>CAMQGK010000001.1:7097500-7130000 GCA_947000775.1 Pterois miles
TCATTCATTCATATTGCTCTTAGAAAGGAAAAAATAATGGAAATTTAAATTGTACTGGTATGTTTTTTTCCTACTTTATTAGCAACTTTTTTATATTTACTTTTCAGAAATGTGATTCCTTATTTTTTTTTTGTAAAAAAAATAAAATAAAATAAAAACAATTCCACATTTTTCTGTTTGTTTTGAATATTTAATGAAAAGCTCCCTGCATTTTCTGTGTAGAAGTCTGAGGTGATTTAACACTGACTGGTTCAGACTGCTCTTAAAAAGGTTGTGAGACAAAAAACAATAATGGAAATTTAAACTGCGCTGGTGTTTTTTCTACTTTATTAGCACTAGAGTAAGAGAGTAAGTTATATATTTACTTTTAAGAAATACTACTCCTTCCTTCCGTAAAAAAAAATTTTTTAAAAAATTCCTTATTTTTCTGTAAAAAAAATAAATAAAAATAAAAACATTCCTTATTTTTCTGCAGATTAATTCCATACCAGATATGTTATGATCCACTAAAATTAAATCCCTGTTATTGTTGTCTTAGACGCCATCTTGACTGTACGGGAGTCGGGAGGGAAAACTGAGCTTCAACTCCTGTGAAGGGAGGATAACTCACCTGGAGGAGATCTGAACTGCTTTTTGACTTTACTATGTAATTGACAGTTTGATGACAAAAATACACAAATCTTCAGAGTAACAAGTGATTTTTTTGGTCAGTTCAGAGTTCAATCAAAAAAAAAAAAAAAAAAAAATCAGAGCAGATCTGGGTCACATGTCAAAGAAATAAATAAATGAGTGACATTCAGCTGCAGTAGATCGGCATCGTTACAGCTCATAGAAAAATATATAACTAAATTAACTACTTATTATTAAGAAATACCTACCTTAAATATTAATGATCATAAAATATTTCATTTCAGATTCATCACTGCGTTAATATGTTTTATCTAACATTCTCAGTAAGTTAACAGGTTTACAGTTCACTTTGACTGAAGAAACATTACGAGGGGATCGAACCTGTGACCTTCTGGTACCTGACGTCTTTCTAACCACCAGGTCGCTGAGTGAAGATGTGTCACCATCCTGACTGACACTGTGTCAACCAGCACACAGATAATCAATCACTGTTATTGATTCTGCTCCACTTTTAGAGCTAAATCACTACATTGGTATAATGTGGTCGACTAACACGGTTATTGATTTTAGTCTCTTCTGAAGAAGTCTGAAAGTCAACTAAAGATATGCATCAGCACTAAAACAGTTCTTGAAAGGGCCACCGACTGGAAAGGTGGAAAAACAGCACGGCATTACAAGGATGTTCAGTGTGTTATGAGGACGCATTTTAGCCTTTTGTGTGTCATTTTTACGGCATGCAACAAAACTCTGGTAACGGGGTTGAGACGAGGAAGAAACGTAGGGTGCTTTCAGCAGCACGTAGTCCGTTTGGCTAAACTGAATCACAGTGAAACAGAAAAAACTTCTGGTTCATTTTCTGTTTAGAAGGAACAAACTTTCCGACACTCACAGACAAAGTGACTTCTTAAGCCTGATGCTGATGAAGGATTATTGCTGAAACACATTCGATAGACACTTTATCTGAGTGCCGGAGATTTTGCTCCTGCTGTTTGTGCTGCTGCCCGGCACACGATACTTTTCAAGATTTGGAGACATGCTCGCTGTTATCTCCATTTCCTGTTTAATCTGGTTTGGTGTTATAGTGCAGAGATTCAAGCAGACCAAGTAAATGAAATTTCTTTGCTTAGAGGCGTGTACATCGTCTCTATACAGGTGTTCGGATCCAGGTGTGCTCCCTGCTTAAAAGGCAGAGCATACAGCAGCCCGTGGGCTGGCATACATCCTCCTTAGTTAGGTTTACAAAAAACACCATGGTTCTGGCTTAAAAGTATGCAAACTAAGTATGTATGTACTGATAAAACATCACAAATGTCACAAAAAAAACGCCACAAACATCACTAATGTAAATTCAACATAACACAACAGCACTTTGGGACATGAACAGCTGGTTGAAGGTCGTGTGTTTGTTGAACCTGGTGTTTCTGACCCTCCATCCACCTCCACCCGAGGCAGCGTTTGTCATTCTTTATACTTCCTGGTTCCCGATTACATGGATTACATACAAACTGATTTTGTGGGATGATCAAGTTCACTTTTTTTTTTAATCTGTTCAAAATGTACCTTAAAGGAAGATCTGTCAACTATTTAATACTCTTATCGTCATGGACGTGGACAAATATGCTGCTTTATGCAAATGTATGTCCTGTATATGTTTATTATTGGAAATTAATTAACAGAAAACTCTACAAATATTGCCCAGAAACTCGAACAGCATTTAGCATAAAAAAATATGATCAAACAGTCAACAACAGCTGTCAGTGTGTCAGAGTGCTGACTTGACTAGGACTTGATCCAGACTGACTGGGACTATCATAAAGTGGGCATGTCTGTAAAGGGGAGACTGGTGGGGACCCAGAGAACCCATTTACATTCACACATCTGGAGGTCAGAGATCAGGGGACCCCTTTGAAGATGGCCATGACAGTTTTTCCTCGCCAATATTTAGCAAAGATTGGAGCGTTATTTAACCTCCTTTGCAGCAAGTTAGACCTGGTTGGTACCGAAGGATTCATCAGGTTTTCTAGAGTCATATGACACCAGTATCTTCACTCGAGCTTTAAAACTAAGCGGCTACAACCTAAAAATCTCAAGCTGTGTTAATGCGTTATTATCACATCTACTTACTTCTTTTGCTTGCTTTTCATTTTGTGCATCACCTCTGGATGAAAGCACAAGCTCACAAGTCTTAAATGTGGACGTAAAGTCTGACTGGTTTCGTATTTGAGGCCTGACAGTGGTGTGACCTCCTGGTGTTGTAGTGTCATTATGGTTTCATCTCCTGCAGAGGAGGTGGGCGTGCTGCGACCCCACCGCCACCCCACACGGTGATATTATACGTCAATGCTAATTAGGGCTGGTGGGCTGACAGGCTGCATCAGTGGGAGTGTAACGCTGTATAAAACTAATCACAGTGATAAATTCAAAACACTGTCTCTCTCTTTCTGTGTCTCTGATTGGTTCATTTCTCTACTATACTTTTATTTCCTTTGTTAAATTAGAGGCTGTTTATTACTCTGCTGCAGCTGCACCACAGATTTCTTGTCTATTATTTTTTTTAAATTATATTTCATCCTACTTTAACTTGTTTTATGTCCTATTTAGTGTATATATATATATATATATATATATATATATATATATATATATATATATATATATATTTTTTTTTTTTTTTTTTTTTTTGTATATTTTTTCAAATAATTACCCAATAGCATGTCTGACCTTCATGCTAGAGAACATTTTGTTGTCTATTTATTATTTCTTCAAATCATGATTGGCACTGACGCATTTGAGTATAAATATGTGTTTACTATTTATAGAAATTGCATTCAATATTTATTTTTTAAACATTTTTACATGTTTATTTATAGAAATTTTATTCAATGTGTTTTTCATTTTTTAATTCTAAAATTAATTTTCTTTATTATTTCAATCATTACTTTGAATGCATCCTGTGTAATGTATATTTTTATTTACAACTACTACTACTAACAATAATAATGATTATTATGTAGTTAAGGTGTATTTGACAGCATAGTTTCATTATCAGTAGAATAATATCTTTATCACAACTTTTTTATATAATTATTAATTATTAATTTCATTTTCCTATTTTCAATATTTGCTTTCAGAACTAAACAAAAGTGTTGATTCATGTTGGAATTGAATTGTAAAATAAGCCTTTCACTAATAAAAAAAAAAACTTAAAAAAAGCTGCAAGCTAACAAGAAACTGAGGCCCGTCAGATAAACGTAGAGCAGAAAAAAGTCCAACATCTCCCTTCGAACTCGAGCAGATTCTCCTGCTTTGCTCAAACCCAACAAGCAAACTGGTAAATTATTGCTCTCCATGAATCCACAGATGAAAAAATGCTGCGTGCAGAATTTCCTGCCAGCAAAAGCGAGTTCATCAATCAACCTTCACCTCCGCCGCCTCCATCACGTTACATGTCAATGGTAATAAAAGCGATAACGATCAAATGCAGGGTATAACCCCAGGGGAAATCTCACCCTCCGCCGAAGCTTTGTCGTCCTCACAGATCCTCCTTCGCCATCCCCTCGTCCCCGTAGGAGCGACTGTATAATTGATGACCACGGCTGGTACCTGTCAGGCTGTTTCAGGAGCAGTGGAGGGGAAGTTGCTCTTAACCTGCAGTTTAATGGTGACAAAAAGACCCTGTTTCAGTGACCCAGACTTAAAGTAGTAGCCTGGTCTCTGATCGGCACTGCCGGGCTGACACGACAATATGACGTCAGTTCAAATTTAAGCTTTTGTGTCGTATCTCAGTCAATAAAACTGCCTGTTAAAGGACCAGTGTGGAACAATTAGGGCCATTGATTAGTAGAAATAGAATAAAACACTAATAAGCATGTCTTTATTAGTGTATATGTGTTTACGTCAGCTTAGAATGAGTCGTTTACAGCTACATAGGGAGCGGGTTGTCCTCACGGGGTCCACCATGTTGCTTCGCCGTGTTTCCACAGCAGCCCAGAACAGAAAAAAACACACTCTGCTGACATTTCCTGCCTGGATCGGAGTCAATAACGTTACTTGCTCCCATCGCCGCTGCTCTCTCTCTCTTGTTTCACCACTCACGTCCCACATACGCACTACGCACTGACTCTGCTTCAGACGGCTCTACATAAGGATGTTGGTGTTTTCACGTCGGCCGCCGAAGCTCTCCAACAACGCTTCAGTTAGTTGTTCAACAATCTGCTCAGCTACTGTTAGATACCACCACATCCTACACACTGCACCTTTGTGTGATTATTGCACCAGCTGAAGCATGTTTTCTGATCACTAACCACAACAGAAATAAGATGTTTCTATTAGCACTAGACCGATAAATCATCCAGGCTGATATATCAGATGATATTATCTTATTCCTGATATATACTGTTCCATATATCCATATGATTTTTATGTTGGCCATTAAATAACAAGAAATTGCAGCACAAAAACATAAAAGCTTTTCTGTTATTTAACCAATTTCCAAAGAGCTGATCAGAGTCAAGTTCTTTACACAAATAAACGCAGGTTGTTCTCACCTCACGGCTGTAGATACCTACGAAAAGTAATGGATAAATCGTCTATATCCTACACAATCAATTCATGTGCAATCCTCATAAGTGTGGACCAGGAAATCTAAAGAACAGGGCTGCACGGTGGTTGCAGAGGTTAGACGATGTCCTCAAATGTCTTGTTTTATCCATAACTCAGAGATATTCAGTTTACTGTCAGAGGAGCAAAAAAATCTAAAATATTCACATTTAAGAAGCTACAATCAGACAACTTAGTCTATTCTTAAAATATTACTCAAACCGGTTAATCGATTAAGCTCTAAATTAATTGCATGAATAAAAGTGTGTAAAGGCCTTAATTTGGAGTATGAGAGACAACGAATAGTTGAAAGCTTTAGTAAAAAGGGGAGTTAAAATGAATGCATGTAAAGGCTCATTTCACCCTGATGAAAAGGTCTGTGATGAGTCACTGCGTCTCCCCCTGAGCTCCCAGAGGAGGTCATAGACCTCGGGTTAGGAACCTCCGCTGATGGTTTCATGGTTTTACTGAGAGCCTCCTCCTCCTCCTCCTCCTCCTCCTCCTCCCTCTCTGCTTCTGCTTTATAGTCCTCCCCCCCACAGCCGAAGGAGGAAGTGGTAATGTCAGGAATGATTAGGGCAGCGGGGGTCATCCGAGTGACTCTCCTGTCAGGGTTGTTGAAGATAACAGAGGTCTCAGGAGAGCCAACAGTCCAGACAGCTCACCTCCCCTCTGCTTCTCCTTTTAACCTCCCTTTCCTCCCTCATGGTCTCCTCAGCACTCACACACACTGCTATTTGCTCATGCATTTCCCTCTTTTTCCCCTCTGCTCCGAGTTTACGGCTGCAAAGAAGTGCCTTTACATAAGGAATATCTTATCTTATTACATAATAACTGCCTCAACTGTCATTTCATCAGCTGCAGGTTGAGGAGGAGAATCCAACAACGTAACCTGTTTTATTCCGTTTTTCTTTTGTTTCTTGCTATGAGGAGCCAAACTAGGGAGTAAAAGTTCTACTATTAGCTAAAACTATTTCTATAAATGTACATAACTGAAACTAAATGTTAGTTCAACACTTATTTTGGGCAAAATTTGTCAACGGCAAATCGCCTGCAAACAGAATTTTAAAGTTAGTCAAATGCCTGAGTCATAATTTTCAAGTTAAAAAAATCCAACAAGTGTTGCTGCAGTCGTTCTCTGCCTGCCGACGTCGGGTGAACACGAGGATCAACATCGGCCTTCGATTCATGGAGGGAACTTTGTTTGGTTTTAGGGATCAAAAGCTGGCGAACTTCCTCTTGGACAAGCACGTGAAATATGTTGTGATATTGTGATTTTAGCTGCTAATGTTGCTAACATTAATCAACATGATGCCTGTCAATCAGTCTCGTGTGTGTCGCCTCACTGTTTCGATTGATGTTCGCTCGCGTCCACGCAGAGCGAAGAAAAGCGAGTGACTGGACGCCGACTGTCGTCGATTCGACGGCCTCAGGTGCTGCTGTGAAGAAGCAATGAAAATGTATATTTTATGAGACGTTATGTTGGACACAAAAGTACTGCGACTGTCTAAGTAGTTCAGATAAATTGTTTTTGATATAAATTGATTACTTGTGCTTCCTTATTGTGGTGGCAGTGATGAGGGCTCAGCGGGCTTCAGATCCTGGATATCCTCCAGTCTGCTTTTGTTTCCACCTCCTCTTGATGATGTAACCTGCTGAAATCTGACAAATATCCTTACATCGCTAAGAAACACATACTGACAACAAACACACACTCATGAACAAGAGTCACGACTGCGTGAACATGCAAACCTGCTTTGTCACGTGTACACACATTGAAAATCATCGTGCACACACTCCATTTCTTCCTGCTCAGAGGATTCGATGAAACAAAGACTGTCGAGTTTAAGAATAAAGGGCCTGCATCAAATTACCACAATTACAATAAGCACTGGAAGTAGTGAAAAGTACTGATGGGTTAGATTAACACCTTCATATATTCTAATGAATGCATTATTTAATGCCACTTTCTGTCTTTGCTCCTCGGTCTACATCTTTGCTGTGGTAATATCCCGACTGCCCCATAGATCAATTAAGTCTGTACCATACCTCTTGTGTGAATCTGATTTGTGAATATGTTCCCTTCAAAGATTAGTACATCTGTTTATTTAATTGGTATCATATTAAACTAATAATGGAGGCGGTAGGATATTGTTCAGACATTTCTAAAACATTTCCCCCACTAGCCAGTCTGGTCGTTCGCTCATCACTTTCAGGTGACACTTCTTAACATAATTACCAGTTTCTAACTTAACTTTTCGTTCTCCCACACAGCCATAAAATAAATCCTGAATAGCTCCACAACTACCCGGCCTATCAGCAGGATCCTGGTCTCTACGATGGGTAAGACCTCAGTGAATTTAGTCAGTGTCAGTAACACAGTGTTACTACGTCTGAGTAAACTGTGACAAACCAAAGGAAAAACAAACGTTTTTATCCTTGCCTAAAATGTTTTCTACACTAGACGGTGAATGCCAATGAATCCACTCAGCAACTCCTTGACTGCAGCTGAGACAAAGCATAAGTTTAGTACGGGACGTAACTTAAGTATGTCACTTAAGTTAAGTATGTGACATAAGTTAGGTAGCGTAAGTTAATTAAGAGACGTAAGATAACTATGTAACATACCATAAGTACGTGACGTAAGTTAAGTAAGTGACATACCTAGTACGTGACATACTTAGTACGTAATGTAAGTACGGGATGTAGCTTAAGTATGCAGCGTAAGTTAAGTACATGACGTAAGTTAAGTATGTGATGTATATGACGTACAACCAACATTGTTTTTTTAAGCATGACCATGATGTTTCCATATGGTTATTACTGTAACCATGACAACAACGGTCTTCCAACCTCAACAAAGTCGTCACTTTAACCCAAATCATAATCTAACAGCAAATCCCTTATTTTAACCCAAACCACGACCTTTCCTTCGTTTTCGTACCCAATACTAAGCCAATCTGCGTCCTCAGGAGGCCAAGCCCGAGGTTGTTATTGATAATAAGTGGGAGATTATTATTACAGAGTCCAACAGGATGGATTATTGTCTTCTATACGCTCAACCGATCTCTCCATTGTTTTCTGAGGTTGATTAAAATCAATGGCCACATTTAATCCTTTGAGGGATGTAGGGTCCATGAGGACGGACTGATATTTTACATGATAATGAAAGGTAGTTATATAAGCATTAGGCCTCAGTCTGCTGTGTTCCTACAGATATGGACAGCAGCTGAGGGGAAGGAAATGTAGTCTCCAGTAGTCAAAACCCGTTTCATCCTCACGAAGCTCTGAGGGCAAACTGCTGAGATATCAAAGAAGCAGACACATCAGGACGTTGCAGCGCCTCATAACTGACTTCCAGGGGACAAAATTAGTGCTTTCAAAGCAGCTCCATAAAGATCAGATGAGACATTTTAACACTTCACTCATTAGTGTGTTTACAGACGATCTGGATGCATTAAAGTCCATAAATCTCCTTTATATTTAAGGCGTGTTTGTATCAGTACTGCTGACTTCTGAAAGGCTGTTAAACTGCTTCAGGGTGAAGTCAGATCAAGAAGGGAGCGTTTCACCTTTCAGGTGCTTAAAACACTGAGACTGTTTCCAGTGTTGATGTTTTATATGGGAGCTGCATTATGGCTGTAATAATCTTTGAAAAAAAGTTTGGAAATTAGTGTTTGGTGGATTATTTCTCTGTTAATCAAATGCTAGTTGTCATTGTATTTGACATGGTTGGAAAGCCTCTTTATTTACCTTCACAGTGACGTCCAACTTGTGAGGATCATGGATTTGTGGGATGAGCAGCACATCTGATGATGTGAGTAGTACCCAATGCTAAACAGTGTACTCTCCTGCTGGTACTGACTACAGCTGCTGACCAGACCACAGGATCACAAAGTGATCCGTCTCATTGTGAAAAGTGATCTTTTTAAAACCAACACGGCTCAGTTCAAAATTTAGTTTCAATACAAAACTCTTCATCTCTTCTCTGACAAGATTTTCACATCAGATGATTTGCAGTCAGGCGCCTGATGTCAGAGAGGAGATGAGGAGATTTGTCTTAAAACTCAAATTTTAACTGATCCATGTTGGTTCTGTAAAGGCTGACGGTCTGGTCTTGTGTTGCCTGACTGGCAGAACCTGGAGCTCAAAACAAGGGTCAATACCAGCAGGAGAAAACTCTGCTTTGGTAAATTTCACTTGTTGTGCTACCCACATAATCAGCTGTGCTGCTCATCCCACAAATCCATGATCCTCACAAACTGGATATTATTGTGAAGGTAAATAAACAGGCGTTCTAACCATGTAAAATATAATGACAATTAGTATTGTAAAAACAGAGAAATAATCCACCAAACATTTCCACGTTTATTTATGGCTGTTTCCTGGCCGTAGCACGGAACAAAAACAGTTATTTCACAGGTCTCACCTCATCTTTTAGTCCCTGAAGTTTTCTCCGAATGATGCTTGATTTTCACCCCGTTGATTTCCTGCAAGAATGAACATTAATGCCTAATTAAAATGCGAATATACCTGTAATTTACATTACGCACAAATGACTTAGTGAGCTATTCTTTGACATAAAAAACCTTAAAAAAGTAATCATTAATTGTAATGTCTGACTTTGTGGGCAGCCAGCTGTTAACGTTCCCCTCATGGATGCTGGATCAATAAAGAATTACAGGAACTTCCTTGTCAGTTTCTGCTTCATTGACTATTCTGTATCTGCCCTTTAAAAAGTCTTGTTTTGTCTCCTTGAAGGGAAACAGTTGTGCACTGATGTTTAGTGGCTTATTGTTGATGGTCAGCGTTCAGTTTCACTGCATCGAGTGCGTACGGAGCAAATAAACAGCTTCTTAGTTGCTTCAGAGATTTCCTGAAGCAGCAGACACTCTCCCACGATGGTAAAATTAAATCTGTGCCATTAATATTTAATGTTAATATCACCTCTGAGTTCTCACTGAATTATATAGTATCTCATTCTCCAACATTTTGATAAGTCGATCCCCCGATCGTCGACATTAAATGAGTCATCCAGCTGAATCTGCACTCAGAACAATACAGATGAATAAGAAATGAGTTTGCCTCTTCACCAGGCTGCAGGGAGAACCGGACGAGGTTTATTTAAAAAGTCTGATTTTAAAAAGCAGCAAAAGCTTTTACTAATTACTTGTGTTGTATATATGGTGACGTTTTCGCCAGCGTCTAACCGATGACGCGCCGGTGACACGTGACCCCGCCTCCTTGGACCAAAGCTCACTTGGTGATTGTTGGAAAGAGAAACGACGACGGTTCAGGTGAGTTTTATTCAGTTTCTGTTCGTTTTAATGAAATGTTTGATGATGCGCCGCTACGTACAGCTGATCGCAACATAAACTAAATACACCTGGATGATGGCATGCAAAGGGAAAATCACGCATAAATAGATAAATAATATATATATATATGATAACTAAAAATAAATTACTAAATACATTTCAAATATATATAACTATGAATAAATAAATAAAGACATACAGATAAATAAATAAATATTTAAAAAGAATAACAATAAATACATAAATATATATATATATAAATAATAATAATATATAAAGAAGCAAATTAAACACAAATATCAATTTATGTCACATTTTATCAATCAGTTAATTAATAGCTACATTTATTTTTAATATTATTTTTGGCACATTTAATTACATATTTATTTATTTATTTACTCTGTCATTTATTTATTCAGATATTTTTTATTTTGGCATGTTGTGTCCTCCAGAAGCAGCTACTTTTCTGGGAACAACAAAACACAACACTGAAAACATTTAAGATTTTAGCTGACAAAATAAATATTTTGACGAAAATTTCTTATTTTCTCCATTTGAAGATGAATTTTGCTTAATGATTTGCACCATTTCTTTTTTTTTTTTTTTTGCTGTACTCGACCAAATACAATCTCAGTGGACGAATACTCACACGATTTTGTTGACTAATGGATCAGTTGACTTAATCAACAGAAAGAGAGTTTATTCACAAAGAATCACACAGAAGCACCACTTTAAATGTGGTGTTAACCAGAGATGAGCTGACATGTTTCCTGGAGTTAAGTCATTCAGCTTTAAAAATGACTTCTAAACTTAATTGACTAAGAACAAAACGAGCAATTAGTCGAGTAATTGAGGCGGCAGCTCTGGTTCCACATATTCATTTGATCTAACGCTGTTTTGGCTTTGAAAAGATCCATAAAATGCTGAGTTAAACTCCTTTTTAAGCCGCTGATTCGCACAAAGAGAAGCTAAGACACTAATTCTCAGACATCAAGCTTGACACTAAAAAAGAGAAACGATTGTGGAGTAAATGAGCTTCAAAAGCACCTTCACTTCAGTGGTAACTGCAGTGAGAGAAAACCTTTCACGTTTTCACTTTTCACCAGCAGCAATTAAATATGTTTTCCAAGAGAGTCTGCCGGCACATCCCGAGCTGACGGGTGTCAGTTTGGGTAAAAGAGCTCGTCTCCTGCTCTCTGTTTGAGGAGACTCTAATGGGGATAAGCACGTCTCGGCTCAGCTCCACCTTTTCAGAGACAGCGGAGGCTTCATGTGTCCAGGCGGAGCTGCAGGTGGAGTCTTGACAGGATAATTTCCCTTTAGCTCTCCGTCAAGAGCTCACCATCCACGGGAACCTAATGGTGCTAATTCTGCTGTCTGCCGCTAATTGGCTGCAGACTCCACAAGCTTTTCACACCGCAAACGGTCGCTGGTGTCAGAGAAAATGCCTGATTGGATTAGTTGGACAGATTAATGGAGAGAAAGGCAAGACAAGTACAATAGCATCAATCTTTTTTAAATGCTGAAATAATACAAACTACAGCAGCGACTCCAACATCTGTGCCCACGTCAAAGTTAATGAGATTCAGCGGTGTTAAACTAGAGATTACTTCATACGGCTCTGATCCTCTTAGGAAGCTGCAGCCAGGAGCCTGAGATATCAATTCTGGTCACAAAGACAGTCAGAGAAATGGAAAAAGTGAGATTGAAGGTGGAAGAGGAGGCGCCGGAGGAGAGGAAGAACAATGGATATCACAAAATGTTGAATGCAGCTCAACATTTTGTAAAAGAGTTGAAGTTTCCAAAATGTTTCTCAGACTCCTGACAGAGCCGTTAGTTTAATAAGACGCTGCAGAGAAAATCTAACTATCCAAGTTCTCACTTCAACTTCTTCCTCTGTTTTTACATTAAGTGCAGAGCGGTGAGGCTGGAGGGTCCGTCTGTACCATGCACGGCTCTATAACCCGTTTGGTGTCGATGCCACGAAAATGACACCATGAAAGCTGGAGGCAAAACAAAGGAAGGACTGGAGGCTAACGCTAGCAGTGGGCTAAAGTTACTCATCTGAAGAGTCATCTTGCTGTTGTTGGCTGCCAGAATCCAGATATCACAACATTTGAGATGACGAACTGTGTCTGGAGCCTCTAGCCAGCTACAGTATCGGAGAAAGGGTTCAGAGATGGAGATTTAAAGTTGCTAAAATTCAAATAATATATATTAGCTGCAGTTAGCAGAAGGCTAAACTATAAACATGTGTTTAATGCTGTGAACACACACATTTAGACAGCAGGTGGGTAACATAACGAAGGAAATGTAAAGGCATAATGACAGAGGAGAAAGACGAAGCTCTGCAAAACTCTGCATGACTAAAACAAGGCAGAAACTCACCCCCTAACTTTTTTAATGATTTGGTTTAGTGTTTTCTCATTATTATTGACAGCGACAGTAGTGAAGGAGGAGACAGAGGGGCCGACATGCTCAAAGGGCCCCAGGCCAGATTCAAACCCGGGCTGCTGCAGCACGGACTCAGCCCTGGTACATGACTGCTCCACCAGGTGAACTACATCAGCATCCCCATACCAGCTCTGAAGATCCTCACTTACATAGTTTTTGAGTTCTGCTTAATTTTTGAGAGAAAAAAATTAAACGAAAATTAAAAAAAAATTAAAAAAAACAAAAAAAACAAAAAAAAACGTTATTTCACCACCTGGGCTTCTAACCTCAGAAAGACACAACTAGACAACATGGCAAAGCTGCAATATTTTGCCCTGGAATCAAAACTGAAGTTGAAAAAAAAAACAAAAAAAAAACAGTTTTTCAGTTTTTGGCCAAATTTTCATAAAGTTTGGGCACCTTGTACTTCTAATCCCCAAAAGGCACAACCAGACACTCTGCCAACCATCAGACCAAATCTGAAGCTCCGAAGTTAAATCGTTTACGACGGGGAAAAAAGATGGTGACACGCAGAGCGCTATATACTCCAAACGACACTTTACAGGGGTATAATTACAATATATTAACTAGAGCTGTCAAAATGAATGCATTAATAATGTGGAAACCTGCACTGCATTTCTTTAACACATTACCACAACTTGCGATTTTTAGGTTGTAGCGGCTCAGTTCTTAAGCTAGATAGATCAGAGATGAAGATAAATATGATATATCAATCATATCAATCATATGAAACTAGAATATCTAAGGAATCGGAGTCGGGAAGGAGGCTAACTGGCATGGCCATTTCCAAAGGGGTCTCTTGACCTCTGACCTGTATTTTAAAGCTCGAGTGAAGATGAAACTAGAGAACCTGATAAATCCATCGGTACAAGAGGTCACACTAGCTTATCATGGATGGGTTCTGTGGGTCCCCACCAGTCTCCCCTTTAAAAAAATGCCCAATTTTATAAAACCCCAAAAAATTTAGAAAAAAAAAAAAAAAAAAAAAACACTCAAACACACAGAAAGTTTTTTTTGTGTTTGGGGGTTATTTTTTTTATTTTTTATTTGGAGGAAATTTTTAAAAAAAAAAAAGAAAAGGAGGGGGTTTATTAAAAAAAATAAATTAATAATAATTATATAAATAAAAAAAAAAAAAAAAAAAAAAAAAAAAATTAAAAAAAAAAAAAAATTTTATCCCCCCAAAAAAAAAAAAAAAAAAAAAAAATAAAAAAAAACCCCATAAAAAAAAAATAAAAAAAAAAAAAAAAAATATTACTGATTAACTATTTTAATCAATGGCAGCCCTTAGTCAGCCAGAGACCAAAAAAAAAAACCCAAAAAGAAAAAAAATTTGGTAAAATTTCCCACTTACGAGGTTGTGAATACCACAAGAAGAGGGCGTTCATATGGACTTGAAGGCAGCATTTATCCTGCAAAATGATCATCAGCATCTCTCTGAAACAAAAAACAAACATGATAACTTTGTGGAGGGAGGGGTTATTACAGAGCTTATGTACTTTATGTTTCACTTTCAGAGAAAAGATTCACCACTTTTTGTTTGTTTTTGATTTCCAGGCCGACACATCTCAGCAGGACAGATGAAGGTGAAGCTCTCTTCCTGCAGCCTCTTTGTGTTGTTTCAGCTCCTACTGGGTGCCAATACACATCAATAAAGCTCATTGATTACTTAATGCCTCTTTCGGAAACTGAGTGAAGAGGAAGAAGTTTCTAAAAACAGAGCAAGAGACAGACAAAGACAGACAGGAGGCCCAGAGAGAGTATCCCAGACAGCTGTTTATTATTCTGACACTACAGTTTAGGTGTGCAACTGTAAAACAATACATGAGTCAGTGTGGGATTTCAGTGCTGCTCTCCTCCGCTGCTTTAACAAAACAGTAGAAATTTATAACATTCCAGTAAAAACAGAGAGAAGCTTCACCAAGAGGGCCCCGTTTATTAAAACCATCCAAACCTTCAGGAGCCAATTGGAGCTAAAAGCTGATGAAAAATTAATCCCGCTGAGAAAATCCTGCAGGTTGCGTTGATTTTGTGAGATAAGTCAAACTATAAAAGAATCGCTATCCGCGAAATGACTTCCATTTGTTTTAGTGCCATATTCAATGCAATATACGGAATCGAATCAAGCCAAAGGATAATCTGAATAAATGAGGCCCCTCGGTCGTTCCCGCCCGTCCCCAGAGAGGCGGCGACGGCCGGTCGGCACGACGCACTCAGACCGCACGCCATCACCATCAGCATCAGCATGCTGAGGAGAGCGTGATGGAGATCAGAGAGAGGACGGAGGGTGGAGGAGGCCCTCCAGGAGGAAATGCTTAAAGAGAGAAGGAAGATACAAGAGGACCTCCTTCTGGTGTCAAGATGGAGAGCATCAAAGAAAGTAGAGACGAGAGAGAGAAGCAAAGGAAGACAAAAAAGCATCTGTGCTCCCAGACAGCAGGGTGGAGGGAGGAGGAGGAGGAGGGAGGAGGAGGGAGGAGGAGGAGGAGGGAGGAGGGAGGAGGAGGAGGAGGAGGAGGAGGAAGAGGAGGAGGGAGGAGGAGGAGGAGGGAGGAGGAGGAGGAGGAGGAGGAGGAGGGAGGGAGGAGGAGGAGGAGGAGGAGGAGGAGGAGGAGGGAGGAGGAGGAGGAGGAGGAGGAGGAGGAGGAGGGAGGAGGAGGAGGAGGAGGAGGAGGAGGAGGAGGAGGAGGAGGAGGAGGAGGGAGGAGGAGGAGGAGTAGGAGGAGGAGGGAGGAGGAGGAGGAGGAGGAGGAGGAGGAGGAGGAGGGAGGAGGAGGAGGAGGAGGAGGAGGAGGAGGAGGAGGAGGAGGAGGAGGAGGAGGAGGAGGAGGAGGAGGGAGGAGGAGGAGGAGGAGGGAGGAGGAGGAGGAGGAGGAGGAGGGAGGAGGGAGGAGGAGGAGGAGGAGGGTCTACATTCAAGTGGCAAAGCTGAAAAATCCTGCGCTGAAAGGTGTGTGTGTGTGTGTGTGTGTGTGTGTGTGTGTGTGTGTGTGTGTGTGTGTGTGTGTGGGCTCAGATCACACGAGTCGTCCTTCATTCTCTCGTTAAATTAATATAGACGAGGATCTCTACTGCTGCTCGCGTCGCCGAGTCACAAAGTTTCAGGCGAGCTGGCTGACAGGAAAACGAGTCCCCGTGTCCTGCACCGACCTCACCGAGTCCCTTCACCGCCGAGGGAGCGTTTCTTAAAACACAATCACTGAGTTTCAAAACTAAAACTGTGGATTTTTAAAAAAGCAAATCTAGTCGTAGATTTCCAAGTTACTCAGAGCTCCTTCTTCCTGCCAGACCTCTACAATCACTCCATCTGTCACAGTACTGCAGGTACACAGTACTGCAGGTACACAGTACTGTATGTACATTAGTGTACAAGTGGAGCCTGGAGGCCACCACAGGGGTAAATATAGACTTGGACTGCGTTTAATTCTAATCAAGCAATAAATCAATACATTTAAAAATTAAAGTAAGTAAGTTTGTCTTTTTGGTGATACCATTTGCTATTTTGGCAAACAGGAAGTGATTTTTAATTTTAAAATGTAATTCGGTGGGCAGACACAGACACACTGAGTAAATTAAATAACAGAAAGTTATATTTAAAATGAATCTAAAAATTACATTTTAATATTTAATCAATAATTTATTAGTTACTGAAAAAAGAGATATAAATACTAATTGGCCTATTTTTTAGTTTTTATACGTACATGTATTATATTAATGCATTATAAAACATCTACATATAAAAATTAAATATAAAACTATTTTATATGTATTATAGTAATGTTTTAAGAAAACTAATTAGAACACATAAAAATAAAATATAATTATAAAACATGTTCATAAAATATTTTTTTCTTATATTTTATTTGTTTATGGATGTTTTATAATTTGATTTCATGTATATGTTTTATAATAATTAATAATAAAACATTTACATATAAAATAAAATGTAATTATAAACCATATACATACAAAAAAGATATAATTTGTTATATTTGTTTATATGTATTAGAAGGCATTCCTATAATTCCAATTCCATGAATTGTTTTAATTGTGTCAATGAGTTAATTAATCTATTAATTGATTATGTGAAAACGTCTGACTTATCTATTACAGATCTGAATGAGTTAAAATAACCTTGCACAAAACCAGAATTCGATTTTAAAAACAGTATTACTACATTGGAGTAATCAGATATTGGTGTATGATATTCATAAATGTTTGATAGATATGGTAAAATACTTTTCTCTAAAATAGTAAAACATAAATCTATATTTCCCACCGCTCTGATTTGGAGTTTAGCCATTTTAGCATCAAAAGACACATTCTTCAGTAAAATGTCATAACTATCAATCACACAAATCCATAACAAACTCATAATCTCAGAAATGTTATTTAAGGTTCATATGTGACGCGTTCAAGAGGAGGATTCCTAAACCGACTGAAAACAATGTCAAATCAGTTTGTTTCCTGAAGTTTGAGAGCTGCAGAAAGCGGAGGATAACGGTCATTTCTCATCCTGCGTTCAGGCTTTTTGCTTCTGTTCGGTGTAATCTTCAGCTCTATCATGATGCGATCTCAGTGACAGCTGGCCACCATCAGCATCCATCAAACCAACATCTGCACAGATCTTAAAAGGAAAAAAAAAAAAAATCCATCCCAGAGATTAGTCTTGAATTTAGACGGATACTATAAATCTGGGAGTTCTGTTGTGATTTACGTTTTTTGCTGCACCCTTCTGTTACTCCGTCTGCGGTTTCCTGGTTTCCCAAAAAAGCTTTTAACGTCTCCCAGAGAGACGAGTCTGTGCTGCCAAGTGAGAGTCGAGTCCAGTTGGTTAAAGTACAAAAAGGCTTCACACGTTAAACCATCTGCACATCCATGAAGATAAAGCTGAGACTGCACTGCATTACGCTCTGTTACTGTCGCTGCACTGACTGGACAAAGACAGATTTCTCCTTATACATGACCCATGCTGCACAAAATCTGACGTCAGCTGTATAAGTTGGGAAGAATTTCTTTTGTATAAAAAAATGCATGTTTTGCATGTATACAGTAATTTTCTAGTCTTCGGACCACTCAGCGCTTTACGCTACATGTCAGCATTCACTGATATCTGAGGCTGTTATACAAGCTGCCAGCCTTGTCCATCAGGATCAAATCTAAATACTCATTCACACACCGACGCCTTCAGGAGCGATGAGACCAGCAGCCGGGGATTGAACCACCGACCTCCTGATTGGTGGATGACCTGCTCTACCTACCACAGATATAAAGATGTCATTAGCCGCATTTCCATTAAATTGTCAAGCTAATTTTGAGCTAACTTATGAAATATCGCTAAAAAACATAAATGTGAATCAGGATCCATCAACTGGGTTTAGTGTAGTTTGGTAAGAAGTCGGCGCTGTAGGCCACGCATGGCTGTAATCCACCAGTACACAGAGTAGAAGGAGAAGCAGAGGTGGAGAACTGGAAACCAAACGAGTCGGCTCGGTTATCTAGAGAGGGAGAGAGGCGTTTCAAATGGGCAAGTTTTAGCTGTTTCATGTCAGCTAGTATCAGCCATCTTTTCTTTCCTCTTCCGTGCGCTGCTCATTATTTACAGTCCGATTAGCAACTTGAGACATGAGACAGGAGTGGAGATGATGCGTATGACCAGATTGTTTCACAATTTGCCAGCTTATAAGCAAATTTTAAATCAATGAAAAGCTAAATTATCGTCAGATAGCTGACGGGTTCAGAGATTCAGCCTCTGGGGGCATCGGGTGATGTTTCAGGGCTTCCAGTGTTGCCAGCTGATGTCCGGTTGACGGATATTTGGACCTGGACCTCTTTTTCTGTGTGCAGTTGGAGTTCAGAGACTTTATGAGCGGATTTTAGTAGCTAATAAAAAGCTACATCATCACCAGACAGTAGCCGATGGATGACTGCTGAACGCAAATTCAACCAAAACCTGTCGAATGTACTAAGACTAAAAACGGAAACCAGAACGCCTCAGATGCCAAAATCTTGTCCCGTTGCAAGATCTGCTTATAGATATGAGAAGTTGTTTGTTTTTTTTGCATCACATCATATTTTTCATTATCATAATTAATTAATTAATTGTTAAAAGTATTTTAAAAAGGCTTGTTTAGCTTGTTGAGTTTGACCTGAAGGGGGCACTAAACAGAAGTTCACGGTTGTGAGCAAATTCAATTTAAAACACAAATGAAGCTAACGGGAAGTCAGACGTTCGTTTCCTGTCAAGAACTTGAGTGTTGGAGAGAGTTTCTGACCTGTTAGTGGCGCTACATGAAAACTCCAAGTCATTACGACTCGGCCTCTGTTGAACTGACTGACTCGCTGCCTTTCCTAAAAAAGAAAAAGAGACATTTAATTCAGATTTTATGCTACCCATCATTTGGATATGTTATGGACGTACTGTTGTGAAATAAACGCAGACAGGGCAATGAGGCACAACAGTGACCTACTAGCTGTACATTATCCCACTTACTACATGCCTACGTTTTTAAGAAATCAATAATTTGACACAAATATGACCCTCCAGACTCCGACATCAGATGTGCCTCCATAGCACTGGTATGCTATAAAGAAATAAACCATAGAACGCTGTGACTGATCAAAAATCTGTGCAATAAAAATAAATAAGTGACGTCTCATCTTATCTACACATGCAAACAAATCCTCCATCTCATACAGATGTATCTGTAGTAATGATCCTAATCCTGGCTTCTCTATGGTCACTATGGGACCATCAGAATCAGCTGTAAGAAAATCAACTGTTGCATAGCTTTGCATGATATTTGATATATATATAAGTGATGCGTCAGTAAGATAAAGAGATATGAAGCACTCTGGCATGTGCTGGTTTACGCAGGAGCAGTGGTAGCCATCATGGAAACCCTCTAATAGAGTCATTTCTGCATTAATGACTGGCCAGATTGCTTTAAACTGCTGCTGAGGTGTCCCTGAGCAAGGCACTTACCCTGGTTGTAGCAGGGGATCCGCTCAGTGACCACCAGCAGAGACAACGAGGGGAAACTCCCAGAGTTTGAGTGTGAAGCTGGCTGGTGCAGTAAAAAGGCTCATGTGCTCAGAACAAAGTCCACATTTAAATAAAACGGTCCAACAGAAGCCATTAAAAATGTTCCCAGGCCAAACCTGATTAGCATATCGTGACAGAAATCTCACGTCTAAGTCGTCTGCAGCTGGTGTCATTTTATGCCAATTAGCATTACAAAGTCATTAATCTTCATCATTTTCCAGGCTGTTGACAGCAGAGAGACAAATCTGAACGAGTCTAACATCAAGATGGAAAATTGATGTTTAAATTTCAGTGCAGTAACGGGTTCGGTAGGAAGCTTTGAGAGCCAGAAAACAGCAAATGACACTAGAGTTTTGTTTTGGTTTAAACTTTTTCCAGGAATAAAATGTTGACATTTCCATCCCTGCAGGCCAATCTGCTGTATGCCGGGATCAGACTACACAACAGCTGTCTTTACAGCAGCCTGGTCTCACCACATGCCGCATGAATGACAGTAATTTGGAAATCATTTGTGAATATCATCATTTGCTTTAGGCATGTCTATAGTCTGTGTTGGCTACAATGCAAATGTAGCCACATGAACATGGTACGCTCAGTTAGTGACGTAACATAAAAAATGAGAAAGACTGTTTATGGAGGGAGGGGGATGGGTCCAACAAACACAGGACTTTCAACCAGGAGACTGGTGTTCACATCCCAAACTGTGGTTACGTTACTTAGAAGGTACATTAGACACATTTGAGATGTTTTCTGTACTTATGTTACATTGCTTATGTATGTATTTTACTTAATTCTATATTAATAACAATGTAAACTAACAATGTAACCTAACAATGTAAACTAACAATGTAATGTAACAACATAACAACGCAACATGACAACGTAACATAACAAGGTAACATAACATTGTAACAACGTAATGTAACAGCATAACGTAACAATGTAACGTAACAACGTAACGTAACAACGTAACGTAACAACGTAACTTAACATTGTAATCTAACAACATAACCTACCAATGTAATGTAACAACGTAACCTAACAATTTTACGTAACAATGTAACAACGTAACATAACATCGTAACATAACTAGTATAAATAAAGAACACCTGCCCTCCGAGGACTTTCTTGTGTAACGTTACGTTACAAATGTAAACTCACAGGGGACATAACTAGCGGCCTCCTGGAAGAAAGTCCTGTTTTTATTTCCCCCTCTTTCTCCTTTGTTATTCTCATTATACCACCATCAGTTTCAACGGACGCACCATCTACTACGTCACTTGCTCTGCCCAAATACAAAAACATTTGCAGAATCGTACAACGACAACATTTTTTCCTGCCGACCGGGCTGCTCTTTCCCAATATGGCCACCAGGAGGCGTGTTGGGGTGGGGTGGGGGCCACTGACCTGAAACCTCTAATTCCCATCAGCCTGTTTTCTGCCACCTGTCCATCCACTCACACTGTAGGCCATACAGCAGGAATCATCATCATCATCATCATCGGTCATTTCAGCTATCTGAGGCTTCCATGATGGCTACCGTAGATCTACATTCTGCCTTATTCTTATTAATATGCCTGACTGAATATGATTGTGTTTGTCATGTGATGGCTACACTGCGGGGGAGTGGGGGTGGAGGAGGGGTTGGGTGGGTGATGGGGGACAGCGTCTGAATCTCACAAGACCTGCAAAAACTTCTACTTCAGACAAAATCGACTGATCTGCTTTCTGTGAAGAAAACGTCTCCCCAGACCGCCAGGGTTCCCATCAAGAGACACCGCCATGCCACACACACACACACACACCACACCACACGCACACGCACACACAAACACACACACAAACACACAGTATATACGTACGCACTCTGGAGCATAAAACTACTCCTTTACATGCAGATCTTGAAAACTGATATCATAAAAAGTTCAGTATTTCATTTTTTATTACTTGAGCTTGTTGCGGCGGAGCTGCTGTCGCTAATGGAATTCAGCGCGGGTTTCAGCGCGACGCTCGCTGGTTAAGACTGCCGTGTGTGGTGCTGGGGCTGTGGGATTACATGTCACTGTGCTGAGTGGACTTTTATGTGAACTAAACTCCGTTATTTCCCCAAAGCTTTCTAGTCATGCCAGCTTTACCCAAAGTGCATTCTGCCATCCCTGATTCATGCAGAGGAATGGAACAAAAGGAAAAAAAAACTTCATTCACCAACTGATAACAAAAGGTATAATCAGTGTTTTCTACCCGAGCGATGCATAGACACAAGGAGGATTCTAACAAAGTTACCATTTAAGGGTTTACCCGACAAACTGAGGACATTTCCGTAATCAAAAATAGAAATTATTATAAGAAGCAAAATTGATAATTAATATAAAAACATACCAGAGGATTCCCTTCATGTGTTACGGGATATGTCTTTATCACATTTGGGAATCTGTGTTCTTAGAGGGCGACGCGAGAGCGTCTCACAGGCAAAGAAAATAAAACATCCCTTTCGATTTCTCCATTTTGAAATAATCCATGCACAATCCCTCTGCCAGTAAACCCTTTTGTTTTTCAATGTTTATAGTGCTACCAGTATGCAAACCCTGAATGTCCACATAGTAAATTATCAATGAAAAATATTCATATGTACAGTGTAGCTCAATAAAAGTTCTCTTTGAATTTGCATGCAGTCAACTGCATAATATACAGGCAATAAGTACGTTCAGTAGTTGTTTCTTTGGCAGGCCAGAATCCAGCTGGACATGCATAGAGAGGTATGTACAATCACAAAAACGGGACCAGGTCACTCTCACATGACCTGGAGAGGAAAGTCGGTGTGCAAATGTTAAAGAAGCCAGTTTGTTTTATCTCGGATGATTAAGACCAGTGGCGTAACTGGATCCGACAGAGCTGGAAGCCCCCATAAAACCGAGCTGATGATGGTGATCGTGACGCGAGCGCTGCTTGTTCCAGTTCACTCTCTACACCACTGGTGGAGCTCTCTTCAGAGCCCGTCGTCCTTCTCTGAGTCTGGAGAAACAGGCCTAGAAACGGTGAAAATGTCCTGACGTTGTATTTTGGATTTGGGTGTAGTGGCGGCAGACGGCGCCCCCGTGGAAGGCCGCTTCTTGTCCGAGAGCAGTTTAATGATTTCCGCCACCTGACTCTCCAGGGCACCCAGACGGCCTCCCAGAGTCTGAATGTCCTCCCGGAGCTCCAGCCGGGTCTCGTGCAGCGCCGCCTGCAGGGCCTGCTCCGGGATGGGGCAGAAAGGGTGAGGGGACCCCGCTCCTCCGGGGAGAGGGCTGTGGAGGAGGGGGGTGACCGCGGCGGGGGTCCGCGCCTCCCCCGCCCGGTCGATCCGCAGCTCACTCTTGGTGATGCCGCTGTCGCAGGAGTCCGTTTTGCGGAGGGGGTTGTTGCTGGACACCCCGCCCTCCTCTATATCCCCGCCCCCTCCTGCTTCCTGACCTTTACCCTCCTGAGAGAGCATCTCCACGGAAACAGCCTTGACGTTGTTGTTCAGCCCCTCCTTCCTGGCCTCCACTGGAGCCATGTTGTTTTTCAGGCGCATCCAGCCGCTGGCCTTCACGGCCGGCTTCACTGGCAGCGCAGGGCTGGTACTGACTTTGAGCCTGACACTCTGCTCACCTCCGCCTCCAGCGGAACTGGGCTGCAGCTCCATGATGTCACAATTGTTCTGCTTGGCGGGAGGCTCGCCAGGATGGCTGTACGCCAGCGAGCTGTGCATGGGCGTGACCTGAGACACGGTCAGCACGCTGCTGCTGGGCGGAGCCCCGTTCTGCATGGAGGACGGGGGGCGCTGCAGGCTGAGCGGCAGCGAGTGCTGCAGGCTGGAGTGGCCCAGCTGCAGACTGTGGGGGTGCAGGTGCTGGTGATGGTGGTGCTGCTCCACCTGCAGCTGGTTCTTCTCCAGGTCCAGCTGCGAGGCGGCGGCCGCTCCCTGGTTGCGGAGCTCCTTCTGCTGCTTGAACTTCTGGAAAAGCTTCCGGACGGGATGGTCCTGCGGGATGGTGAGCTGCACCTCGTTCTTCGCTCGCTGCCGCTCCTCTTCCTCCTTCTTCACCTCACTGATCTTGCGGAAAATTATCTGCAGGGGAAAGACACAGAAAAGAACAACATGGCGCTTATCAGACACTTATCATTTCATATGAATACTATGAATAATAATTCTCTCTCTGTCGTTCTCTGCTGAGCATTGCACATTAATCACTGGAGATAAAGGATTTTTCTACAAAAACGAGAAAAGACGAAGATTTATTAATATGGAAATGTGTCAGTCTGTCTCACCACTTTCACTTGAGCACATTCACATGTCAGAAAATTCTCTGCAGTGCACTCAAGTACTGCAAAGTGTAGCGGGTTTGTGGAGATCGGTGTAAAATTATCCATCAGTGCTCCTACACCTCCCCCTGTATTATTCAGCCTAAGTCTGGCGCCACTCTCTCCTGGCTCCCCTTACACACTAATTACATTGGGAATGACAGAAATCCCTGCCAAGCAGTCAGCCAGCCATCCAACTGGTGATTTAAGTGTTATTCTTAGTTAAAATGATAATGCTCCTGATAGCTGGCAAGCTAAGTCGATCTGTGAGTTAAAGATGGGAGGGAGGGGAGTCGCCCACCTCGCTGTCCATCCATAATCTACCCAACCGACCATTTTTACCACCTAAACTCTGCTTTCATCCATCCAGCCACTGCTGCTGAGAGCTTCCTGAAACCAAGCAAAGTGTGCTCACACCTCCACGGCTGACGGGAGGCTTAACCTGAAGATGAACACTTTTAATTAAATTAACTAGGAGAGTGTGGTTTGATTAAAAGTCTCTGAAAACACAAGTGAGCTGATGACGCTGATGTGACTGGATCAAATACAATGAACCTCCATTTACTCAAAATCACTTCATATTAAATTCAGCATCTACAGTCGCTTCCAAGAACCAAGAGCATCGAAACAGTAAAGTGAAGAGCACTTCAGACTAAGAGTGTGAAAACAGGCAAAAATACCCTGAATACCAGCTTGTAGACGGGATGCGTTGCTGTGTTTGTCCTTCTTTTCTTCTATGGGTGAGCTTGCACATTTAGTTTCCATTGTAGATTGTATTTATTTATCTTTAACCATTTATCAATGTTGTCACTGGATATTTTCTAAGATTTGTCCACTAATTACCCACAAATGGTTGATGCAAGTTAACAGAAGCATTCCTCACCTATCTCCTTTGTTCACCTTGAAAGTCCCTGCCTTTAAAATATGATAATCTAAATGTAAATTTGAAAAGCTGCCTTTTCTGAAGGAAATGGAAGTGTGTTCACAGCTTACATTTCTTAAAATGTTGACTCTTGGGAGACTCAAAGTGTCTTTGTATGGCAGCAACGGATGAAGTTGAAGCACTGAAAGAAGTTGAAGTGTCGGTTGACAGAAAAACTCAAAAACATTGAGGTGGAAGTTACACTGGAAGAGATACAGGGAGATGAAGAAGCAGATGCGGTGTAAGCACTCACTGGATGCCACGAACTGAACGTCCTGAAAGGAGTTGAAGTGTAATCTGGACTGAAGTGTCAGTTGAACTGACTCCGTTAGCAGGTTCCTGTGGAGGGTCTGCCATATTAAGTGCCATCCCAAACCAATCAGCAGGGAGTGGAAGTGGGTTATAAAACCGTCCAACAGGAAGTCTCCATAGATGCTGACCCAGCTGCCCGTACTAAACACAAGCAACGCCATTTTGTTTGTCATGGAAGACAAAAACGTGCAAAAACAAGCAGCTCATGAACATCAGAACTAAAGATGATTAATGAAAAAAGAAAAGAAATGCCACCAAAGAGGCTTGGGAGTCCCCTTTGTGAAAAGTTACCATTGTTTCTGCTGGAGAGTTTGCCTACAACAGGGTATCTGCAGGTTTCAACAAGTCAAATTTAAGACTTTTAAAGACCACGATGAATGCAATTTAAGACCTTCTTCACGTCCATACAGGCAAGAAAGTACTAAGGATGTGGAAGAAAACTGGAACATCAGTATGGTCGTTGCTGTTATATGACTGATGCTTCGTTACTGAGTGTAAAGTCCAGCTCAGATCAGCTTTTAGTGGAGGTGGAGCTCCAAACGCTGTCTGGAGGTCGGCTGGAGTTGATGCTCTAGATGCCGACGTGGATCAATACTGGCTGATTGCAGCCGTTTATTTTTTTTCTACAACCGCTTTATGCTTTTATGACTTGACGTATACGTTTCCAGGCACCGCCTTCAACGACGCACTAAATCCACTGACTAACCAGAGCTAACCGAACTTCAATTTACCCATTTTTAGCCGGTTTGAGGGCTCTGACCTTCAGTTTGACGAAAGCAACGTCGCTAACGTTACTCAGCTTTTCACTTTCCGTGAGGTTTCTCCACGAATAAACAACCACTCCCCTTGACTGACCGTGACATATGTATACGTATGCTACGTGTGCTGTCTGGGGAGAACAGCTATATATATATTAAACATAAACATTTAAAAGCAAGATAATACATTTCTTTCTTTGAAATGTGAATAAATTTTTAGGACTTGTCAAAATTGGAGACATTTTGTGAGTTTCTGAGACATTTTGAGGAATTAAATAGGGGTTATTGGATTTTAGACGTTTTTTTAGACTTTTTATGACCCCACAGGAACCTCGTTGAAGTTTGCTGCTGTATTTATACCATAAACCGTCATTCTAAATGCGTCATTCAGCTGTGACTGTGTCATGGAGTGTAAGGACAGGAACCGAATTTGAGGCCTGGGTGTCAGTTGAAATGAAACTGCTGAAAGGAAACAGAGGTGTCTTACATCATCATTTCTATTTGAACATATTAATGAGCTTGGAAAGTTGGTACGAATGGTGTTTTAGAGTTTAACGTGTGTTTGGGTTGAATGTACTCCTGACGTCTGTCTATTCGTCATTTTGCTGGCTGAAAGTATCGAGCTGGGAGTCCTGGCTCAGACGGCCCAGCGCACGCCTGTTAAACCACAGCGTCCTGGGTTTGAGTCCAGTCTACAAGCTTTGTCACATGTCACTTTCCCGTCAACTAAACAAGTTCACAGCCTGGTCTCTGCTCACTGAGACATTCAGCTAACTCGTATTATGTCTCACTATAGCTGGGGACATTCTGTCCATTTTATTGGTAATAAGGGACGAAATTGGCCAGTGGACAGCTCATCATCCTGCTCTGATAAAATACACCGACATTCACATGACAAAACAGGCGAGAATAACTGACAGCTGCAGACACAAGGACCTCATGGACACCTGGAGTTTATGTCTCATATTCACTCTCTCTCTCTCTCTCTCTCTCTCTCTCTCTCTCTCTCTCTCTCTCTCTCTCTCTCTATATATATATATATATATATATATATATATATATATATATATATATATATATATATATATATATATATCTTTAAGTGACATTTGGTTTTAGCAGATAGTGACAGTCTCTATTTAAGGCCCACTTACTTGCTTGTTCTGGACCTTTTGTTTTGCAGTTTGCAGCTGTTCACGTCATTATTTTGACAGTTTATTTTTAACCTTTTAAACAGCAGATGACAAAATAGTCTCCACTCTTAAACTTAAGGAACTTAAAGGCCCTGATACACCGAGTCGACGACCGGCCGTCGGACAGTTTGGAGCGTCGGCGAGCGGCCTAGTTTTTTCAGTGTGTCCCTCACCGTTGGCTCTCACCTACCTATGCTCAGCCGATTCAGTGCGTTGAATCTGTGGTGGAGCTTGTCAGGGGGAGAAATCACTCTGATTGTGTGTTCAGCTTCAGCAAATCGGTGCACAAGAAGAGAAACATAACTGAGGAAAGCAAGCCAATGAGTGAAGTCTGCGGGGATGTCGTATTGGAGCACGGACCACGTCTCCTGTACCATGTGGGTGGGACTTTTTGACATGTCATCACTATTCATATACAACTAACGTGGTTATGATTAAATTGTTTACTAGAGCAGTTCTTTATAGATCTAGCCTCTTAATTTAGCCCTCAAAGTGCACCAGATTAATGCATTTGACTTTAAAATGCACAAAATTGTCTTCTGGGGGCCCCCAAACCCCCTTATAGGGTCTGAGGTCCATCTACCTTAGTCTCACTAAATCCTATGAGAAGCACTGTATCCAAAACTGTTGTCCCCCTATGTCCAAATTCATTCCAGCACCGCTGCGTAGATCCATCACTATATGGACTTTGGCTGCCAGTCCATCCATCTGCAACCGCTTATCACGGTTGGGGTTGCGGGGGGCTGGAACCGATCCCAGCTGGCATTGGGCGAAGGCGGGGTTCACCCTGGACAGGTCGCCAGTCCATCGTAGGACACATAGAGGCAGACAACCATTCATGCTCACATTTAGAGTCATCACTTAACCTGCATGTCTTTAGACTGCGGGAGGAAGCTGGAGCACCCGGAGAAAACCCACGGTAACACGGGGACAACATGCAAACTCCACACAGAGCCCCAAGCTCGATTTGAACCCGCAGCCCTCTAGCTGGCATTGCAGCGCACCTCAGAGCTCTGCACAATGACTGCTTTGACCACGTGGCATTGGATTGAGTAGCACATCTCTCACATTCAGCCTAATTTCTTCTGACCCAGTTACTCTGAAGTAGCCGGCCACCGTGACACATGCACAGAGCAGCACCGAGTTCTGAGTAATGCTGCTGAATGGCGCTGTCTCCCGCCCTCTTGCCGGCGTCGGAGAGGTGAGAAGTCGTGAGAGAAGGCGAGGCAGATAAATGCCTCCTCAAGAGGCACTCGGATGAACAGCTGTCATATTAACGTAGAGTCTCTGTATGAGATTATCTGCTGCAGCATCACACACATTCAATGAATCAGATCATATCATCAATTATAAAACCTCTGATGACATAACACCATTTTAGCCTATTATGTGAACAGGTTATGAAATGAGGTTACATTAGAAGTTATTGAATAAGTAAAAGTGCAGGCCTCCTGTTGATCAAAATGCTTGTTCATCTCCAGCAGTGAAAGTACTCGTATTTGATTTGTTCCTCTGGTGAACAGTTTGCTTCTTTGAGAGGCTTTTTCAATGCTGGCTAACATCTAATCACCACCAGTGTATTTGATTTCTTTATTTTTCCTGTAAAAGGCGTTTGTTTCCTAAAGTCCTTTCAAACTTTGCACTGATATGTTTGTAAAGCATAATCCTTGTGGTCCATTACTAAACGTAAACTGGTTGCCTTACATACTGTACACAACACTGAATAGGGTTAACACTGTCGATCAATTAAAGTATTCAATCACAATTAATCACATAGTTGTCTATAGTTAATCTTGATTAACTGCAAATTAATCACACTTTTACTCTGTTCAGAATGAACCTTAAAGGGAGATTTCTAGTATTTCTAAGTATTTAAAACTCTTATCAGCATGGGAGTGGACAAATATGCTGCTTTATGCAAATGTATGTATATATTTATTATTGGAAATCAATTAACAACACTAATCAATGCCAGATATTGTCCAGAAACCCTCCCAGGTTCTGACTTTAGCATCAACAATCTGCTCCAATCATAACCTGGCAAACTGCAGCCCAACAGGCAACAACAGCTGTCAGTGTGTCAGTGGATCCATCAGGTTCATCAGGAGCCGCCACAACCTCAAAACCACAAGCTGCATTTATCCGTTAAAGAAATTAGTGGCGTTACAACAACTTTATGTGAACGTACATACATTGAAGAAATTAATGGTGTTAACTCTTACAGCCCGAGTATATATAAATGCACAACTATTCTTATTATCAGGTCATTATACATCAAATAAAACACACCTGTGGATGAGCGTCTCTAAAAGCTGAAGACGACGTCCTCAAATCTCTTGTTTTATCCACAACTCAAAGATATTCAGTTTACTGTCACAGAGGCAGAAAGAAACCAGAAAATATTCACATTTAACAAGCTGGAATCAGAGAAAGACTCAAACTGATTTATCAGTTATCAAAATAATTGGTGATTATTTTAATAGCCGACAACCATTGATCTTTGCAGCTCTGCTGACCTTAAAGTCTCATAGCAAATCAAAAGTGGTCTCTTCATGCTTCCTTTACAGCTCCTCTCAAAGGATCTGAACCGTAGTAATCTGAAGGAGTCGGTGTAATTAATTTGACTGACATATAATTAATACAGATTTTAATTTGATCCTTACATGCACATCACAACAGGAACAAGAACACAGATCTCAGCTGCTGGTTTTACTCCAGACATCTGATGAAGAGGTGATTTACACCTGAGACAGCAGGTGAACGTCATTAATTGGCAGAGAGGGCAGAAAGCTGCTGGGTCTCTGGGTGTTAAGGGTCCACGGGTCGGAAAATATTTCTGGATTCCAGTAATTGAGGCATTAGCAGGTGTGATGTGTGATTAGAAACGGGAGTTGGTTCCTGCCTGCTGAGCCGCCTGGTGAACCGGTTCAGAGGAGAGCTATAGGTTCCCTCCTACATGTAGAGTGATAAAGTTAGGACACCCTGTGAAATCCTGTCTTCCTTTTGAACATATATGGATATATGGATATTTAATATCATTTAAAATACTGAGAGATTCAAGTAATATAACGAATCAATTAAAACTGACGAAAAAGACTTTAAAACTTTCTGTAAAATTTAATTTAAAAAAAATGCAATACACTCCCACATGTGACACCCCCAAATATGAATATTTAATGGGGTGTCCTAATTGTTTCACGACTGTCCAACATTTTAATAGAAACTAGAGATGGGAATGGTTCGCTCGTCACAGTTCGGTTCGTGCATGTATCGCTCGGTTCATCTGAAACAGGTTATGAGGCTGATTGTGTATTTTTTTCATCCCGTTTATTGTCCCACTAGAAATCAAGGCCTGTAGAAAGAGGCTGGGACACGGTGGACAGGAATATGAGGTATAACACATGGACAGTGTAACTGAAGCTGAGGTCCTGCCTTGTTAGTGGCTCAGTTTCTGCGATGGTGACCAGATTTACTGCAGGTGTTGTACCACCAAAGATACGATTGATGAGGCGTGACCCCGCCTCCTTCCTTCTCAGCTGGCAGAGACGCTGATGAAGAGCAGAGTACGGCTGTGATTGGTTAAGGAAATGGAGGGAGGACACGATAAAGCACAAACAGAGGATCCACCGGCGTCGTTTCTCTCTGCTGTGTGGGAGAATTACAGATTTGATGTTATGTCTGACAGTGACGGGAAAAAAAGTGGTGGATAAAACGTCAACTGTGTGTAAACACTGTGTAGCTAATGCTAGCAGCAATACTTCCTATCTAATGAATCATTATGGAGACGTCACTCCGGTGTGTCTGTTGATAGGAGGAAAGAGTCGGGGAGGAAAGAGCGACTCCTTCTCCCAGCAGCATTAAACAGCCTCTACATGCAGACTCAGAGCAAACTACACAACTAAAGCATCAGGAGGTTTGTAGCCAGAGATCTGCAGCCTGAAGCCGTCGGGGAGGACGCTGGATTTCAGCATATGATTCGAGTACTTGAGCTGCGTTATAATCTGCCGCCTCGCAGACACATCAGCTCCACAGTAACTCCCGAACTGCTTGAACAGACGTGACGATGAATTGTAAAAGAGTCCAACACAGACCATGTAGCTCTGACTACAGACGGATGGACGTCAGGGCTGCCGAGCATCACTGGACTGTGACTGCCCGCCGCATCACCTCAGAATGGGAGATGAGAGGTTGATGCCCTCTGTGTTGATGGTCTGAGCCTATAATGTGATTTTTATTTATTAATTATTTTTAAATAACACAGCGGCTCTTCTTCCTTATGTTAGCCTGGTCGACTGTTGTTCAGGCAAACAGTTGACTTATTTTGGCAAATCAATGAAAAGCTGTTCAAGCTGAAATTGGAAATTGGCCTCCATGCTGTACCATTTACTGTTGTACCGAACCGAACCGAAAACCATGACCCCAAACCGTGAACCACACGTTTTATTAACCGTCCCAGCCCGAATAGAAACACAACTATAGGTGCTTATCAGGCTTGTCGCTTTCCAGTCACCCAGTTTGTTTTCTCTTCATTAAATGTGAATAAATGTGAGAAGAGCTCTGGTGAAAGCACACTTGTGTTCTTGGGTTGATTTACTTCTTAATTATGAATCAAAGTACCGTGCTTCTACCTTAACGCCTGTGATATAAATGAACTTGTGTGTGACTGCAGAGGTGAGAGGACGGCGGCAGACTATCATGGCGCAGATCCAGCGGGTTCTCCTCTTTACATCAGGAGCCAAATCGGCACATAAATCTGTTAAACATTTCCAACGAGATGGAGTGAGTTTGAATCGACTCGTCATCGTTAGTAATGGGGTAATTCTGCTCAGTCAGTGCTCCATTTAATGCAAGATTTATACACACAATTTATAGAAAAGGGAAACAGAGGCAGTAGACAAAGAGAGACAAGTAAATGGAGGAAAATTCAAACAAAACAAACGAGA
>CAMQGK010000001.1:7135000-7517500 GCA_947000775.1 Pterois miles
CGAATAACATCTTTATCTTTTGGTCTTTATGGACTTTGCTCAGTTGCCATGGTGATGCGTCATCTCCAATAGAAATGTAGTTTGTATATTATTTTCATGCAGGGTCCATTTAGTAGCTATGACAACTCAGCAAACTCCATCTGCTGATGAAGATCCTGATGTGACTAAAAGCTCCAGAACAGCCACTGACTGGACCTTGGGGTGAGATTATGCCAAACACATGAGGGACACATGACCGTGATTTAAATCAAACTTGTCCACTTTAAACAAGTTTACTTTACTGAACTTCTACTCCGATAAGATTAATCGCCAGAGAAAAACTGGCGCGATCGCAGCAAGCTCAGAGGTTCACGAGGACGGAGATGTCTAGAGGTCACACAAGGTCATGAAACTTTAGACTGGAAAGAAGCAGAAATGAGTTTAGCCTTCTGTCTCTCACAGTTATGAGTTATTAGACGCTTCTAAACACATAAAATCGATAAGGGAGAAACTTTTAAATGTCTCTTTTGGTGAGCTTCAATTTCATTTTTCACTTTTCATTTAAAAATCAAATTAAATGAGTTATTGAGTTTAACGTTTTTAGTCTGAGAGCGAGGAGAAGAGGATCTGAGACAAAGGGACAATTAGGAGGACGACAACCATTTCTTGTTAAAATGAGTTTTTAGCTTAAAGCAGATAATTAAGTGGAACTCAGCTGTCCTGACTGAAGTAAAGTGGGATTAAACTAAAGGTCTACAGGTCTGAAGTTACACTTAAATCCTTAAAATGTTAAGATGAAATCAATAAACTCAATTTTAAGTATTTAGCGGTCAATCTGGGTTCAAATTGCCTTGTGGGAATAATGCAGTGTTTGTAACATGGACTGTATAGAAGAAGTGGACGTGGTCACTGTGAAGTCACCTGTTGGTTTGTGGACTGCGGATCTGGAGCCTTGAATTCGGCATTTTGGCCGTCGCCATTTTGTTTTTTTGCAAGCAGAAGTGAGACGAGAGGGTGGAGCTATGTACAACCGAACGCTGAAGGAGACATTTTTATGCCACCAGGCTGTTATGATCAACTTTCATGGGCTTCACGGAGGTGCAGTGGTTAGCACTGTCGCCTCACAGCAGGAGGGTCACAGGTTCAAACCCAGTTTAGGGCCCTTCTGTGTGACTCTAAATGGGACCATAATTTACTAAATGAACATCATGCTGTAGTGAAGAAGACTTGAAGCTAGAGATTGAGACCATAAACTCCTGTTTACAATGTTTACTGAGGTAATAAATCAGAGAGCAGTAGACTCATTTTCTCATAGACTTCTATACAACCAGAGGAGTCGCCCCCTGCTGGATATTAGAAAGAATACAAGTTTAACACTTCAGCATTGACTTCACTTCTCAGACCCAGAGGTTGGATTACGTTACAGTTAACATTTCCTCCTGCAGCTGCTTCACAATAAAAACATCCAACTAGAGAATCTTTATCTTTTTAATGCATCTTTTTCAGAGATGCATTAAAACGCTGTTAAAAGCCGTTGTCCACTAACTGTTTCGCAGCAAACAGCAGAAAAGAGTGAAGCATTTAGCAGAAGAGACAGACAAAAAGGCAAATATTTCCCTAAGGGGGGCGGTGGAGACCAAAAACAGAGCTAAAAGAGACAGAGTTACATTCATCAGTGGACACAAACATGACCCTTAATGAACCATCATGTTGCTCTGTAACTGCTGGATGTGTAAATAGGGAAATGTTTGCTAACATATCAGCTAAAAGGTGACGACGTGTTGCAGGTGTTAGAAAAGACAGAGCACAGGCTGAAAACAGGTGAAACCTCCACATGCTTGTTTTCCCATGTTGAACAGCACTTGAGTAGCACAAATGAAATGCTGCTGCAGTGCATGCTGGGTGTCAACATGCCTCACCATTTAGCTGTAATGAAGGCCAGGTGTGCGTTTGTCTTCTCCTCTCAGGCTCACTGTGAGCTGTGTTAATTCACCTTACTCTGCAGGCTCTGATGTAAAAAGATTTTATATAATTATCAGCAGTGAGGCCAAAGCCAGCTCAGCACACTGAAACACATCCAAACACTCCCATCTGCAGCTGCCAACCAGCAGTCCGTCAAACACTGTAAATTATACAAAGCACTCGGAGCAATAAAACACGATCTATCTGCGATGGAGGCGTTTTTGCTTTTATCCCACATTAGCCGAAGCAATGCAATAATAAAAGAAAGGAAATGGTTTGCAGCAGCAGGAAGTGGGGGTTTAACAGCTCTAACAACAGGCAGCAGGAAAAAGGATCAGAGCGCAAACACAGCTGGTTGACTTACATGTTTATGTAATTCAAAAATCAATGAACAGGCTTACAGTTGTCAGGAGGAGGCTGGCGAATGTGAGGGGGCTGAGGCAGGTAAAAATGATTACAGCTCCGATTTACACCGTATGAGCATGTTAGCAGTCTGGGCCACTTAGTGTTGACAGACGGGAGACGAAACCAACACGAGTCTGTCCTCCTTCAGCACTTTGTGTTAAAATCAGTAAAACAATAATATGCTGATGTTTACCAGACACCCTCTGGTAATCATGTGATTTATCATTATATTTATAAGAGGTTGAAGATGCTGCAGAGCGGCAGAAGCCTTTAGTATCCAGCGAGGTGGTTGAAGTTTTCCCCTTCATTTTCCCGTTCTCACTCCCAACTCGTCAAATATGGCAGCTTGGCCAGTGGCCCGAAGCGACACACTAAGAGACTGTATGTCGCTGTAGTGATGGCGGGAGTAAAGGAGAAAGTCAGGCGACGTAGCACAAAGAACAACAAAGTCTGTGAAGGAGAGCAAGTTCTCATTCCCAGGGTGTAAAACACCAACTGTCACACTCCTCGGCGGCTGATACAAGGCACCCTTTGGTGCTTCCTGGAGAGCGAGTTGTTACTACAGTCGACTTCCATGTGAATCAATGATAAACCTACCTGACCCACATCCGTGTCAGGGTTAATGTACAGCTACCCTGACAGGGCGATACCACACCCCAACGTATTGCATCGCCCTGAAAGGGTTTATTTCACAATAATGACCGGCTCGCTGTACATTATCCTGCTTACTACACAACTACTTACTTAAGAAACCAATAACTTGATACAAAAACGGTCCTCCAGAGTCCAACATTAGAACTGTGTCCATAGTGACGGTCTGTTATTTCTTTATAACAGACGCACTGATTGTCCAATCAGAATCGAGTATCCAGAGAACTGACAGCCAATTCCTCACAATATTATCAATAATCTAGACCTGATTCAGAGCCTTGAGTTGGATGGCTTTTTTTTTTTTTTTTTTACCTTTGTTAGATAGGCTGTACGGTGGCAGACAGGACACAAGAGGAGAGAGGAAGAAAAGGAGAAGGGTATGACATGTAACTAAGGTCCCCCGCCAGAAACCGGGGACACCGTGACCATGTAGGTGTCACCGTGACAGGTGCAGGTTGGGTAATACCTCTGAGATGGCGTTTGTGTGGGAAGTTTAATCCTGAATGCTGGAGGAGGAAAAGTGGGTGCACTCAGTCCTGCACATGATTAAAGTCTTTTTGTTGAGTTGAGTCACACACACACACACACACACACACACACACACACACACACACACACACACACACACACACACACACACACACACACACACACACACACACACACACACACACACACACAGCAGTCAGAGTGATGGATAGACGCTCGGCTGGCTCACGTAACAATAGCTGGACTGAATAAAAGGATCTAAACTGGACCGCAGGCTTGCGTGTGCTGGATCTGACTATCGACTGCAATCCTGCATCAATGAGAAAATGAAATAACAATAAGGGCGAGCGGCGGTAAGCGGCGGCGAGGGAGGAACGCCGCAGCTCTGTTCTGGCAGACATCGAAGGAGCTCGTATCAAGAAGCTGCTAAAAATAGAAACGGTGAGAGAGACTGCTGGGCAGGAAACGAGAGGAGATACAATCTACTGAGAGAAGACTTAGATCAGCTCATTGTGGGGTACTCTACTGAGGTACTGCTGCTAGCCACAGTGGTGATTAAAGCTAAACTAGCAACTTATTACAGCCATACATTACACTAAATGCAGAAAACTGTATTTTAAAAAAGTAATTTTTAATTTCTAGTGTGGTCTGATCTTGCTAAAGTGGACTCGTATGAAGTACAGCGATTGGTTGGGGGAGTTCGTAACCCAGAGATCTCCCTGCATTATAAAGATAATAGAGATCTAAGACAAGTCACTTGGCCATAAGCACCCGTGACAAAAAACTAGGACTGAGTCTGATCAGCCGTCAGAAGGAAAGTAACAGACTTAGAAAGTTAGACGGTTAGAGGAGGAGAGATCTGTGAGGGCATTTAGATATTTAGGTTTATATACTTAGTACCAAAACCTTATCTTATATCTAAAGCTGAAATGATTACCTGGTCACCATTATAAATATACATTGTCGGTACATTCAAACATAATAATATAGTAGTATAATGTCATCATATATCGCTTCTTCCCGGTACTGCATACCGGCCCTGAAACTTTTAGCGGTACTGGACCGTACCAGTCTACTTTCATCCCTGATGTATTATGATTCAGTATGATGGGTTTTAACCAACATGTGAAGCCGAACGTGAATTTGCACATTTGCAGATTTGAATGTTTTCATCTCACAAAATGTTTTGTTTCAACCCATATTTGTTGGCATTTAGCCTTTCAAAAACTACATTTTGTATCACAGCAAACTTTTGCTTTGATTTCTTCAATTAAATGAAACAAAAAGGAGCAAATCATCACATTTGAGAAGCTGCAGCCAGTGAATGTTTTCAATTTTACTGGATTAAATCGTCTCATTTCGTTACCAACTAACTGCTCTACTTGTTTTAGACAGGGACCAGCCTCCCTAGAGGGTGACCACCTATATGTCTATGCTTTAAGCCAGCCGTGATTTCACAACGTTTTCATCAAATAAAATGTTTTGTTTCAGTCCATACTTGTTGGCATTTAGCCTTTCAAAACATTTTGTTCCATATGTTATGGTACTTTTGCCTCGATTACTTCAAATAAGTTACACAAAAAAAATCAAATCATCACATTTGAGAAGCTGCAGCCAGTGAACGTATTCATGTTTTATTGGATCAATCGACTCGCTTCTTAATCAACTAATTGTTCAGGCAGTAAAGTCAATCAAGCACATGCAGAGTCCACACAGGCCTTTACTGCAGCATTAGAGGGAAAAGCTTAAAAGACAGCATGTGGATTCAGCTACATCCATTTCTTTTAAGAGCATGTTAGTTTTCCTCTTTTCTGGCAACTCGTCCACAGAGAAAATCCTCCCTCGTCTTTCTTTAATGCAGCTCCGACTTCTCCGGAGAGACAAACACAAGAGCAAAAAAAAAGGGTTACTTTTTCCTCTTAAATTCAGTGATTCATTATTTACTAGACTAGGGAGGAGAGGAGGGAAATGAGACTGTGCATGGATGACTTGTTCTTCTCTCTGCTGCACCTCATCCCTGATGCTCCACCAAACACAGAGTTAATGCATACATGCCAACACACAGATGCTCCCCTATAGCAACGTATACGACTCCGACAAGCTTCAAAGCCCACATTCACACCCACGCAGTGCACATACAATATGTGCTGAACCCCGAATTTTCCAATTTGAATCAGCAGTTCAGTCGATTTTCTTGCTTTGAAAGTATTGACTTACTGAATCTCATGTATAAACTGAAAGATTACTGGAGTGCAGTCAGAAAGTGAAATGTAAAAATGACCCAAGAGAAAGTGAAAGATCTGACTCCCAGCTTTACTTTGAGGGTGTTTACGTCCACATTAGATGAACAGTGTAGGACTCGTAACTCTTTTTATACTCAGTACTACTCTGCAGTGACAGTGATCCTAAAATAATCCTCCACATTAAAATACAAAACACCTGCCAGCAGGACGTCATGCATCTGTGTCTTTGAACTGACGGGTGCAGATTCGATATGTATTGCGATATTTAAGTACTGCGATTCAATATTATGATTTATGGTAATGGTTGTTAACTTTTTTACCACTAGACCATGAGAAAAAGCTGAATCATTCAATTCTAGGGACTTTTACTTTGGAAAATATCTAAATGAATCCAGTAAAAATGACTTTCGCGTGTATGTAGTCAGAGATGTCAGGAATTATTCATTACAGTTTATCCAGCAACCAAAAACCACAGAATAAAGACGTTTTCCTCACAAATTAGTGGTGTTTTCTTTTTATTTATAAGGGACATGTAATGTTTTATACTTCTGCTGAATGTAATCCATCAATCTGATTTCCTTCATCTTCATCTTCATCATCAACCTCCTATCTGGGGTCGGGTCGCCGGGCCAACAGTTCCAGCAGGGACCCCAAACCTCCCTTTTCTGGGCCACATTGACCAGCTCTGACTGGGGGATCCCGAGGCGTTCCCAGGCCAGTGTGGAGATATCATCTCTCCACCTGGTCCTGGGTCGTCCCCGGGGCCTCCTCCCAGCTGGTCCTGCCTGGAACACCTGCCTAGAGATTATGATTATGGCTGGGCTGATTCATTGACGTGGTCAACGCAATCGATTACAGTAATACGTCGATTTGCATGACGTGCATCAACGCATTGGACGCAAAAGTGAGGGATACTTCAGATACTTCAGAGACCCAACAATGTGGTGCTTTGTAACTTACCGTACCACAGCAGTACAACTGCAACGTACGAGCACCCACAAAGAAGGCCTCCCATAGCGCCGAGTCAAGAAGACGGCAGCGAGACACCACCTTAAGTCCAGTTTACTTTCCCACCCAGACATGATCTATTAACACTGTCAAAACGCAGCCCTGTTTCTGTTAGCAGAAGTCATTCAAAGTTGCTGTTTAAATGTTTCTTCATCACTACCATGGTAAAGGTCGTCCTATATTTTCTGTTTACTTTAAGGGTAATGATTGAGAGAGAAAATGTCTTAAAGTAACGTCACATGTTGTTCTACAGACTGTGACTGCTGATGGTCTGTAAATAGTTTCTATTATTTCTCTTTACATTTACTAGTGATTATCTTAACTGCTTATTATTAGTGATGAAATAAATCCACATCTCAACCATTTTAAGCTTTAAGTTAAGTACTTAAGTAAAATACTGATGATTGTTATTAGTAGTAGCATTAATACTCCTAATACTAATTAGTAGTATTATTAGCCTAATGTCATAACACAACAGTAGATTTTAAAATATGCCACTATTATCATTATTATTTAGTTTATTCCGATTGTCGTTCTGTGTCTCTTATTCAGGGTGAGTCAAAGCAGTGAGGAGGACTTTTACCACAAAAACAACCAAACTGAAGATGATTATTACTAACAGCATCTTACAGACGATTATCAAGGACATGAGAGACATTTTATATTATATTATATATTATATATTTTATATTTATGTTTATGAGATGTTTGAATAAAGGTTTTGATATTTATTTGGGATAAATTAGTTGAATTATATATTTTTTTTAAATAATCTATGAATAGTCATTAGATTAATTGTAAAAATAATTGTTAGCCCCTGACGTGACAAAATAAGTCAGCGTTACTTTTAGCTTCAGTCGGGACACGAACAGCAGACTCCTGGCTGAGAGTCTTGTGTTTGTTCGACCCATCCACCACCTCCCACCCGTCCTTAGTGGACCTTCATCGACTACGTCACTGCTGCGAATGCGAATAACGCCGCGTGTGGGTTTACATTGGACCGGTGCGTTGGTCTCTGATGCTGAGAGAAATTTACCAGTCGGCGGTATTTGACATGTTGGGAGTGAGATCGGGTTCGTAATATTTCACCACCAACACAAAAATAAAAACCACAAATATTTACCCACAGTTCTATTTAAAGAAGCTGCTCACCATCATGCTTTTAACATACCTGCCCCCATACACACCTCATCCAAAAATCCATCCCTTTATCTCTCAAAGATCACACACACACACACACACACACACACACACACACACACACACACACACACACACACACACACACACACACACACACTATGTATGCGTGAATGCACACACAGCGAGTTTCTCCACAGTCCTGTGCACACACATCTGAGTTTATTGATTATTAAAAACCCGACCTCCTCAGAAACACTTGACTCTGGAAACAACACTCAGCTGCAGACGGGAGAAGCGGGCTTTACAAACAGTCATATTAATATAAATATTGTGGTAGTATGAGCTTTAAAAGGCTGAAATGAACCTGTAAAAACAATAAGTGTACATGTTTCGGCTGGTGACTCATTTTTAATATCACCCATCTAAACGGTGCTCCTTCTCTTTGTTTTGGCTTCGTGGGCGCTACAGATGAACGGCAACTCGCTGTGCTCAGCGTCGACTAAAAGCAAAATGAAAGGCTGTCACACTTCCTTTGCCCTTCTGAGGTTGGAGAGACGTGAGGAAAGTAAAAATCGTGAGTGTCGACATGACTCGGCAGGGATCAAATGATTTGATTTGACTTTTACTCCTCAAGGTCGTGGCTGCTTCGTCTTTACAAGATCGGCTTCCTTTCAGGTGAAACTCCACCTCGTGACTGAGCAGCTGGAGATCTTTTTTTTGTTCTGTTTGTTGTATCGTGTGTCTCCTTCTTCTTTATGCTGTTAGTTTAAGATCTAACTAAACACTGTTTACATATTGATGCTTTATTATTTGACATATTATTTATACCTGTATGTATTTAAGCCACACAGGCAGCTGATTCAGAGTGAAGTAGCCCAACAACCATTAGATGGATTCATATGCAGTTTTATTAAAGTGGTGCTGCAGTGCAATAGGACAGCCCATTCTCATTAACTGGACGCTGCACAAGCCACTAGTGTCAGTATGAGACGCACCAGGATTTCCATTAACAATTACAATGGAGGCCCATCTGTTGCAGCAGTAAATGCTCAGAAAGTGCTGCGAGGACGTAGTTTAAAGAGCCAAAGAGACACACAGGGGTTAAGGAAGGGCGGTGGATGTGTCCAGCAAACAAATCCATCTCTCTTTCATCCAGGAGACCACCGTTCATTTCCTGTGTGTTTCACTTTTCGCGTTATACTCTGTTAATTTGTGCCCACCTAACTCTGTGGTGTTGATGCCAACGGGAAAGACGAAGCGTCCGTATGTGACGATGTAGGGATGAGAGCGTGTTGACATCCTTTATTTCATAAGGCCTACTTGTACTTCTGTTACTTTGGTGGTGAAAGTAGTATAATCAGTAATGCATGATTCCTTTATTTGTCCCACAGTGGAGAAATTTCCATGTTACAGCAGCAAAAGTGGATAGTGCAGTAAAAAAAAAGAAGCGTAGGATATACATAGATTCAACTGTGTATTGCAATTTTATTAACGAAATACTGCAAAGATCTAAGTGTGCGTAAATCTTTTCTATTATCTTTTGGACTCATTTATGTTTCCAGCACCTTAGCTAAGATTTAGGTGGAGCTGTTGTTCATGCTGCATTTTTTTATGATTTTGAAATAGATTTCTTTTTTTTTTAATGCCAGAATCAATATATTTGCTTCATCTGAGTCTATGTGGAGGTAGAAGGAAGTTATTGTCTTTTATTATTGTAATCCGAGTAACCTGACATCGTATCCGTTCCCTATCCGTCAACCTAAACAAACCGCAGCGAGCCAAGACGAGAAAGTATTAAAGGGTGGAGGGTGGGCGTGGATCCGACCTCCACCCTCCATGTTAAATCCAGCCTGGTAAACACTACACATCCAGTAAAGGAGGGAAACACTTTGGAAAAGCAGAGCTAGACATCACGGCTAAAGCTGCACGCTAACTCCGTCACGGATGGGAAACGTTATCGTACGGCGGTCACGTGCGGTCAAATGGGCCGACGCTATTTGTGAAGGAAATGTCTTAATTCTTTTTTCTTTACTCTTTTTTGGGTTGCTGGAAAAAATATAATAAATACGGTAATTCCTGACAATGATCCTGATATATTTGACATCTGCAGAGGTTTTACTGATTACTGACAGTGAGCAAGTGATGGCAGATGAGGCTGAGGTCACTTTGGAGAGAGCCACTGATTACTGTGATCATTGTAAGTGTGTAGATTGTTGTAAAGGCCTGTGGGCATCTCGTCCTGTTAGCTGAGGTTTAACCAGCAGCTTTCTTTTACAATAAGCCAGCAGTTACATTTCTATTTTTAGACTTGGAAAGTTGGGGCTAACCCTGCTGCCAGACAAGGCTTTAGCCTACTTTAGCTTGCACCACAGTAAAGTGATAACCACAGACGACACGACCCTCAGGCCTTGAATTAATGTAGAACGTCCCAGAATGCCTTTAGCCCAGGGCTAAGTGTAATAGATACAAATACAGAGGCAAAAGTTAGAGATTCTGATCTGAATATGTTTCCTGGCTTTCTTTTCTGTCATTGTGCAATAATGTCAACACGACTGTGAGCCCACATGATCCGTCTGTTAGCATGGCGTGATTGGGGAGAATGAATAGAGCTGACGAGGCTGTAAAAGAGAAAGACACTGGTAGAGGAGTCAGAGTCGGCGGTAGCCCGAGAGCACACAGCTGGCCTCTGTGTGAGAGCGTATGAGAGTAGTCATGAAATATACTTTGCGTAGCGTGTGATGAACAGATTGTGTACTTTTGGTATGTGATGCAGATGATGTTTTTTTTTTTTTTTAAGAGCACACATCTGCAGCTCGAATGACCTAAAGACCTCAGTTTCTCCCTCCGCTGTTTCACTTCCAGATGTGAAGAGACGAAGATGACGTGCTCCCCCACCCCAAAAATACTCCCAGTCTCCAGAACATTTCTGAATCAAGCATGATGGTTCATAGTAAATCAGGATTAATCACAAATTAGTCACATTTATTTATCTGTTCAAAATGTATCTTAAAGGGAGATATGCTGCTTTATGCAAATATATGCATATATTTATTATTGTAAATCAATTAATGACACTAATCAATGCCAGATATGGTCCAGAAACCCTCCCAGGTTCTGACTTTAGCATCAACAATCTGCTCCAATCAGAACCTGACAAACTGCAGCCAAACAGGCAACAACAGCAGCTAAAATATAATGTGGGTTTGGAGCGTTATTTAGTGACAAGCTAGTGTGACCTGGTTGGTTTTCTAGGTTCATATGAGACCAGTATCTTCACTCGCTACAACCTGAAACCATAAAACCATGAGTTTTGAACCATAAATACATTTCACATCAGTCATATTACGCTTACAATACACACGCACAGTACCACATGGTCAACACTGTGAAGCAACTGCTTATGTTTAGGCAACAAAACTACTTGGTTATGGTTAGAAAAAAGTCATGGTTTGTGTTCCGATAATAACGTACCAACTGCAACAACCACAAATAACAACCTACATAATGTAGGTTGTTCTCATACACACACACACCAACTCACTTTGTGTGTTAGCTACGTAATCGTGAAGCAGGAAGTATAAAGAGTGACAAACGCTGTGTAGGGAGGAGGTTGGGGTGGATGGGTGGGTCAAAAAACACAGGCCATTCACCCAGGAGACGGGTGTTTGTACCCTGAGTGAAATCAGTAGTCAACGCTGATTTATTTGTCACATAACTTCTGTACTGTAGCCACACCTGTCGTTATTTTACCCTAAACCACAATCTACTCCTAAACCTAAGTGAGTAGATTTATTTTGAAAAGACTTGAGTGGAAACTGACACGCGTGTCATGAACTGCTGGACATTTGTAGGAATTTGCATGAAAAATGAGGCTCGTAAGAAATCATATGAACCACTGTGTGAGGATATGTCGTATAATGTTATGTAACAACTGTAAAGTCGACTTGATTTCACAGCGACGCCAGAAAAGTCTGGTGTTCGTTTGACAGTAATATATACAGAAATAAATGAGATTGGGGAAATAAATAAGGGGTGAAATGCAAAGAGAAAATTGTGCATAAATAGATAAATAAATACACACATTTTAAAATAATATAAAATGAATAAAAATAAATGCAAAATATATAAATAATAAATGCAAAAAAGATCTAATTTTTTTTTTAAAAATGAAAAAATAAATACATAAACAAATAAAAGGAGAAATGTATTAAAAAATAATTAATGGCTGAAGTAATATACTTTTAGTTTTCTGTCCTCCATAGCTGCTGGCTTTGTGCTACACAGCAACAGTCACAGTGAAAAACAGCGATTAGTGGAAGTTTAACAGCTGAGCTTCCTCCACGCTGCCCGGCCGTCAATAATTACCGACTTTCCAAAATGTCAGAAATAGAAATCTCCAGCAGGAAGCCTGTGGCGGCGTGCTGCAGCACATCAGCAGCTCCAGAGGTGTCGTCCTTTATCCTGACCTCTGACCTTTCAAAATAAGTGCATTTAACTGCTTCACTGGCTTTCTATTAACACGCTGAGAAAGAAAGAAAAGCAGCGAACCCCACAGAGAACACAGATCTCCTGCACACATCGATCGTGAAGAAAATTAAAATAAATCAATACGGCTGTTATTTCTGTGTGCGAGACCTCCATTAGAGCTAAATCTAGGACCGATAAATGTAAACCGCCTGGTTCCCAGTGTGACAGAGACGAGCTTTTATCTCAGGACGGGGTGAGAGCAGAAACAACTTCCTCTCAGCGATTAATTAATTAACATGTTAAACTTCGTTCTGCGGCCGGCGAGCTGAACGAGGGTTTCGGGAAGCGGCGCCCTGAGCGAGCTGCTGGTCAGCCGCCGGATGAAGAGCTTCTGACGACTCTGATCACAGCATCACCAACAGCCGAGGTGTCGACCTGAGATACACACTAACAGTTTTCAACCTGATGAAGATCATGAGTAAATTACAAATATTATCAAACATAAAACATAAAAGCATGTATAGCATTGGTGAGGAGAGTTTAACGTCTGTGTAATAACAGAGTACTGTTATTACACTACTCAGCTGTACATACTGTGCAGTACTTTCAGATGAAACTTCATTACAATAATTGTGCAATAACTACTTTTCCACTTGTGCAATTGTGTTAATAGTCTTTTTAGAGTCAATACTGTTTATATTGTTCCTATTTAATATTTCACCTTGATTATATTCAAATTTTTTGTTTCCCTTCTATTTAAATTGTCATATTTTATGTCGGTCTACTTTTGTTTAGCTTCTATTTTTTACTATCCACTTTGTGTCTGTACACTGCAAATTTCCCCACTGTGGGACTAATAAAGGAATATCTTATCTTATCTCTTATTTTCTCCGTTGGGGCATTGAATCTCCAGTTTTAGGAATTTTAAGGGATTTTTATGTTAGCTCATACACGGTATGAACCAGAGGACTCGACCTGACAAAGTTAAAAACTTGAACTTTAACGTCAGTGACTCATGACTTCACTTGGACTTGATCCTTTTGACTTAAAAAAAAAATTTGAAACCTATTTTATCTATCTAGAAATCTATTTTACATCTGGTATTCAACTTTTAACCTGATGAAGACCCATCCATCCACCTGTGACCGTTTATAACGTTAGAGGTTTCAGGGGCGCTGGAGCCGATCCCAGCTGGCATTGGGCGAAGGCGGGTTCAGCCTGGACAGGTCGCCGGTCCATCGCAGGACATATAGAGACAGACAAACATTCTTCGGGAAAATTAGAGGCAGGTTGGGTTTATTTACTTTTGCGAGATCCTTTATTAATTTGTTTGGGAAGATTATTTATTTATACAGCAGTCCGCTGCCCCTAAAATACTTATGATGAGTTAAATGCAGAAGTCAGACTTCATGTATGTACCTGTATGTATGTGACTAATAAAGACTTCTTCTTCTTCATTTACTGGAGGAGGAAAACCAGTATACACTAAAGTATTCACATTTTACTGATGTGAGACAAACACACACACACACACACACACACACACACACACACACACACACACACACACACACACACACACCATAATGTGCTGTAAAACTAAAACTATGAGCTAAAAGAGGTTAAAACGCTCGCCCACTGAGCTTGAATAGGATCACCACTTGTACCGTTGTGAAACTTTAAAAACTCATTACTCCCGCGCACCACAAATCTCACGTTTACTGAACTTGGCAAAGTGACTCTGACTGTATTTCCCTGGTGATATGAGGGAGATTCCTCCTGACGAACAGAAAGATGCATCGTTTGGACTTGAGGATAACAAGTCCTGTCAACAACCTGAAGCAACAACAGCAAAACAGCAGATCTGCACTTTTTATCTGGAGGTAATATATCTCTCTTAGACAGGTGAAGAGGCGTTTAACAGCTTTGGGGAGGTAGTAAAAAGAAGAGCCACTTTTACCGAGTATTTATGTAATGGGAGCTCTGGTGACTGGAGGTTTGGCACGACGACGGTGAAACCTCGACGCTCTCCGGCTCACGCTGTGCTGTTGAATCTCGTCAGTCTCTCTATTTACCTCTCCAACTAAACCCGCCGGAAAGACTGATGTGATGCCGATGAAGGTGAGAAGCTAATGTCTTCTCTCTGTTAAAAGCCCTGATACAGGATTTCTTTCACTACCTCTTTCTGTTGACTAGACAGTACAGTAATGTATAAAAACTGAGGCTACACTAAAAACACCCCTTCTATAAGAGACTGTGACTAGAAGTAGAAAGAGAAGGAAAAAAATAAAAATTAAGAAAAAAACAAGAAAAAAAGGAAAAAAAAATTCTAGAGGGGAAAAAAAAAAAAAAAATCTTCAAAAAAAATTTTTTATAAAAAAATTTTAAACAAAAGAAAAAAAAGAACAAAAAACAAACATCTCAAAAAACCTTCATATAATTAAAAAAGTTTTTGTTTCTACAATCACAAAAAAACCAAGGGGGGGGGATCCCAGCTGGCATTGGGCGAAGGCGGGGTTCACCCTGGACAGGTCGTCAGTCCATCGCAGGGCACATAGAGACAGACAACATATAGACAGACAACCATTCAAGCTCACATCCACACCTACGGGCAATTCAGAGTCATTAATTAAACTAAACTGCATGTCTTTGGACTGTGGGAGGAAGGCGGAGTTCCCGGAGAAAACCCACGGAGAACATGCAAACTCCACACAGAAGAGTCCCAAGGCGGAATCGAACCTGCGACCCTCTTGCTGTGAGCACCACCGTGCAGCCCCAGTGTAAATACGTCTGTGTGAATATGCTACGCTCAGAGCTAGTGCCATTGAATAATAAGCACGAAAGACCAGTTAAGGTGGTTATGTGAGTGACGTTTGTCATGTGTTTAGTGATGTTTCTTGTTGTTCGTCTACATATTTTACATACTTATTTTAAAGCCCAACCACAAACCTAAATAAGTGGTTTTGTTGTCTAAACATAGGGACGTTACTGTGATTCTGTTGTGTGGCGTAGTAATGACACACAGTCGGTTTGGTCTCCTGGGTGAAAGTTCGGTGCTTTTTGACCCACCCGCCTACCCCGACCTCCTCCCTACGCTGCAGTTTTACACTTTCTGGTTCACAATTATTGATTTTGTGGGATATAAACGAACTGCACAGCATTACTTTTCGGACCTGCAGCAGACATTCAGTGATTCAGGATACATTGAGCTTCACAGCAGACAGTTTGATGACTAAAGCACTCTGTTCGTGGTCTCTGTATTTCAGGCTGGACAGGTAAAACTGCACAGAAGAGCCTCATAAAAAACTCTAAAAAGGCCAATAACTTACAAAGGAGTGGGATGCCCAAAAATATCACCAAAATATTTATTATCTGGTTTTACTTCCCAGCCTTTTTGCATCCTAACGTGCCCTTTGAGATTTAAACTGCAGACTTTTTCTTGAATCACTCAGCAGTATCGAGCTGCTGGCTGCACGTCTCGACTGGACGGGTGTGACTGACAGAAACAAGCATTTCTACCGGCTGCAATTTTTACCTCATCTGTGAGTGTAATTTAACAAATAGACAAGCAGGTCATTAAATGCGTCGTGTTGCTCTGCTCCACCACCGAACAACAGTCTCATCTACATGTGCAGAGCAGCTCTGCTAGTTACTCACTATGTGCTCAGATTTGGGCTGTCAGTCGATTCAGAATGAACCTTAAAGGGAGATCTGTCAAGTATTTAATCCTCATATCAACATGTTAGTGGACAAATATGCTGCTTTATGCAAATATATGTATGTATTTATTATTGGAAATCAATGAACAACACTAATCAATGCCAGATATTGTCCAGAAACCCTCACAGGTTCTGACTTTAGCATCAACAATCTGCTCCAGTCAGAACATGACAAACTGCAGCCCAACAGGCAACAACAGCTGTCAGTGTGTCAGAGTGCTGACTTGACTAGGACTTGATCCAGACTGACTGGGACTATCATAAAGTGGGCATGTCTGTAAAGGGGAGACTGGTGGGGACCCAGAGAACCCATTTACATCCACACATCTGGAGGTCAGAGGTCAACGGACCCCTTTGAACATGGACATCACAGTTTTTCAACAAAATTTAGCGTAAGGTCATTTAACCTCCTTCACAGCCAGCTAGTCTGACCTGGTTGGTACCGATGGATTCATCAGGTTTTCTAGTTTCATATGAGACCAGGATCACCCTTCAGAACTGAGCCCACTGCCTCCTAAAGACTAATAGCATTAATGCATTAAAGAAAGTAGTGGCATTTAAAGGAATTTGTGTTATTTTTATTAACTCTGACAGTCCTCGTTCAAATGTACATATAAAAACTATAAAACTGCGCTGGATTATAGTTTTCTAATTTTGTGCATGTCAGTTTGAAAAATGTTTGCCCTTTTATTAAATTATTATTTATTACAAAACTGTTCCCGTTTTTCCTTTTCGATCTCGCCGACTGATTTAAATTTATACATTTTCTGAACAAGAAGACAATATTAAAACAGCACAGCAGCTTGTTTAGACCTGATGGCTGTTAAAGTTAAAGCTACGATGAAGAACTTTCATTTTGTGTTGATTTTGGTGGTCGTTGTGGAAAAAGCGGTACTGTTTCTGAGCACCAGGGTCCCTTTAGAAAACCGCTCATTTTACTGCAGCAGGGTCTGATCGTCTGCTTTGTATAGGCCTGGTTCTGGTTCTCCTGGGCCTCTCTTCCCTCCAGCGGGCCCAGTCTTCTCGCTGATGAGCTCATTTACTTATGTAGGTCATATAGAGGCATCAGTATTAAACTGAGACAGTTTCATAACCAGTTAAAGTTCCTCACTGTAACTTTAGAGGTGTTATGAGTAGAAAGGTGTATTCAAATATCTGCAGACAGATTTTAACATCTAAAATGTAAAAGCAACAGCAATGAAGTGGATCATTTTTAAATAACCCAGCTATCTATACTGATGTGATGTCTGACAGACCTCTCGGGTGAGCCTCACAGAGCGATAAAGACATAAAACAGATATGATTTGGGTCTTGGATTAGATTTGATCTCCCAAACGGGTCTTTACTGCTGCATGTCGAGTTTATGATGTCTCAGCTTCGTCTCCGCTGTGGCTCGCCGCGTGACCATGGCAACCGCAGAAACCACAGTGAGGCAAACAATACAGGAGCTGATTTTACTGGTACCTGAGTTCACGGAGTGATTCACCAGCAGAGAAGAGACAGATCAATGAAGAGAAACCCAAGCTGTATCACAATAACAACCAAGTACCAGCAGCCAAGGTAGCAGCTGTTCAGCTTCTGCTACTCCAACTGGCAGCAGCAGAAATACAAATGTACTGACAAACAATCACTACTAGATAATCACTGTCGTCAACCCGCTCTCACTCACAACTCATCAAATACCACCTGCTCAATGGCGTCGAGGCACCCTTTACTTCAGGGGTCGGTTCAGTTATTGTTCCTGGGGGGCCAGACGTACCCTCTATTTAATCACTATAGAAAACATGCTGTTATTTTTATTTTTCAGCATTTATTATACTGAATAATCTCTCCAAACAGCAGATTATTAAGAAAACGACATTATATACAGGAGTCTTTGAACCATACAGGACTGACTGCTTAAGGTAGTAATGTTTCCATTAACTAAACTTTACATTTAATTTAACATTAACCCTTCCCTCTCCTCCTTTGGTTCCTCTCTGCTTTAGTATCTCAGCCAGCAGCCCCTCGGCTGTCCTCTCCTTCTCATCTCCAGACAGCTTTCTGGATCTTTCTGCATGTTTTGTCTCAAAGTGACGTCCATGACTTATTATAGATGTGCCACCTCAGCAGGTGACGCTACTTCAAACATCAATGTCAGGTGTGACAGGAAGAAGCACACGAACAATACACCAGCATTTCAAAACAAAATTCTCTTTACTGCTTTTTTAGCTTCGTAAGTGAAATTGTGTGGTTTGTCTGAAAGCTCCCGGGTCGGGCAGAACCATCACGAGGGCCGGTTCCAGCCCGCAGGCCGTGTAACGCCCAGGTCTGATCTAAATTGATGAGGTACAGGGCAGTGACTAAATGCTCTCTCTCAAACACAAACAATCATTGTTGTCACTGAGAAAAACGTGATAAGAGTTCGAGTTAGAGCAGGACTCACGAGGAGAGACAGGCTGAGAAAGGAGAAGTGCTGATGGAGGCAGGTTGGTGGCCAGCCATGATTACATGAGTGACACAGCGAGTTAGGCCTGACGTACATTCTGGTCTCCTCAGAGTCCTACAGGCCACGTCGGAGCAGGAAGTCGCTTGTCTTGGTGCTGCAGCAGCTGACATGCATCCTGGGAACAAGGAGCTCTGCCCACATCTCTATTTCTGTTCTGTGTTTACATGAGGCGACCACCAGGTCAGATTCCTGCTGCACGCAGCAAGAAAGGCGTCCATCTTAACAACTAACTGCAGGAAGACGTGAGATTATGTCACATGTTCCCGGAGCAGCTGAGCTGGTTTAGAGGCCCGTTCACGAGTCCAGAGACACTACGCTGCAGCCGGTGGAGCTGCCGACTCACGACGGAGGGAGACTGTGTTTAAAACCAGAGCCATTATCTCATCGTAATGGTAGTTTTACTTTTTAACTCATTTTAGAGCTTCACTTAGCAGATTTGGATGTAAACTGCTGCTGGGTAATCAGCCTAAATCACACGCTGGGGACGCAATGCAAATGAGCATCCTGTTCTTTCCAATTAAGAGGGAATCTCTTCCTAAATGAACCTAAAGTTTTCTCAGTAATGGATGAGGCCAGACAGTCACATCTCAGTCAAGCAAACCAAAGAAAAATGTTCCACCTGCTCAGAAATAATTGTTTTTTCTGGCACATTTAGTGATGCATAATCACAGCTGTTTAAAACAGGAAAATCTCCCGTTTATACTTGAACTGATTAACAATAAATAATAAAAAACTATGTTGATTTCTTCCCCTAACACGAACACTTCGTTAGAGTCGATCACGTCTTGCTTTGGATGTGTATTTCCAGTTAGACTCCACAGCTATGCTAGGATCTCTGTGAGGCTGCACTTTGAGCTACATGCTAACGCTCTCCATCTTCACATGGGACTACATTAACCGGGGGACCTCTAGTAATTTGTAATAATTGCGGAGGTCATCTGTGAGGTTAATCCCATGTGAATCTGCCATGTCTGTAATATCTCCATCTCGCAATTACCATATTTCCCCAAACACAGATCATGTGATAATATTAATCCCATGCAAATCGGCCTCTCATGATTTTGGGATGTTGTTTTTAGTTGCAAGGTTTTTTGTTTTAGCTACGCCTTCTTTTGGATGTTACACAGAGACATCATATCTGAGGGATAATGTCAGTAAAATTGAGTAAAATACAAACTTTGTTTATCCTGTGAGAATACACCGCACAAAACACAAAGGAGGCAATTTCGAAATTTTGGAAATACTAGTCCTGTGCAAATTGGGCTTTAACATGAATCACATTTGGGACCAAATTTCATGGCAACCCATCAAATAGCTGTCGAAACTAGAGCTGTCCTCGATCAAAGAAACTCTTAGTCGACTAACACTCAACATCAATTAGATCTGTAAATCTGAGTTTCTCCATAAAGAATCACACAAAAGCTCCACTTTAAATCTGGTGTTTACCAGCGACGTGCACATTCAGGATTAAAAACTAGGGCTGCAACTAACAATTACTTTCACTGTTAATAATTTTCTCGATTAGTTCATTGGTCAATAAAACGCCTGAAAATGGTGAAAAATGTTAGCCAGTGTTTCCCAAAGCCCAAGACGACGTCCTCAAATGTCTTGTTCTGTCCACAACTTAAAGATATTTGGTTAACTGTCATAGAGGAGCACAGAAACCAGAAAATATTCACATTTAAGAAGCTGCAATCAGAGAATTCAGACTTTTTTTCTAACAAAATGACGCAGAATAGTCAGGTATTAATTTAATAGTTGACAACTAATCAGCTAATCATTGCAGCTCTAGAAAACATTCTTAAAAAATGACTAATAATAATAATAATAATAATAATAATAATAATAATTTCCCTCCGCGGATTAATAAAGGTTCATCTTATCTTAGAAACTAAAGAAATCTTAGTCAGCTTTAACTACCCACAAACTGACTAAGAGTGGGGAAGACATTTCACTGAAAAACAGGAATGTGAACCTCATGGGGATCTTAGATGTCTGTACGAAATGTCAAAAGCATTCAAACGTTGTTGACATATTTCAGTATCGACTAAAGTGGTGGACTGACTGACTGACGTCGCCATATCAACCAAGACAAACAGTAAATACCACATAATGGCTAAATTATGTAGAATGGCAAAGGATGTAAGTTAGTAAATCAGATCTCATATAGAGTACAGACATTTTTTTCTCACAGGATGTAGGAAGGACACCTGCAGCACTCACTGGATCGGATTGTGAAGTGGCTGGGATGAGGACCAGCACCTCTAAATCTGAGTCCACGGTTCTCAGCAGGAAACCGATGGATTGCTTACTTAAGGGTAGGGAATGACTTTTTACCCCAAATGAAGGAGTTCAAGCACCTCGGGGTCTTGTTCGTGAGTGAAGGGACAATGGAACGTGAGATTGGCTGAAACAAGCATGTTTTCTCAGGAGGTTGGCTGGTGTCTCCCTTAGAGATAGGGTGAGGAGCTCAGCCATCTGTGAGGGACTCGAAGTAGAGCTGCTGCTCCTTTTTGTTGAAAGGAGCCAGTTGAGGTGGTTCAGGCATCTGGTAAGGATGATCCCCCCATGGGCGCCTCCCAAGGAGGCCCCGGGGAAGACCCAGGACTAGGTGGAGAAGTTACCTCTCCACACTGGCCTGGGAACGCCTCGGGATCCCCCAGTCAGAGCTGGTTAATGTGGCTCAAGAAAGGGAGGTTTGGGGTCCCTGCTGGAGCTGTTGCCCCCGGTGACCCGACCCCAGATAAGAGGCTGATGATGATGAGAGATGAGACAGAGATAGTTGATAGAGACATTACACAGACATTCTGTGTGTAATGAGAACGCATTGTAGTCTTTTCAAGTGTCATTTGTAAAAATGTCAGGTTTAGGCAACAATAACCACTGAGTTAGGGTTAGGGAAAACATCATGGTTGGGTTTAAAATAAGTATGTAAACTAAGCAAACCCCCTATCGTCAATGGACTTTGTTTCTGACATTTTTCTAAGACTTTCTTCTGATGTTTTTTTCGGAAAAGTTTTCTGACTTTTTTGGACAATCATTACATGACAATCATCATTACCGCGACTTACAAAACATCGGTCAACAACAGCCTCAAACAGCGGTCTCTGGTTAAAAGTCTGGTGTTTGTTGGACCATCCACCTCCTCATCTGCCCACCGTAAGTGGTCTTTCTCGCTTTTTATACTATTCACTAATTCTTACCGTAGCATTTATATGTGGATGCGTTTACACTGCAGTCAGTACAGGATACATGGCGTAAAAAAGACATACTTATTACACTATGCTTTGCACATTATCATGGTATTTACACACATGTTCATGCGAACAGGTTGAAATGCCACATTCCACTGCATTTATAGGTCTACTTTGAAATAAATGGCACAATAAATCAACTGTATCACCGGCTTTTCCAACTGTTATTGCTTGCTTTCACTTGGGACCTCAACAGTGAGTTGTTGCAACTATCACAAATCTATTAAGAAATCCAATTAAAACAGTGACGAAGCAGCTTTGGGTCTGTGAGCAGGAATGTGGAGTCAGACTAGCGCTGGTGCACATAGAGATCACTAACCGTACAGAGCTGGATCAATACACAGCCATCACTTCCTGCAGATATGGAGAGATATCTGAAGCCTGCATTTAGATCATTTCCTTTAGACATCAGCAATCAATATATATTCATGTGTTTTATTCAAATTAATATCCGTTGTTGCCAAAGAGATGGAGTCAGCATTCTGAATCACTGCACACGTTTGGACGAAGAGGTAATATCCTCCACATATGGATTTGGACGTAAACATGTTTACCCATGCTGATACACATTATATATGCACCAATGTATGCTGGTGGAAAGTCACAGAAAAATGTGATTAGAACTCAGATTTCTAGTAAGTTAGTCGGGAACAACAGCAGCTAAGTGTAAAGTAAATGTATAATTGTGTGCTGCCTGCACAACATGCATGCATACGGTCACACCGACCTAGACGTAGGGCCAGGTAGATAAAATAAACACATCAATAAATGATAAACTATGAACTTAAAACACACAAACAAACACAGAGAGCGAACAGACTGCCTGCCAGGACGTCAGCGAGAACCTTCAAAAGGGCACAGGACATAATGAGGCAACCGGTATCTATGTATAATTTATTGTTTGAGGCACGCTGAGAAAAAGACCTATTGAGCCGGGAGAATATTATGAAGGACAAGTAAACAACAACAGACTTGTTATGAGAGAGAAAGAAGGGAGGATGTGTGAAGAAGAGGAGGAAAATACGAGGGGATGTCAGGTCAGACGGCCTCTGAATGAACATCAGCTCAGTCTCTACTTTAATACTTTCAGAGAGAGCTAGAGACATAAAAAAGCCTTAATAAATTAAAAGTACTACTTTCCCCTCACTTGCTTCAATGTTAGACTGACTATCAAGACGGACGACGCGTCTCCCACTGTAGAAAAGTGAAGCATATACGTACATCCCAGATACAGGAGCTAACATCTTGAAATTTAGACGTCATTTGGAGCCAGAGAAAAAACGTATATTTCTAAGAAGTAAAAGTCACGTGTTCGTTCCATTGCGATGTCAGCGCCCAGCAGCAGAGCTACGCTTCAGCCATTTTGGACTGAAAGTGAGGACCGGTCACCCATAAAACGCCCTCCTACAAAGTGCAGTACAAAAGTAAAACTAAATTATTTCTGTTCTATTGTCATGTTCTACCAAAATGGCCTGTGTTGGACAATAACATATAAATATAATAAGAGTTTCATCTTCACCTTTTCTTCATCCTTTAGGCTTCACTTTTAGGAAGCGGTCATGTCACCTATATTTACATACATCTCCACTTCGAGGTTTGGATGTACAAATGATGCACAACAGTGTTAGAAAAAATATCTGCTTCTGTGATTACAAATTAGGAACAAGAAGTCCATGGACATAAAACATGGAGGAGTCAACTACGATTCCCAGGGTGCAGTTCAGTGAGAAACATCCAATCAGAGAGCATAAAATTCTGCAGGCTGCCTCCAATAACAAAATTAAGCCTTGCAGAAAAACCTGATGAATCATTCAACAGTTTGCATCACTTCACCTCTGGATATTGGCTTACTTTTGGTTAAATCAGAAAATCTTCACAACATCAGCAACTGAGGCTGGGGGATATTGATCTGTACAGAACCATCCATCAAACCACACAACTGGAAAAAAACGAGATTTCTACAAAGCTGACATGAACATTAACATGAATGTATCCTGTATTTCTACAACACTGTCATAGATCACTCCCTCATTCACTCATAAAGAGCAGTAATTACAGATTTCTGACACCTATGAATCATCATCAGGTTGTTGGGAGACAAGACTTCATCTTAGTGTCTAAAATGCATTTAATTGTGGAATTGTTGGCAGAAAGTACAGCACACGTGTTGGACACTATCGTCTGAACATTAATTGCCATTTTTTAATCTTAACTTAAGATAAATGTACAAGCCAGGGTTGTAGTCACAACCACCTAAACCAAGACCAGAGTTTATCAAGACTGAAAATTAAAATAATAAAATTTCATCATGAAGGGCAGAGACCGAGTTGAGACCAAGGCAGGACAAGACCAAATCAAGACCAAGGCAGGACAAGACCGAATCAAGACCAAGGCAGGACAAGACCGAATCAAGACCAAGGCAGGACAAGACCGAATCAAGACCAAGGCAGGACAAGACCGAATCAAGACCAAGGCAGGAGGAGACTGAATCAAGACCAAGGCAGGACAAGACCGAATCAAGACCAAGGCAGGACAAGACCGAATCAAGACCAAAGCAGGACAAGACCAAATCAAGACCAAAGCAGGACAAGACCAAATCAAGACCAAAGCAGGACAAGACCAAATCAAGACCAAAGCAGGACAAGACCGAATCAAGACCAAGGCAGGACAAGACCAAATCAAGACCAAGGCAGGACAAGACCAAATCAAGGCCAAGGCAGGACAAGACCAAATCAAGGCCAAGGCAGGACAAGACCGAATCAAGACCAAGGCAGGACAAGACCGAATCAAGACCAAGGCAGGACAAGACCGAATCAAGACCAAGGCAGGACAAGACCGAATCAAGACCAAAGCAGGACAAGACCAAATCAAGACCAAAGCAGGACAAGACCAAATCAAGACCAAAGCAGGACAAGACCGAATCAAGACCAAGGCAGGACAAGACCGAATCAAGACCAAGGCAGGACAAGACCAAATCAAGACCAAAGCAGGACAAGACCAAATCAAGACCAAGGCAGGACAAGACCGAATCAAGACCAAGGCAGGAGGAGACCAAATCAAGACCAAGGCAGGAGGAGACTGAATCAAGACCAAGGCAGGAGGAGACCAATTCAAGACCAAGGCAGGAGGAGACTGAATCAAGACCAAGGCAGGACAAGACCAAATCAAGACCAAAGCAGGACAAGACCAAATCAAGGCCAAGGCAGGACAAGACCAAATCAAGACCAAGGCAGGACAAGACCAAATCAAGACCAAGGCAGGACAAGACCAAATCAAGACCAAGGCAGGACAAGACCAAATCAAGACCAAGGCAGGACAAGACCAAATCAAGACCAACACCAGACCAGTGTGCCAGACTGAATGACACACTTCTAATAAAATGTGGAACATACAAACAACTGAGGAACTCCTGAAATTGATGTGAACGATCCATATTCCCACACAGCACCCTCAGAAAACAAAGATTCTTCCTCATTCACTTCTTCTGTTGCCATATATACAGGATATATGTGAATGAATGGGTGAACCATGAGAAATGTCTTAACAGAATCAGCAAAAGGCATTGCAAAGGTGAATTTTATGTGTGGGAATTTTCCATCAGTAATGTGGATGTAATGACTAAGTACATAACGACAAATAACAGAACAGCTAGAACACACTGTTAAGTTTAGAAAAACACATCACTTAACTGTAACGCAGCCTTAAAACCAGAAACACTTCTGCCACATTACAATATTGCAATTTCCAAAATCTAAGAAAACCCGCCGCTCAGACTTAAGATCAGGCTGAACTAAGTGACGGCATTCATGTAAATAAAGCAAACTTACCCGTTTGCGCAGGTTGCAGGTGAGGATGAGGTTGCGGGAGAAGGAGTTGGCGAAGGCGGTGTAAAACTCCAGCACTTTGAGCAAGGCTTCCCTCTTGATGACGTGGAGGTCGCAGTACGTTAGCGCTCTGACGTTAGCGCACGCATGAGCCAGGGTGGTTTCTTTCCAGAAGACGTCACCAAACACGTCGCCTTTACCTGAGGACGCCAGAGTTTCACTTACTGACACGTCAGCTATTCGGTAAAGACGACTTATCAAGGAAGTGAATTAAAAGGATCAATAGATGCTATACCTGTCGTAGCTACTGGGCCATACCAGAATAACCACTGGATGCTTTATTGTCACCTCATATGCACAATATTCATCACATATGCAAAGCTGACATTATTACTCAATTAATCATTAGTTAATTAGTTGACTGACAGAAAATGTTGGCAATTGATCAAACGTTTAAATCAATTTTTTCAGGATAAATACTGAACATTAATTTCAGGTAATCCAGTTCTGCTCTGATTTGCTGCTTTTCTGATGCAACAGTAAACTGAATATCTTTGGGTTTTGGACTGAAAGACATCTGTGGTTTCAGGAATGTGACGATGGATGATGAAGCACATTTTTCCACAATTTTCTGATATCTCATAGACCAATCTATAAACTATCAATAAAATCATAAGGAAAAGAGTTGGCAGGTTAAAAATAAAATGAATATGAATGAACAAAAAATCCTTAGCTGTAGCGCCACACGTATCACCTACAAGATTAGGGTAAATTTTACAGATATTGTTCTGGGAATATAAAGTCCTTCAAATTTTTGCTATCATTGTGTCCAAAAAAATCAATTATTTATAAAGCCTGTAACTGGTGCAATTACACAAATTTATGTTGGCATGATGTAGTCCAACGGCATCACGCAACACATGGACAAGTTGTAATATCGCCGTTTGGCCACTACAAACGATGGCATCAACGACCGGCGCTCCTCCTGGGGGTTTGCTCCCAACCTATTGTCATTGAAGCCCTCTTTACTTATATCTTATCTTTACTTATATCTAATACATATTTCCTGATGTCATCACACAAAAAAAATCACAAATCCTTGACAAAATCCTCAATTTGAAGAACTTATTATATTGTATGAACCTGTTAAATGAGTCAGTCTTTTCTTTTTTATTAAATCAGCTTTCTTCAAAGAAAATAACTCGTGACTTTCGTCAACATAAATAAAGTGATTACGTCTCGACAGATTTGCCTCAGATACAGATTATTGAAGAGATTGCTGATAGATCATCTGTGTGGCCAGTGGGACAGCAAACGCTATTTTGATTGCAGTGAAAATGTTGTGGTTGAAAGGCTAAACGCCAACAAATATGGATTAAAAACATGAATTTTGAAAATGATTAGTCTTAATTAGTCTTTTTTCAATAAATGCTGACTTTTGGATTTAACAATGCTCCTGAGTTTTAGAGAAGAAATGAAACTCAAAATGTTTGGATCAAACAAGTCGGGAACAAGCCTAAGCAGCCACTACTGGAATCTAATTCTTATATAGCATAACACTAATAATGTATGTGTGTTGTGAATTTCCCCACTGTGAGACTAATAAAGGAATATCTTATCTTATCTTATAACACAAATACTGGGTTTAAACAGAATGTGGCCTACTACATTGTACCTTTAAACAGCTGTATATACAGATCGTTGTATAAATTCAGTAAGCGTGTTATTATGTTTTTAGTTATATAGTATGTACAAATCTGATTTTTCCAACTGCAGACCTGACATACTCCATGTGGCCTTTGGCATCCCCTAAGGGAGGCCCGAACCACACGTTGGGAACCATTGCGGTAGACGATATGATGAGCACTTACTTTGCAGAGCTCTGAGGCCTTCACACAAATCGGACCAATCAGTCTGATCAGAAGCATGATACAGATATATGAGGTCAATCTGGAGAGCTGCCCTGGATGTAAGGCTTGTTTCAGTCTCTCCAGCTATAGCTCGCTAAGGGATGTGCATTTTTTAATATTATCTTTTTAAAGCTGCATTTTTATATCTTAATGACATGTTTGTTCTCATCTATTGTGAGAGCTACAACACCACAGAAGAAGATGACTGCAGACAGCAGAAGTGAAGGCAGAGTAGCTGGGATGTGTTAATTGAGGGAGGAAATGTGACAAAAAAAATATTTTTAAGGGGCTGTGATGGCAAGAAATAAAAGGACAGTGACGTCCTCTGTTGTGGACCAACACTTCACATCATAATGACAATCAGCTTAGTGTGACGTTAGAATATTAAGAGAAACTGTGGAAGAAGGCAGGATATTAATGAATTACAGGATGCTGCTCATTAGCTGAACAGACATACTGTAAAGCATTAAACCATCTGCCGCTCTGCATAAAGCACACTACTCCACTCTTTTTCTGTCCTTAGCAACAGTTTTACCTGACCAAGTCCTTAGCAACCAGAGCTGCTGATTTCCCCACCATCAGACCCTGATACCAAGTGGTAAGCAACAACGAGCTGGCACAGCCATTTCCTCAGATTCAGATCCAACAAGGAGAAAACATGGAAACCTGGCTCCTTTAAAACTTTGACTCACAAGCAGAGTGATGTTGCACCCCTCGAGTGTTACTGGATGATGTGATAAAACAGTAAAAAGAAAGTTGTGGCCCAACTGGTAAGACAAAGGCAGGTGGTGGCGGGTGAAGAAAGAGCAAACTGCATTAAGAGGCAGATGGTCTGGTGACTGGATGAGTTGATGTGGTTTAGCAGCTGGAGGTTTGACAGTGTGGCTGTCAGTCAGACTGAACACCGCCGGGAGGAACAAAGATCAGGAGAACATGGAAACCTTCCCCTCTCAACTTTAAAGTTGTGTCGCATTGCTGCAGTTTAATCCTGTCGATCACATCGTAAGGTAAGTAGGTGATAATTATTCAGTAACCTATTTTGAAATTTCTTTGTAAATAATAATAAATAAATATTTACCTTAAATCTATTGCAAATTACTTTATTATAAACATGATTTAATAATGATGTGCTAAAATAGCATATACTGGTTCAAATAGGGCCCTTAGACCTGAGAAGCAGCTGCTCTTCATCAGAGGTGGAAAACCAAAACTAATAGTAGACACTTCTGATCAGACAGAAGTTATTTACTAATTACTGTCAATTTATCAGCAGACATGGAAATAAAGCATATCGATAAACTTTAGATTTTCTCCCTGGAAATGTATTAAATAAATTACCATCTATTTATTACTGCTTATTAGGGTGGGCAGATAGGACCTCAGATACACGTCCGTTCGTCCTCTGGTGGTCTGCGGCCGGCGTGCGGCCGGCGTGTGGCCGGCGTGCGCCAGCGTGCGGCAGCGCAGTGCATCAGCAGCCAGACGGCGAGTCGTGTGTTGAGATGATTCTGGTCTCATTTGTGGTCTGATAAACAGTCAGTTCATCTAAGTTATTACGTCTGACTATTAACCACACCTCCATCCTCTGTTTGAGAAAGAACACCAACCAAAAAACACTGACTGGAGGTCAGGAGGGGGGATTTAAATGGATATTACATAAAGGAGATTGAAAGCCTGCTGCGTCTCTTACTGCCAGCGACGGCCATGACAAAATATCAGTATTTGACCCCCTGTGAATGAAAACAGGGTTGAAATCTGATATTGTGACAACCCTAGAATGAATATAAAAACAGGGATAGACTGTCCCTTTAAAATAAGAAAATAAAACACATAACACACATTAAAATAATAATAATGAAGCATCAGCAAGTCTCCATTTTCTCCTACTCTGTTATCTTTTCTACATCAGCAGTGGAGATTTGAATTTTTAAGACAAAGACTCAGAGTATTTTGCCTCGAGAGCACTCTCTACCAATCAGCAATAGGAAGTAGAATGGAGCATAATGGTGCTTCACCACTTTTCCCTGAAGAGATCCAGTCTAACTCTGGTTGTAACAGACATAAAAAAAGTAAAATCTGGGCTAACAAGGAGTCACATCTGTGTCAAACCTGCCACAACCATCAGCTCAGCATTTTTACGAGCTGACCTGGATATGATGTGATGAAAAGCAGTCCACGCTGTCCACGAGCTGTCACAACACCCTGAGTAATAGACGTATCCGCCATACCGTCGCCGGTGTGAGAGTGAGTGGATCTTATCTGGACAATCCCTCCTCTGCCACCCTGAGGGCCCCTTTCCCTCCCAACATCCAGCAGTGAGCCAGGCAGCGGGTTCTCGTCTGGAATGAGCTCCCCAGAGATCGGCAGCTCCTCGCCAATTAGCCGCGTGGATGTGAACGCGGTCACACGGGCCACGGGCCGGTGGAGGTGGGGGCAGTGTGACACTTACACTGGGGTTAAAAAAAAATCACAGCGAGGACTGTTAGGACTGGGCGGGTGGAGACGGATAAATCTGTGCCGTGACCCGTCGCCAGGCTTTGTATTGCTGCTGATTACTCACCCACAAGCAGAGCCACTGCTCATGTTATTCTGCCTGACTGCTCACAGGGACTAAATCTAAGCTGTTATACACCGAATATGTCATACAGAAAAGTTCCTGTACCCTCTCTTATGTACTGCCATAACATGTATGTAACTGGCAAGTACAGTACTAGTGTTTATTTCAATTTAGTCTTGCTTGTCTTGTTACAATGGTGCGTATGAGTATCATGAGTATTTTTCTTGGGAGAAACTCTGTCAAGCTACACTTTCAATTGCCGCTCCTTACATGCAGACAGTCTTTTCAAAATAAACTTCCTGTGTGAAACAGGATGCAAACCCCAGTCTCCTGGGGGAAAGTGCTGTGTTTTATGTCCTCTTCACAACACATGGGCAGTTTAATGAGACGCCTGATCAGATCTTAGTATCTATAAGTGGAACATAAAGAAACCAAAGTACAATCAAAGGGACTGACGGTGTGATCAGTGTGTTTCCTCTAACGTCTACCACTCGGAGAGATCCCTGTTGTGGTAATAGACAGAAGTGTGATGGTTTATAACAAACTCAGCTGGAGATTTTGTTGTCATGAGGATCAACTCGTAGTTGACATCCCGATGAATGTGGAGATGACACTGAATGCTGCTGTACACCCATCAGCAGAAAAAGAAATTGGCTGTGGGCAGGCGAGTGGGGTGTGAACCCCCGTTTTGCTTTATCTTGCATTGCAGCTCACGAAACGTCGGTCCAGCAATCTCAGGCTGATACTTGCAGCTGGCGTGCTGATGCTGCTGTTGCCGCCGTCGGCCCATTATCTCTGAAAACTGAGTGGGTGGAGACGCTTATACAGCTGCTCTGACACGGATCCACCGACAGCAGCATTAATAGTCCTCATTGTGCTAGTTGTACTACTATTAGCATTTGAAGCACCCTTTAATTATTACAATACTTCCAGCCTCTGCACAAATATTGTCGCAGCTACAGATGAATAGTCACTATGCAGTATGTCCAGTTTTAGACATGACTTGATTAATGACTGAGTTCAACTCAAAATGTCAACTGTAGAAAAGAGTAATAAAGAAGTTTAATGAGCTCAATCTGTTCTCAACAAGATGAACTTGATCTGCCTAAAAGTCTCAACATGATCATCAGCGTGATATTAATCATAACCACTTATGCTAATGAGAGCATTAATTAAGATAACTGATGTATTAATTATGCTGCTTATATGGGCAGTGTTCCCCCGAGATGAATAAAGTTTTATCTTATGTGAGCTTCAGACCACAAGTTACTGTATGTTGTACAATTCTTTCTTTGTTTATTTTTTTCAAGATGAACTGTAAATGTGTGCGGCATGGTCCTTGACGATGTGATGAACTACTAGTCTGTGTCATGTCCAGGCGAGACAGTCAGAGCTGCAGTAGTGAAAGAATAAATAATAACTACGAATAATAAACTGTGCCACAGTAAAAGGCTCCCCTCCTAAAACTCATTGATAATCACCCAACCAGCAGTCACTTGAGTCATTTAAGATGAGAGATATTTCACTAAAAAATGCTGTAAAGCCCTTAAATCATCAAATAAAGAGCACAAAAATACAAACTCCTTCTTCCTCAGTTGCCCCCAAATCACAAGCATAAGACTGCCTGACTTCAAGCTTGATGCAGTCTGTAATAATCCGTCAGTCTCTGCTCAAGTACAGCCGCTTTCTGCGGTTTGAGATCTGAGCTCCACTTCAAACAGCAACTCTTAGCATCTTAGCCAGGCGGCTACAACCAGGTCTGAAAAGTGAAGCCAGCCAGCAGGGGGCGCCTCCTCTGGTTGATAAAAGAAGTCTGATCGTATAGAAGTCAATGAGAAAATGAGCCTACCTGTGACTTGATTTATCACCTCAGTAAACATTGTCAACATGAGTTTATGGTCTCAGTCACTAGTTTCAAGTCTTCTTCAATACAGCAGGATGTTCATTTCGTAAATTATGGTCCATTTAAAGTCAAATAGACCATAAAGCAGGGGATGCTTTAGGGCGGGGCTACCTTGTGATTAACAGGTCGCTACCACGGTGTAAATAATGTCCTATTCAGCGCTTAGCTCCACCCTCTCATGTCACTTCTGGTTGCAAAAAAACAAGATGGCGACGGCCAAAATGCCAGACTTGAGGCTTCAAAACAGCAGTCCACAAACCAATGGGTGATGTCACGGTGACAACATCAACTTAAATACTGTCTAGTTTAGCTTTAACATGCTCCCACTTCGCAAATTCAAAAAATGCATTCAAACCAAGATCCATTTCTAGACATGTTAAGGCCTAGATAATGCATCTGGTGGTCATCTACAATTCATTGTACCTACTTCAATAATAACTCCTGGTTTAATATCTATACCGGATGGTTATGGCTCAATTTCATTGCCCGACCCGACCATAGTCGTGTTTCCATTCAATTTAGAAGAAGAAGAAGAAGAAGAAGAAGAAGAAGAAGAAGAAGATATTCCTTTATTAGTCCCACAGTGGGGAAATTCAGTTTTTTGTTCACACAGTACATATACATGCGTCAATGGAGAGATGTCAGAGTGAGGGGGCTGCTTCTGACAAGCGCCCAGAGCAGTTGGGGATTTGGTGCCTTGCTCAGGGGCACCTTGGCAATGCCCAAGGGGTAAACTGGCACCTCTCCAGCAACCAGATGGTCTTGGTCCATGGGGGACTTGAACCGGCGTCCACCGCGTCCTAACCCAAGTCCTTACGGACTGAGCCACTGCCGCCCCAAAGCAAACTTTTGAAATGATGCAAAAAAAAGAGAGACATGAAGTAGGCCCCATCAAGTGGATTGGAGCGGATAAACTCGGCTACAGCATCGTTTGTTCATAAACTGGTGCTACAGGCTACGCATGGCTGTAATCCACCAGTAAATAGAGTAGTAGTAGAAGAAGAAGTAGAGTTGGCAACTGGAAAAAAACAATTTGACTTGGTCACCTAACCATCAATGACAGAAAAATGGAGAGAGGTCTTCAGGAGGTTGTTTCAAATTGGGTCTTTCCTGTCAGCTATTATTGGCCATGTTTCATGTTGTACGGCGACGAAGACAAACATTCACACGTTATGGGAATATCGAAGAAGACGCCAACAGCAGCTTAAACTGCTAGCTTTAGCTTATTCACTTTCATGTTGAAAATTAGATGAGAGGATCGCTGCCACTCTCATATCTGACTGTTATATAAGAAGCTGCAGCCACTTAGCTTAGCCTAGCATGAAGACTGGAAGCAAGGGGATAGAGCTAGTCCGGCTCTGTTACTGTGATACACAAACGGGACATCCTGTTTGGTACACGACGATGTCTAAAAAGGACAGAAGATACTTTTATATGAGGTGATAAGTGTCATTTTCAAAGGAAGATATCTGAGTGTTAAGATGCTCATGAAAAGCAGCGCTGCATTAAGACATTTTACACGAATCTCTCTGCTTAAAGTTGCCTTTCATCATCCTCCCTTTAACCTACACTCCTAATCAGTTCCTCCTCTAATGTATTCCACATCAAAACAGCCCCGCGCTGATTCTTATTACTGGATGCTGTAACGCAGCCAGACCCGTGTGGTTGGAGGCTCAGCTCCTCCTGTTCGCTGCTGACGTACTGCTTGCTGGGCCAGAACATATTGCTGTGTGAATAGAAGGCCAGACTAAATTCCCCTTCTCATAACCAAGCATGAATAATGGATTAAGAAATTAATCAGCTCATCTTTTTGGCAAAAACAAAAAAAGAGGGTGAGTGGATTTTCTCTAGAGCTAGAGCAGAAATCATCAATCGATAATTCAGACTAAAGGAGTGGTGGTGCGTTGCCGTCTGTTTATCCAGCTGTGCTACCAGAAGGCCAACAATTTATCCACGTTTTGATAGAAACACACGACTTTCAACAGAAAATAAACCTGATGAGGAAACACAAGAAAGCCAAATACATGAGAAGAGGCCCAACATGAAAGTGAGCGGCTATTTCATTTGTAAATGTGTTTTTGGCATATTTAGTATATGTTAAAATTCAATATTTAAAACTAACCTAACATAAAAATACTTCAATGGATATTCAAACTATGACATAAACTAGTTAAATAACCCAACACATCCAGCTGGATTTTAAAACCTGCAATTAATGCAAATGTATTGTGTATGTAATATAATATATACTACATATTATGTAATGTAATATTTTTTTTAACTGCTGTTTGTGTCATGAACACTTTCACACAGAGCTTTCAAACCAAGAATAAAGGCATCAGTCATAGACTGTGGATGTCGTCACTTTGTCGTCACCCATTGGTTTGTGGATTAGCGTTTCAAAGCCTTGACTTTTTTTGTTTTTTGGTTTTAGCCATCTTGGTTTTTGCCTTCACCATCTTGGTTATTGGTTGTCACCATCATGGTTTTTTGCCTTCACCATAAGTACAACCAAATGCTGACTAAGACATTTTTAGATTACCAAAATATTTCAATTAGCTTTCATGAAATGAAAACACACTGTGAAAGGGTTCAAGTTCTATAATGAAAACACGACGACTCCCAGACTGGACAGCGCCGTGGTAACGACCTGTCAATCACCAGGTAGCCCCGCCCTAAGGCATCCCCTGCTTTATGGTCTGTTTGACTCTAAATGGACCATAATTCACTAAATGAACACCACGCTGTGTTGAAGAAGACTTGAAACTAGCAATTGAGACCATAAACTGATGTTTACAATGTTTACTGAGGTGATAAATCCAGTGAGAAGTAGGGTGGTTTGGGTTAAAATATATACGCAAGTAACCTTACTAAACATTTCTTTTTTAAATGCATTTTTTCTTTCAGCCAAAGTGACGGCTGGAGCGATGATTTTACCTACTACTGCCAACAAATTACCCACATTTGGTGGGCAGCGCATACTAATTTCAGACCCTCTACACACAAACATACTGAGGGACTGAGCAGCAGCAAATGAGCAGTTGCTGAGCACAGTAGGGGATGAACAGATAGAGGGAGGGGAAGAGGAGGATAGGGAGGAGGTGGGACTTTTTTCTGGCTTCTCACCCAATAAAAGGAGCTTTTTCTGGTTTTAAGCTTGTAGAAGAGGAAGTTTGTAGGAAGGGAAAGAAGGGGAATGATATGTAAAGTGGAGACAAAAAGGAGGATGATGGCTTCATAGAAAGAACAAAGGGTAGGATAGGAGGACGGGGAGGTGACTTGTAAGGCAAGGATGAAGGAACAGAATTGGAAAGGGGACAATAAGAAAAGATGGACAGAGGAAAAAAAGAGGAAACAGAGAGGGAAAGGTTAGAAGGATGGAGGAAGAGATTGGGAGAATTTGAGAGAGAATCAAAAGCTAGGGGGAAATGAGGCAAAGTAGAAGCAGCAGAGGATGGAGGGAAAGAAGAAGAAGAAGAAGAAGAAGAAGAAGAAGAAGAAGAAGAAGAAGAAGAGTGTGTTGGTTGTGATTATAAAGCCACTGATTTCCCCAGGCTGAGGAGTGAGGCAGCTCCCCGAAGCTGTAACACACTCTGCTCTCATTAGTGTCCGATAGCATCCACACACACACACACACACACACACACACACACACACACACACACACACAGCGAAGGTACATGTATGAATGGCAGTGTGTATTTTTTGTTATGGCTCTTTAATGTGTCTGTGAACACGCTGTGGAAATGAGTTTCCTCCTGGGAGGACAATAAAGCGTCTGAACGCACAGGACATCTCACACACAAGAGCTGATGAAAGCATATATACACACGAATCCACAGAAACACAATACTTTTCCCACAGTAACAAGGCAATACATCGGCAGCCCCAGTAAATACTCATGAGTAATAACCCTCTCATTTCCCATCATCCACCGGGCTTACTGTGTCCCGTACCAAAGTCATTCTGCAGCGAAGGGAGGCAGCTGTGACGTGCAACAGTGAGAGCAGAGCTCAGAGTCAGTAATGTGGATGAGGTTTGTCTAGATTAAAACGATTCTGGAGGCTTGAAAACCATTAATGCAGCCCTGCATCACACCAGATAGAAGTCAATACACTTACTGGTCAAAAGAATGGCTGCATGTTGCATTGACTGGCAGCTTCTATGATAGACAATCAATGTCAGAGACAAGTCAGTTGCTAAAACTTTACTGAGGCTGGGCTTTACCAAAACTAAATTTAAGAAATTAACAATAAATTTGATCTTCAAGGTTCAATCATGACATTGGAAATAGCTGTTGACAAAAAAAAATGTGAATTATTAAGTCTACATGTTTTTTCCCAGGCAACAACGTCCAGGTCTAAAAAGTGAAGTCAGTGCTCAAGAGCCTTAAACTGTATTCTCTCTACCAGCCAGCAGGGGGCGACTCCTCTGGTTGTATAGGAGTTTATGAGAAACTGAGCCGACTTCTCTCTGATGATGTTCATTTAAATTATGGTTAGAGTCAAATAGACCATAAAGCAGGGGAGGCTTTAGGACGGGGCTACCTTGTGATTGACAGGTCGTTACCATGGCGTTGTCCAGTCTGGGGGTTGTCCATGTTTTCATCTTACAACAATCTGACTTTAACCCTTTCACAGTGTGTTTTCAGTTCATGGAAGTTGATGGGAGCTTTATAAACACCGATACAACAGGTTTGAGACCACTTGTGAGAGGTTGCAAGCTGCATGTGCGGCATTTGTTGAGATGGAAAAGACAGATGAGTGGGAGAGAACTGACTGATGTTTGTTTGACATCTGGCCAAAGAAAACATACAGAATATGATCAATAAACAGTAACGTCAGCGCCGAGTCAAAGTGGTAAAAACTTTGACAGCAATACATCAAAGTCTGTGGTTCCCTGCACAGGAGAAAAAGATAAATCTGCTCCTTCGTACACGCCCGTTATTTTGTGTTTATTTGGTCCGACTTAATTTGTGCACTATGAAACCGAACCAGACTAAACAGAAAATAAACAAAAATAATATTCTTCTATTGACCTGGTCTGTCTCTATGCAGCAGCAGCAGCTCCTGATGACAGCTGGCTGACGGTTTATTGATTAATGTCCTCAGTGAGATGAGATGTCTAATATGAACCTCAGACTGCAGCCTCGTCCGACTCGGCCTCCTAATGAAGTTCAGGAAGTGAGGATGCAACGCAAAGGAGAGGCTGCAGAGATGGGCCCAGACAGAGGGTTCACTCTGTCGTGCTTTTACTCTTCATTTACTTTCTGCATTGATAATTTCTTTACTTTTCTTCCTCTCCACATTCTTTCATTCTTATCGTCTTTTGTCCAGAATTCTTATTTCTCACTTCTGTTTTCACACCGTGTAAACTGACTCTCCCCACCTGCAGCAGTGGATCTATAGCTCCAACAGAATGGATTCCTATCTAGCATACCAGCGACTAGTATCACAGATCACAATCCGGTTCCAATCTGTGGCTGCAGCGGTTTCTACGGGTACCGTCCTGGATCGCTATCTTTCCATACTGAGCTAACATTGATTTATTTTAGATAATATGGCCTATCTACAACGCAGAAAGATAATACATAAATAAATCTGAATTATATTTTCAGTGACCTAGATGAACTAAAGCTGATATTTCAGTCAGCTGCAGAAGGCAGCGATGTGGTCAGAATGAGGAGACCACAAGTACATGGAAACAAAGCAGATGTTTTTGAGCTGTAAAACAGGGAAACACCAATCCAACTTTTTCAGTCCCGATACCTACAGCGATACCTGGGCTCTGGGTATCGACCGATACCAAGAACAAGTATAAATATAATACTTTCACTGTCTCCAGTTCACTATCAGAAAAGTTACTGTAGCAGCCACGGTGCTGCGTTCACTGTCTCCAGTTCAACGTCAGGAGAGTTACTGTAGCAGCCAGGTGCTGCGTTCACTGTCTCCGGTTCACCGTCAGGAGAGTTACTGTAGCAGCCACGGTGCTGCGTTCACTGTCTCCAGTTCACCGTCAGCAGAGTTACTGTAGCAGCCAGGTGCTGCGTTCACTGTCTCCGGTTCACCGTCAGGAGAGTTACTGTAGCAGCCACGGTGCCGCGTTCACTGTCTCCGGTTCACCGTCAGGAGAGTTACTGTAGCAGCCACGGTGCTGCGTTTACTGTCTCCGGTTCACCGTCAGGAGAGTTACTGTAGCAGCCACGGTGCCGCGTTCACTGTCTCCGGTTCACCGTCAGGAGAGTTACTGTAGCAGCCACGGTGCTGCGTTCACTGTCTCCGGTTCACCGTCAGGAGAGTTACTGTAGCAGCCACGGTGCCGCGTTCACTGTCTCCGGTTCACCGTCAGGAGAGTTACTGTAGCAGCCACGGTGCTGCGTTTACTGTCTCCGGTTCACTGTCAGGAGAGTTACTGTAGCAGCCACGGTGCCGCGCTCACTGTCTCTGGTTCACCATCAGGAGAGTTACTGTAGCAGCCACGGTGCTGCGTTTACTGTCTCCAGTTCAATGTCAGTAGAGTTACTGTAGCAGCCACGGTGCTGCATTCACTGTCTCCAGTTCACCGTCAGGAGAGTTACTGTAGGAGCCACGGTGCTGCGTTCACTGTCTCCGGTTCACCGTCAGGAGAGTTACTGTAGCAGCCACGGTGCTGCGTTCACTGTCTCCAGTTCACCGTCAGGAGAGTTACTGTAGCAGCCACGGTGCCGCGTTCACTGTCTCCGGGTTCACCGTCAGGAGAGTTACTGTAGCAGCCACGGTGCTGCGTTCACTGTCTCCGGTTCACCGTCAGGAGAGTTACTGTAGCAGCCACGGTGCCGCGTTCACTGTCTCCGGTTCACCGTCAGGAGAGTTACTGTAGCAGCCACGGTGCTGCGTTCACTGTCTCCGGTTCACCGTCAGGAGAGCAGAGCAGATTGTTGTTTTTTAAATAGCCAAGCTACCGTCAATCGCAGCAGGCGAGTGTCCAGTTGAAGATAATGTTACAGCAGTTCCAGGCGCCATCGCTATGCTGATCAGCTGAGAATCTCACTTACACTGAGGGGATACTATCTGCAGTGGAAACACATCTAAGATGGCCGCCTCTTGCTGGTTTAACTGGTTGACTGTCCAGGAAATCAGCCCTGAATGTTGTTTGTCAGGTGATTTTCCCTCTTTAAGCTACACAGCAGCATTGGTTAACAACAGGAACTGTCACACTGACTGATTTGGTTGTTGGTGAGTAAAGTTTGGTGTGAGAGTGTGTCTACACACCAAATGAACTGTGCAGATTTGCATTTGCTGTCTTTCTTTCTTGTTATTCGCTGTCTGTAAGCGCTCATCTGGGCCCGCTGATGGTTATGAGGATGTGCACTACACTGGCTAATGCAGCCATCAATGCTATCTGCACTTGTCTCTGTAAAAAGCAGTTTCCCTGACATTATCTCTGTCAGCTTTCCGGTTTCCTCGTTCGTCTCCTCCTCATGAATATTACAGTACGAGGCTGCAGAGAGCAACATGTACGGCGGCAGATAAGAGTCGGACTGTTTGGAGCACAGAAAAGACGTCAGCTGACTGAAGTGACTCAACTTTCATCTTTTTGCTTTCTGTGCAAGCAGCATTTAAATTTCCAAGAAGCAAGTGTGAAAAAAGCAGGTATAATTATTTCGCTGTCAAGTGATTTTCACTCCAGCTGAAGAATTTCGTGGTTTTCTGTATCTGTCAGAGAGTTTTCTGACCTCCTGGGGTTATAAAACCCCTTCAAATCAGAAAAGATCACAACAACAACCAAAGAAAAACATGACAATGTGGAGATCAAGTATTCTGACCGTCGACTGTCAGCTGGTTGATCAACCACCCGAACACCACACATACGTTGTTTTACTAGAAGTATTTTATTTGAGTTTGTAGTAAGGCTGTGCATCAGTTGAAATAGTTAATCATGATTAATCGCATATAAATCACATTTTTTTATCCGTTCAAAATGCACCTTAAATGAGTGTAATTGAACAAATAGCAAAACTGCAGCATCTAAAGTAGTAATAGTACATGTACAAACCTTCTGTATCTCATATCATGTTGCTCTGCTCCACCACTGAACAACAGTCTCATCAACATGTGCATAGTTTCTCTGGTAATTACTCACTATGAGCTCAAATTAAGGTCAGTCGGTTCAAAATGTGCCTTAAAGGGAGATCTGTCAAGTATTCAAGACTCTTATCAACGTGTTAGTGTACAAATTTGCTGCTTTATGCAAATGTATGTATATATTTATTATTGGAAATCAATAACAACACTAATCAATGGCAGGTATTGTTCAGAAACCCTCCCAGGTTCTGACTTTAGCATCAAAAATCTGCTCCAATCAGAACATGGCAAACTGCAGCACAACAGGCAACAACAGCTGTCAGTGTGTCAGAGTGCTGACTTGACTAGGACTTGATCCAGACTGACTGGGACTATCATAAAGTGGGCATGTCTGTAAAGGGGAGACTGGTGGGGACCCAGAGAACCCATTTACATTCACACATCTGGAGGTCAGAGGTCAAGGGACCCCTTTGAAAATGGACATGACAGTTTTTCCTCGCCAAAATTTAGCACAAGTTTGGGGCGTTATTTAACCTCCTTCACTACCAGCTAGTCTGACCTGGTTGGTACTGATGGATCCATCAGGTTCTCTAGTTTCAGATGAGACCAGTATCTTCACTCGAGCCTTAAAACTGAGCCACTACAACTTAAAAATCCCAAGTTGTGTTAATACGTTAGTGGTGTTAAAACACAATTTGAATGAATGCGTTATTATCTAACTTTGACAGCACTACTGTTTTGTTGATTCTCTTTTGCGTTATTCATCTAATGTGCTTCCTGCCCTCTTCCTCACATCAACTTCAGGTTTTCATGAGCTGCCTGAGACACACACATTATGTTTTTATGATTAATTTAACATCTAGGAGTAATTTAGCATTTACTGCTAATTATCGGTTTGTAAAGCAACCTTTCAACTTAACAGAGTTTGTGTTTTGTTTTTATCTTCTGCTACGTCTCATCAGCTTTTTCACTGTGGATGTTTCAGTGTCACACAATAAACAGTTGATTTCACAGCATCGAATCCACAGCAGGGTTGCAGCGAACACTTATTTTATAAAAGAGAAAATTGTCCTAACTTCCCAGCATCCAGGATGTCTTCAGTCTTGTTTTGTTAACCAACAGTCCAAAACCCAAAGTTATGTAGAATTTACAGTGATATGATCATTTATTTTCTGTTAACTGACCCATTAGTTAATTCCTCACTAATCCACACACACACTTTCTGATTTTTCAGTAAAAACATCTCCTGTATTTTTCGCACTACAAGGCGCATGAAGCGAAACAAAACGGTCAGATAAGTCAAACTTTATTCAATTCATTTAATAACTTAATAACTTCAATAACTCTCAACATTTTTCAGTTGTAACACATGAAATACAAAACAATACACTTACTTTTCAGTTCATTCCTTGTCCACAGATCCATCGAATCCTTCATCATCAGTGTCTGAGTTAAACAGTTGGGCGATTTTAAGTGCGCCTTATAGTGCGAAAACTACGGTACTAAATTACAAGTCCACCTACCCAAGATGGCGATGACCTCGTCGTCCTGGATGACCTCCAGTGACCCCGACACGACGAAGCACAGGGTGTCGACGCTCTCTCCGGCGTGGAAGATCAGGTCTCCGGGGGCGCAGTGGGTGGTCTGGAACTCCACCGCCAGCGAGCGCAGGCAGCCGTCGCTGGCTAACCGGAAGGCTGGATGTTCGTTGAACACCTGAGTGAGAGGACAGGAGGTTGATGTTGATCATATGTTAAAGTTATACTGCTGGTCTAAGCTGCAGACACATGAAGCTGGTTTAAGACATTTGTTTTTTCAGGAGAGAGTTGACTGAGAGGGAAATGTTGCAGTAATGTTCTGAATGCTGTGCATCACTTGAATTATACAAATTGAACTTGAAAAGAAGCTTGGACATTAGCGTTCAGTGGATTATTTCTCTGTTGCTCCAATGCTAACTGTCACTGTATTTGACATGGTTGGAAAGCCTGTTTATTTACCTTCACAATGATGTCCAAGTTTTCAGGATCATGTATTTGTGGGTTCAACGAATCCAAGTGTCAGTACCAACAGGAGAATAAACTGTTCAGCATTGGCAGAAAATTTTAGCAAATTTCACTTTCACACCCGTCTCTGCCTCTTGACACATGTCAACACACTCGTCTCGGTCACGTGATACGTTACCCCACAAATGAGGCTCACAAGCAGCAAACATGAATAAAAACAAAGGTCTTGGAGAGCTTCTTTGGAAAGGGGAAAAGACCCAATGAGGAGGCAGAGGAAGAGCCGACGGCTTCCAAGAAATAATAAGGCTGCATTTAAAAGACAATATCAGGAGTCCTACTTAAAATACAGGTTTATCACTAGAGGTGATTATCACACGCCAAGCCCGCTCTGCAAACTCTGTGGTGACAGGCTAGAAAATGAGGCGATGAAGCCTTCAAAACTGCTTCAGCACACGGAGACCTTTACAGGCCTTAAAAGTATGTTTCAGACAACAACTCTGTCGGTGTTCTGGATTAAAATCAAGGCAGAATAACCTGAGATCACCAATAAAAGCTCTGAAAACCCTGCTTCCATTTCCAACATCCTATCTTTGTGAAGCAGGTTTTCTGCAGTGACAGCGACCAGAACTAAATCACAGAGTAGACTAGACATCAGGAACACACTTCGGGTCTCATTGTCTCCCATTACCCCCAACTGGACCGACTCATCGCAGAGAAACAAGCTCAGGGATCCCACTAATTCAGCCTGACGGTGAGTTGTATTATCTACACACTTTATATGAGTTTTTATGCCAATAGAATCATTTTCATTTCCTCATTTTTATGCTGGACATATTTTGGCTTTACTTTCTATTATGTATATATTATTTTATTTTATTTGTATTATAATACTGTTTTAAAATCTATGCTTCTTGTTTATTGCACTATCCACTTTGCTGCTGTAACGTGTGAATTTCTCCACTGTGGGACCAATAAAGGAATATCTTATCTTATCTTTTATCCCCCAAACCGGTCCATGAAAATATTGTCTTACATGAAACCGGTCCGTGGCGCATAAAATGGTTGGGGACTGCTGATTTAGAGGACACTATAACATACAGGTCTTCCTCTTAACAGTCTGGGTGTCTTCCTATCTGCAGAAGTGTCCAAACATCCATTCATGTGTGCAAAATGAAACACAGCTTCCACACAGCAAGATAATCCATCACAGCAACAGCGAGGCCTTCCTTTGGTTTGCTCCTTATTTCACTGAGGAATCACCCGACGCTCTCAGGAAGAAATGTAAGTCTCCATCAGGAAATAATCCCTCACAACTACGTCGCCTAATAGACCTCACTGTCACAACTTTGTCTTTTCATTTCGGACCTTTGTTCAGCAGGGACAGCAGTCGGCTCGCTGTCAGAAGCCCTAAATTGCAGCACAATGTGACTGAAGTGTTTGAAGTTTGACAGAATCCCTCTGATGTGACACTGTTTATGAAGCTGGCTGGTTGGGGATGCTTTATATGGAAAGGAGAAAAAGGCAAAAGGCTGTTCAGTTTCCTCTGGATGGAGCGCTCACATGCTGCTGTTCTTCAGAAATATTTTGCATTCCACATTTTCAGTCACAAAGTCTCACATTTTCAACCAGCAACCACAGTCACACTAGCATTTTATCTGGAGAAAACCGGCAAAATCTGTTAGTAGAGGAACTTTACTTTCACTGACGTATTAGCATATTTCCAGGGTTCATTATTTTTGGTTTTTATTTTTAAGAAATCTGCAAGTTGATCAGTGTTTACTAAACTTTATCACACTAACTTAAAAAGGGACTATGGCTGCATAATGAGCACCGCTTTGCATATTTTCTTACTTTTTATTACTATGTGTTTTCTTTGCAAATCAATCTTATTTATGGTAAAATGTGGGGAACGGGGCCTTTTTGCAAAAGAAAACAAGGACTTCTGGATTGTAAGGACAAAAAAAAAAAAAATGCTACTACTTATGAAAAACCCACAATTTTTTTTTCTCAAAAGATGAACGCGTAGAGCGCTATTGCTGCACCTTGAGCCTCCTAAAGGACATCTATCTTTAAAAGTCTCCTTTAAATGTCCTGGTTGAGCAACATATACACAGCATAACCATTATTCAACATCATCCTCAAATTAAACATGATATGATACAGATTAGGGCAACTTAATCACACATTATTTATCCATTCAAAATATACCTTAAAAGGGGGTTTGTCAAGTATTTAATATTCAAATATACAAATATGCAAATATATGCATCATATATATTCATTCATCATTAAATCAATTAACAACACAAAACAATGACATATTGTCCAGAAACCCTCACAGGTTCAATAATCATAACATGGCAAACTGCAGCCAATTTGACTAGGACTTGATCCAGACTGACTGGGATATAGAAAGTGTGCTTAAAGGGAGATTTCAAGATATTCAAGACTCTTATCAACGTGTTAGTGTACAAATTTGCGCTTAGGCAAATGTATGTATATATTTATTATTGTAAATCAATAACAACACTAATCAATGGAGGTATTGTACAGAAACCCTCCGGTCTGACTTTAGCATCAAAAATCGCTCCAATCAGAACATGACAAACTGCAGCACAACAGGCAACAACAGCTGTCAGTGTGTCAGAGTGCTGACTTGACTATGACTTGATCCAGACTGATGGGAATATAAGAAAGTGGGCATGTCTGTAAAGGGGAGACTGGTGGGGACCCAGAGAACCCATTTACATCCACACATCTGGAGGTCAGAGGTCAAATTTAGCACTTTGGAGCATTATTTAACCTCCATCAAGGTACCGATGGATTCATGGTTTTTCAGTATCTTCGCTCCAGCTTAGAAACTGAGCCACTAGAACTTAAAAATCACAAGTTGCGTTTTTGTGTTAAAAAATTTAGTGACATTTAAACAAATCTGCGTCAACGCTTTATTATCCCATTAACTCTGACAGCCCTAATACAGACTTTAGAGGCACTAAAAGAGGCAGCCGTTCTGAATGATGAGACTCATTTTAGTGGCTTCTTGTGAGCATTAATCATTGGAGATGGTTGTTACACAGAGATGGTATCTTTGGTTAAATGCCAGTTCATTTGTCTGCCAAAGTGCTGGGACCCATACTGAGTCCAGTGATGCCCAGAAGCTTCTAACGGAGTCCTCCTAACCTGCATTTAGTTATGTAATAAAAGCTCCCAACCATTCAGTGTGTTCAGTGGAGTGAAATGTCCTCCAGAAAGCTAAAAATCAGTTTGTGTGAAGAAGGTTAAATATGGATTCAAACACAAATGTTATTGCAACCATTAGATATCTGCTTCCTGTCTGAATAAGGACATTCCCATCTACACAGTTTTTAATCTTTGGCTTACTGTTATGTCGGAAAGTGAGTGTTTGTCGCTGCACTTTGCCCCAGAGGTGGAGCTAGATGTTCGGGGCTCAACCCAAACCCAGGAATGAAGAGATTTTATCCCCAGTGATATGTACTATTTTTCAAGCCTTCTGATAATAAAATGCCTAAAAATCTGTACATCATTTAGGAAAAACATGATAGTGACCTAGGAAATTAATCATCCTGTATAGCCTACATCCTATTTTGTATCCACCTGTTCTCCAGCTTCATCTTCATCTTCATCATTCTGAAACCACGACACAACAACTGCTGAGAATCATTTTTCTGCTACCGAAAAACGAGGCAAAATTGTCTGATGCTACTGTTTATAAGTTACGCACAGTAAAAGTAGGAATTTGGCATAAACTAGCATTGCTAATCTCGAAACCTCTACTACACTGGAGTTCACAGAACGAATGCTTATCTGACAAATCATTTAAATCAATACCATAATAATCTGAGCTGCTCCAATTGCAAATCAAGGCTCACCAACAACACCAAGAAAATGTGGTCTTCAACACTGGAAACTGAATATGAGGCTGACAGGAGACAAAGGAACGTAGTAGTACTAGTAGTACTAGTTGTAGTAGTAGTAGTAGCATAGAACAACCCCTGACGACAATGTGGACGGGCGGACATAGATCACAATATTTCCCCAGTAACAGAACTTTTGCTCCTTTCATTTGTCATGAAGATTTGAGGCTTTTGAGAAGGCATTCAGGACTAGAGCCGAAGGAGCCACCGATCCCCACTCCTGCTTCGGACAACTTATTAAACTCCGGACTTCATCATCACAAAATCATAAACCATCAGGAGTCTATGATCACATCAACGTCTAACACTGAGTGGCTTTAAAAGTCTTTAGAAATCACACCACCCATTTTTACACAGCGAAGTGTTGCCATACAGCTAATGTGCGTCTGCAGGAAAACCAAAGATACGTACCTTCCTGTTGAGGTGGACACAGATATCGGCCCGCATGTCCTTGGGACAGATGGATAAGACCTGGAAGACAGGGAGACATAAGGGCGTTACACCACCTGCCACTGTGGATTGTACATTACAAAATCTACAAGCTAGTCCATAGATGACCACTGGTTATTTGGCTGGTGAGTGAAGAAAATCTAGTAGTCACTTGAATATTTTACCAGCATTTTGCTGGTGTGTGGTGCTAATTTCCACCCGTGCATCACACAGAAAATCACTCTGAGGATTAAATCTGGTCAACAGGACGTGATGGAGGTCTGTTAGCAGTGAGATGAAGACAGTCTGGTAGGAAATGAGGACGTTGTTGGACTTAAAACATCTGATGGCTGGTGCACCAGAGACTAACACACTACTCCTCAACGTGCATGTCAGCCATGTGAAGCCATCGAGAAGGTTTGACGATGCGCAACAGAGTTTGCGAATCCCAGTGCGACAACCGAGTAGTGGGCCTTTAGACGTCCCTAAAGCTGTCTTCACATGATCAGAGATTAGCTCTTCACTCACTGCAAGGAGGCTGCCTCTTCTGGTGCCTCTAATATCAGGTCTGTCAAAATTAACGTGATAACGGATATTCATTTTAACACCACTAATTTAACAGAGAAACATAACATGTGATTTTTAGTTTGTAGTGGCTTTTAGGTTTAGTTCTTTATGCCTATTCTAACAATTTTACTGGGCTCCCTAAACAGTCTTTGGATTGTCTGAATCACACTGTAAAGCTGAAACTCTTGTGGGTCCAGTGAACTGAACTGACACCTGGAGCCTAAATTTTGTGTTTTCTTTTACATAAATAAAGACTAGAGCTGTCAAAGTTAACACAGTAATGCATTAACGCAATTTTGTTTCAATGCCACTAATTTCTTTAACGCATTAACACAACTTGTGATTTTTAGGTTGAAACTTAAAGAATCCATCGGTACCAACCAGGTCAGACAAGCTTGTAACAAAGGAGGCCATTTTTAAGGGGTCCCTTGACTTCTGACCTCCAGATATGTGGATGAAAACGGGGTCTATGGGTACCCACCAGTCTCCCCTTTACAGACATGCTGTGCGTCTACCGTATGCCAGAGACATCATTTTGCTTTTCTTTCGTGCAGCAGAGTGTTTTTGTTATTTAGTTATTTAATCCTCATTATTGGTGTGGACAAAGCTAGAAACTCGGACAAAATGTCAGAAATAATGTTGATGGGTGTTGAAGTGTGGTGTGAATGCAGTTTGCACACTTGGAGTCTCCCCTTCACAGATATGGATAATCACATGCAGTTTGGGGCAAGTCATAGTCAAACAGCTGCTGTTGCCTGTCGGGCTGCAGTTTGACATTTTATGATTGGAGCGGATTTTTTATGCTAAAGTCAGAACCTGGGAGGGTTTCTGGACAATATCTGTCATTGATTAGTGTTGTTAATTGATTTCCAATAATAGATATATACATACATGTACATAAAGCAGCATATTTGTCCACTAACATGTTGATAGGAGGATTAAATAATTGACAAATCTGCCTTTAAGGTACATTTTGAGCAGATTAAAAAAATGTGTGATTAATTTGCATTTAATCAGGATTAATTATGGACAAAATCATCCTGATTAAATATTTTGAGCGACCTACTATAAATGCTTTACTGAGCTTCCAACCGACGGTATTTAGATGGGCTCTGTTTGTTGCTCAAGAGCACTTCAGCAGAGAGCAGCTGTCACCATCAAAAACCTAAACTTCCGAATGAAGACTGGTCTCCCTCCTGAATTACCCAGCCTGCTTTGCTGCAGGTTGCCGTCTGATGTACGACGGCAGCTCGTTCTGCTGTTACATTCGTTAACCTCCTCTGGATACGAGTGTCTGTAAACTGTAATCACTTTGTCCAGCTCATTACACAAATTCTGAAATCCAGCCTAATTAACTGAAGCATTTAGGTAAAACACAGAAAACAAACTATCACCCCGTCTTCCTACTATCCTGCCTTATCAAATATGAACAAAACTGACCACGGGGAAGACAGTAAATCATCTAAAAGCTTCTGCAACATCAAAACATAAAACAACAGTCTTTGAAAATGGCCTTTGTTCTGCTTAAAGTGGAGGATATTAGTAGCACTGAGATGCTTTTGGGAGCCTCTGGTCTTTTTTGTGTAGTCGCATAAACAGCTGACTGGGTATCGCGTAACTTCTCCCAAAGTGGCAAAAAATATCCACTAATTGGCCCCAGCTCTGACTGCGAGGTATTTATACTCAGTTTATGTGTATGCCGTAATTATCTCCACAAAAAAACTTGGAAAATGAGATTGATGGGGAGGTGGAGGATTACGATGTAAGGAGAGCATGAATGTCAAATGCTGATACACAAATAGTCCATTCACAAATATAATGAGAAGATTATATGAAATGATGAATTGTTTTACACACTTCTTTTAGTTAAATCATCCCAAACCTCCTAACAGTCATCTAAGGTCATGACTTTATGATTGGACACGTTGCAGTTCAGCAAATAAACACTTGAAATCTGCACCAAAAATGTATTTTACTGTTAATGCTCCTCCAGAGGTGACAGAGGGAGCATAAAAATAAAAGAGGCAGAAATCAGTGACCAAGCCTGGGTTTACGGCTCAGATAAGACACTGGATAAGAGGTACAACGTGGCCTCCCACATACGTTAGCCGGGCTGACGTACCGGAGCTGCAGTAGAAATGAAAACAGAGCTGTTGTTGTTGTTAACACAGCTGACGTGGTGGAGCCGAACATCGGAGCTCTATCAGAGTCTCATTTCATTAATGGAGACTTCCACCTCAAAGCTCGCTGCCTTCAAACTGTGTGATCTGTTACTGACTTTCAAAATAATGTTTGTCAGAGCTTTGTTATGTTGACGTGATAATTATTACATGTTTACAAGGCTGGAAGTTCAACAAATCAGTCAATATACTACTGTGATTGAAGTAGTTAAATATAAATATTCATGCGTCATCTAATATCACAACATAGAGGCCTAACATTGTGTTGATCATACTATGATTTATTGTTCGTTTGTTAAACTTTAAAAAACAATCCCGTGTTATATCGCAATATTGCTAAAAAAACAAAAAGAAATTCGCAATTAGATTATTTTCCAAAATCGTTTAGTTCTAATTACAATAATAATTATTACCAATCACTGCATGTCCCCAGGTAATACTAGCCCCGTCTGAAGAAAGTGAAGGTAAGATATAAAAAGAGGAGGACGCCGAAGAGAGCTGCTCTTAATCTGACACCAACAGGGGAAAAACCAAACAGCTCTTTAATGTGCGTTTGCTTTCGTTCTTCTTTTTGCCTCCTCAGCCGCTCTGAAGGCTGCTTATGCTGCGGGCGATGCATAGCTTCATCAATGGCTTTAGCACTTCACATGTGAGAAGTCTGTGTTGCGTTCGGGTGCAGATCAGAGCTCACGTTGTGAAGTGAGAAGTAGACTCGGAGAAGTGAAACATCTCTGTGGATTAATAAATGCACAGCATGGAAGCGCATTCTGCAAATGTGTGGTTTTATGTGTGGTTACTAGTCTGAAATATGGGTGTATTTGAAGAGAAAGCTCATCTGGTTGGTGCAGAGCTGCATAATAAAATAAAGGTGGGCAGACGCTGCACGTAAACTACATGTTTAAACTGCCAAAGCGTACTACTGCCTGTTGCCAACTTTGATCCTCTGTTGACTATTGCATTAAAGATCTATTTTACAAGAAGGTTATGGCCTCAAAAAGGTTGACAAAACAGGGACAGAAAAGGTACAAGATGTCTCTTTTATTTCTATCATAGCACAGACTGCAGCAGCTACAACTTATAAAATATTACTTCAGTAATATTATTACAAAATGACTGCAGGTTATAACGGATCTCTTGTCAACCACCATGAGGACAGCCATCCACAGACGGACGGGTCGAAATCTGACTAAATCTGTGTTGTCTGCACTAATTTAAGGTGACACTTTCATTCATTAATGGGATAGTTTGGGTGTTTCTCAGTGTGGCTGTATGAGGTACTTCTCCATAGTCAGTGTTTTACTACAGTAGATGGAGTTTGGAGAAACACACGGAGCAAAGTGATGTACAGCTGTGGACGAGAGCAGCAGCAAAACGGATTATAGACACCTGAAGAAATCAGTTTAAGTGAACGCTATACTTATACGTACATATGCATGTATTAAAACCTTAGACTGTATATAAGAAGTGGAAGAAGGCACCATGACGTCACCTGTTGGTTTGAAGCCTCGAGGCATTTTGTCTGTTGCCATCTTGACACCAGAGGGTGGAGCTAAGTACGACTGAACGCTGAGATATTTTCAGGTGACCAAAAATGTTCCAATGAACTTTTCTGAACTGAAAACACTCTGTTGTAGCTGTCGGTCGATTAAAATAAATAATCGCATGATTTTTAATCAGGATTAAATGTTCAATGTTCACCTGTTCAAAATGTACCTTACAGGGAGATTTATCAAGTATTTAATACACTCATCAACATGGGAGTGGACAAATATGCTGCTTTATGTAAATATGTGTATATATTTATCATTATAAATCAATGAACAACACTAATCAATGACAGATATTGTCCAGAAACCCTCACAGGTTCTGACTTTAGCAAAACAAATATGCTGAAATCATAATAAACTGCAGCCGATTTGACTATGACTTGATCCAGACTGACTGGGACTATCATAAAGTGGGCATGTCTGTAAATGGGTTCTCTGGTGGGGACCCAGAGAACCCATTTACATTCACACATCTGGAGGTCAGAGGTCAAGGGACCCCTCTGGAAATGGCCATGTTTCCTCTGTTCTCTCCTCGTTTCCTCCTTTCCTTTCCTCATCTTCTTTTTTCCCTCTATTCTCCTCTGTTCTTGTTTCCCATTTAGTCTTCTTTCCTTTTTTGCTCCTCTTTACTTCTTTTCCTCATCTCCTCCCCTCTCTAGTTTCCTCATCTCCTCTCCGGTTTCCTTCTATCCTTTCCTTGTTTCCTCCACTCCTCTCCTCTCCTTCACATATCTGGGGGTCAGAGGTCAAGGGACCCCTTTTAACATGGCCAGGACAGTTTTTCCTCGTTAACATATACAGTAACTCAAGTTTGGAGCGTTGACATGATTCAGTAGCGTTTCTAGTTTCATATGATACCAGTATCTTCAACCTAAAAATAGCAAATTACGTTAATCAAAGAAATTAGCGACTAGTTGTCACCATAAACAAATAATAGCAATCACTATTTTCTTCTGCGATCATCAGATTATCAGGATAAACAGCTCAGTGTCCCTTCTAGTCCTATTCTGTTTCTATGGTTGCAGCAGATTATTATTATGAGCACTATAATTAGTTAATTACATTTAAGTCTTATGCATTAAAAGCTTTCAAGTGATGTGGCAGCAGTAGTACAGCTTGGAGCGCTGGGCTGAAACATCACCATCAGTCACACTAATCAGTTTTTTATTAACAACATTATTATAGTAAAATATCATTTTCGACTCTAAGTATGCTGCAGTCTGATGTCTTTGAGTGCACAAAGCCAAAAGACTGACTTTAAGGCATTTTGATTTCCTCCTTTATGCTTCTCCCAGTGCTTCCTCTCACTTGTTTTTGTTATGGCGTTTATGATTTCTTCTTGTCTTTGTCACACGGCTCCATTAAGTGAGCTACACAAAATAAATACAATATTCTCATACAGTTGCACGATAGCTCCGGCATCTAAAAGAGCCTCCGTCTAGATTTTGCTTCCTCACATTTGACTTGATGTTTTTGTAATAAAAAAAAGCTGCAGAGTGTCTTTTTCAGTTTTTGCCCGGATGATTAGCATAGTACAACATCACATCACTGCGATCACAAAACATCACTTATATTACATGTTGACGATGAACAAAACAACAGCGTCATACATCAGCTCAGCCTGACCTTTGACCTCTCAACGCTCACCTTCTCCGTGTCGATGCCTTTGGACATGGACCAGGTGGAGACGATGTAGTCCATCACCCGCTCGCTCAGCCCCTTGGGGACCTGGTAGAGCTTCAGGAAGTCCCTGACGTTGTTGAGCATCTCGTGGTAGCGGTTGGTGTTGGCGTACATCTGCTGGAAGATGGTGGTCACGTTTCCAAAGATGGTGGCGTACAGCAGAGCTGGAGAGGAAGACACAGGAAACGGATGAAGACATACACACAGAGGCCGTTGTTTCCTTCTTCTTTTGATCCCTTATCCACTTGGTTTGAACCTTTTTGTCATTTCGTTCTTTTCGTTGACCTCATTCATGAATGTCACTGTTTTGACTGCAGAGTACCCAAAACGCCCCATAACCTAAAAATGTTAGCCTGTTTTGTTTGTTAATTTCTTCTCTGCGAACAATTCATTTGTGAAAGCATTTAATAAATACAAATATCTCTCATGCCATCTGTAGTGCAGTTAAATAACTCAGCTCCTTAAATTCTGATTATTGCATAAACTTAGTTTACAACTAGCCTTGGCCTTAGACTTAGTCTTAGCTAGCTTAGTTATTTGAACTGTTTATCCTTTATTTTTAGCTAACTTTAAACTAACTGCATCAACGCTGTTTACCCATCACTTTTAGCTGCAGTTTGCATACCAGACGCACATTGGGATGAAGGACGCCATTATCCCGCCATTATGTCCCTTTCCTATCTGGAGAAGCAAGGAAGCATTGTGAGAGTCATGTTCACTGACTTCTCCAGTGTTTTTAACACCATCCAGCACCAGCCCTGCCTTCTAAGGGACAAGCGGCTGGCGATGCAAGTGCACCCCGACACCACAGCCTGGATCCTGGACTACGTCACCGGCCGACCACAGTACGTCAGAGCGGATGCTGTCCCTCTGAGGTGGGGAGTAGCTACACCGGCGTACCCCAGGGAACTGTTCTGGTACCATTCCTTTGCACACTACACCTCGGACTTCTGGGCCAACTCTGGCTCCTGCCACCTCCAAAAGTTTTCAGACGACTCCTCCATTGTTGGAGGCATCATCGTTTCTCTTCTCATTCACTGTTTCATTTGTTTCAGCTGTAAGCCAATCAGAGAGATTTCACTCACTGATGCTGAATCGGGTCAAAAAAAAAAAAAAGCAACATGGCAGACTAGAGCTGATAGTTCAGGACACACCACAAAAACTAGACCGACAGATGCTCACTGACCGCCGCAAACTGTCAGATGGCCGACCGCTGACTTGGTGTGTCGGGACATTTCTAATTGTGATTTAATCAACGTCTGACATACAAATCTAAGGAAGTGGGAAACAGCAGGAAACAGATCAGAAAACAAACACATGTGGTGTGTCCTGCTAGATGATAATCTGTATTAACGTTGGCTTTCAACAGGAGGAGCAGAGCTTTCTAACTTCAAACCACTGTGCAGAGCCATCAGCCTCATCTGTACCCTGCTGCTGCTTCTCTACTGTTTCCATAGAGACCTCCCTCGAAATACTTCTGTTTTCTGTTCTTCTGCCTCCCAGCAAATAAAAATGACAAAAGAAAGAGGCAAAGTAATAATAACTTTAAAGAGTTTGGGATTGAAAAATGGGAGTTGATAGGAAGCGGTGTTATCTGATGATGGCACAGGAGCCGCAGAATAAGAGGGTGAGGAGGAGTGAAAGCACAGTTTAGGAGAGTTGTGTGGAAGAAAGGAAAACATTGACTGGGCGAAGTCTGAAAGTGACTGTGTGTTTGAGATAAACTGTGTATCTGAGAAAGAATAAAGAAGACATGGATGGAAGAAAGAAAGAAAACCAAAGAAAGAGAACCACTGAAAGCAAAGTGCACAATGAACGTCAGAAATTAAAGAAAAGGATGACGACACAAAGAGAGAGAGTGTTTGGATGAGTCACAGAAGAAGAAGAAGAAGAAGAAGATCAACCTTTATTAGTCCCGCGAGGGGAAATTCAATTTTTACACTCTGTTTATTAACTTATACATGGTACATGCAGACCTGAAACACACACATGCACATGCATCAATGGAGAGATGTCAGAGTGAGGCTCCTGACAAGCGCCCCGAGCAGTTGGGGGTTTGGTGCCTTGCTCAGGGGCACCTCGGCAGTGCCCAAGAGGTAAACTGGCACCTCTCCAGCTACCAGTTCACACTCAGTTCTTAGTCCATGTCGGGACTTGAACCCGTGACCCTCCGGTTCCCAAGCCAACTCCCTACAGACTGAGCTACTGCCGCCCCCAGAAACAGAGAAAGGCTCAGCCACAGAGTGCAGCACGCCAGCGGTGTGATAAACACTGTTCCAGGACCTCCAGGACCTTTCCAGGACCCTGTCAGCTGGTAAGAACCACGCTGACAACACTGCCGATCTGGACCTGAAAGCTCAGAGACACAGCTCTCACCTCCACCAAACACAGGAGTGATAATTGGGCGACTTGGCGGCTCAGCAGTTCGCCGATGTCGCCTCATTACAAAGAACGACAGAGGTTTGACCCCCTGGAACTTCCTCTGGTGAGCTTACCTTATTAGCCAGCTAGCTAGCCGGGGACAGCGTTGCCAACTCCTTTCCAATAAAAGCAGCTAGCAGCAGCTTCAAACGTAGCAAAAAGTCTACAAATAACATAAAGGCTAATTTGAATATTGGTGATGTCATCACACATAGTTTGCATCAAGCTTATTGGCTGTCTGCTGATTGTCTGCCTGTGCACAGCGTCAGAGGGGAAGGAGAGACGGTCACATCTAGCTTAGGCGTTGACCCCGATTAAGATTAGATAGATTGCCGGGCAACGAGTGTCACAAGAGTTTTCACACATTTTTGCAACTTTGAGGTTACCCTCTAGACGTGACGGGAGAGATCCTGTGCTGTTCTTGTAAACATGGTAAACACGACCCCATGTGAAGACACCATCTGGCCACATCGTCAAGCGGCGCTAAGACCAAACTAGTTAAACTGAGAAAATATAACAGTTATATTGAGCAACAGGTGGCAGGAGACTAAAATACATCATGTGCAAAACAAAGTAGTGTTAACATGATTCAAACTGAAATGTCTGTTTATCTCTATAAAACAGGTCTGAAGTACTCAGGTTGAAAAGTTTTAGAGTACGAATAGTTCAAGTGGCATCTAAGAGTAAAAGTGGTAGTTAGCGTTATGCTGAATCGGTTAATCCAGACCTGGGCATTATATGGCCTGCAGGGCGGAACCGGCCCTCGTGATGGGTCTGCCTGGCCCAGGAGGTCTCAGACAAACCGCAAATGGAAGGGTTAACGTTTGGGAAGCCCAACTCGAACAAGCAGAATGAGGAATAATCTCAATAGAAACATTGTGAAAGTGTGAAGCGAAGCTGTGAAAGATTGTGAGAAAACATCTCCAAACTCAAAGCTACTAATAAGCAGCTGTTAACGAGACTATTTGATACGTGAAAGCAGCTTCAGAGAGAGAGTCTGACATAAGGGTGCTATGGATGAATCATTACAGCTGCTGAGGCGTGTGTTAGATATCATTTATCAAAGGTTTTGACCTTTACAAGTCAGCCCAACACATAATTTAGCCATCCAATCAACTGTGAACACCACACAACACGGGATGAAGCACCAGGAAGAACATTTTTAGTTTGTTATAAATGCCCCATATGAACCAACCAGGAAGCAAATATAGATTTGTTAAAATAATTAATATGGCAAATTAAAGAACCCAATGATGCTGCTGGATTTGAGCTGCACATGTTAAGCTCTCCAAGCACCAAAAATACATCTATATAGAACTGCTTGAGCCTGATAAAAAAACTAAATACCCAGGCTACAGTATAGTGATTGGACTTGGTCTATAAAAAACACTTTTCTGGTGCCATAATTTAGTTTAGTTCATTCAAAGTACCCAGGCTACAGTTTATAGCTGTCATTTCAATATTAAATTTGAAATGTGATACGTCCCTCGTGGCTCTATTTAAATGCGTCTCTGTTTCCCCCTCTGGTGGCTGGGGAGAGATGGGCTGTTTGGGGGGTGATGCTGAGGATGGGGAGCAGATGAAGAGCTTTACTTCCTCATATTTCTGAGCTGATGGAGCAGCCTGGAGGACAGAAGGCCAGACGAAGTGTCAAAGTGAGGCTCTCGTCAACTGGAGAGTCTCAGCAGGAAGTTTGTCTCCAAACTGACTGACGCTGAAGATGAAAACACAAAGTGATCATTTGGTTGAATTCGGTTGGTCCAGTTTGGCCTCCTGACGCTGTGCTGATTTCTACGTCAGCGTATCAGGGCCACCGTGGCACAGCAAATGATTACGGAGCCAAAAAGTCATAAATAAATAAAGTCATAAATTTACAGGAAATAACTGAGTGAGACGAAGGTCCTGAAAGATACATACAGTCCCCTCCAAGACTACTGGAACAGCGAGGCCATTTCCTTTATTTCTGCTGAACACTGACAACATTTGGGTTTGACATCAGGTGAATCTGAGAGCAGAGATCAGTATTTCAGCTTCTATCCAGGTATTTACATCTAGATCTGTTGCACCGTTTATTTTTTCAAGTGAGCTTTTATATTCTTGTAAATTTCTAAATATTTAATATTAAATTCGGTTCAATTTTTTATCATAAATTTACCTCTTTAATCCCTGAGAATATCCATGTTTTTTTCTCTGAAATTTCTTACTTATAATATCGTAATTTCTTTGAATATTACCCCCCTCCCCGGCTCTGTATTTTAATCTTTTTAACCTACATTGGCCCTAATACTCCGTCACAGATCTCCTCTTAGTGACAATGGTTGTAGCTCAGCGCTCATTACTGCAGAGTTTCTGTACATCACAGTGTGGGCGAGTCTCTGATGTCTTTCTGTTTGGAGCTTGAGTGTCTTATTATGTGTCTTCTGTCTTATTTCAATCAAACTGCTGCTGCTGGTGAAAACAGATGTGTGTGTTACTTCCTGTTTGCAGGGAATGCTTTCTACTTGAAGAGCCACCAAACACTCGCTGTTGTTAAGAGTGGCATGACTAAGGTTAAAATCAGATACATAAATCTGTTAATTAATCTGAGGTTTGTACGGACTCATCATGACACATCTTGTTTGATGAGGCATGTGTGGAGGAAGCCTCTGGTTGTGTGACAGAGGAATTGTGCAGATTTAATGACATGCTAACGGAGTTACCGTTAACGGAGAGGTTACAGAGCTCCTCCGGTCACGGTGGTCCTGACTCCTGAAGCCAGAATGAAACGGTTTCTTTTCTTGTCCATCCATGCTTGCATCCATCATCTTCCACTTACCCAGAGCTGAGTCATGGGGCAGCAGGTTTAGCAGGGAATTACAGACGTCCCTCTCCCCAGCAACGTTTTCCAGCTCTTCCTGGGGGACCCCGAGGCAATCCCAGGCCAGACGAGATAGAAAATCTCTCCAGCGTGTTCTGGGCCTACCCGAGGCCTCTTACCACTTAGACAAAACCTCCAAAGGGAGGCGTCCAGGAGGCATCCTGATAAGACACCGAGAGGTGAGCTCCTCACCCTATCTCTGAGGCTGAGCCTAAGAAGGAAACTCATTTTGGCTGCTTGTAGCTTGGCCCAAAGCTCATAACCACAGGTGAGGGTTGCGACGCAGATGGACAGGCTTTGCCTTCCGTCTCAGCTCTGTCTTCACCACAGCGGTAAAACAAAAAGACAAATAATCTGACATCTGTTTGAAAACCTCTTTCTCTGATCCTCTTTTAAGTAGCTGTAAAAGATCTCATTAAAGGGATGTTCCACCTCCCTATTCTCTTGTCATTAGTCTCCTAAAGGGAGAGTTGTTGAGATGAGACCATGAAATATGTCTGATACAATAAAAACTATACAGTAGGTGGACAAAGAGACGTCAGAAACAGGTGACGGGGGTCAAACTAAGCTCAAACGTTTTAATTCTCAGGCTGATTTTCAGTGTTGCAGTGTTTCTTTAGAGAGATAACGGTAGAGACCAGAGGCCGCCACAGTCTGCGTCATGTGTATTTTACTTTTGCGGGTTTTTGGACGGTCTGCCGGAGGAGTCGAGGAGGATTTGTCAGAGCGAATGAGCGTGAGGGACAGAAATCTGTCAGTCCGGGAGGAGCTGGAGACACAGTGTCACCGCCCGAAGCCCAGACACCCAGAAAATATCAATCACCACACTCCTACATGAAGAGACAGCCAGACACTCACTCACGTACAGTACAGTAACACTCACAGACACTCTGATGTAGAGATATAGAAACACAAGCTCACGCTCCACACAAGCATCCTATCTGTTGTCAATAGAGATGCTATCCATTTCAATGACATGTTTACTCAACCTGAACACAGACACTGAAGGCAGCACGCCTCGGTCAAAACAAAAAAGTACAAAGGACGGCTTCCAGTAACTACAAGTGTTCTAGATATAAAAAATTATGTTATTAGCTTGCAAAGTCGACATCAGTAAGTCCAAGAATCAGCTGGATTCAGCAAAGTGAATGATCCTGTGAGGCCCGACGGCGATGTGCACTCACTGCTCCCAGCTCCACTGGTCAAATAATAAACTTACTGTCTACTACTGTCGGCGCAGACTGAGTAATTTTAATGTTTTTCATTTTACAAATGTTTTATTGGGTCATTTCTGTTTGATTTCTTGGTATGGGAACTTTACTATGAAATAATTGGCCTGCAGCAGCTTTGTGAAGCAGATATCTGAGGCACACGGTCGATATTAGCAGCCTGTCGACGAATCTGTCCGTCTCCCTTCTAGGCGAAGCTACAGCTCTCCTGGGTAACAGGTGAAGGTTTACATTTGTTCCTTGTACAATTAATGTGCTTAATCTGCACTGAACCGTGAAGACGTGACTGCGCTGCTCAGCCACATTTTATCATGGCTACCATTACAATGGTTTGGCACTTTTAACGGACAGATACTGTATACAGATACTTATATCCAGTTCACCATCAGGAGTTACTGTAGCAGCCACGGTGCTGCGTTCACTGTCTCCAGTTCACCATCAGGAGTTACTGTCGCAGCCACGGTGCTGCGTTCACTGTCTCCAGTTCACCATCAGGAGTTACTGTCGCAGCCACGGTGCTGCGTTCACTGTCTCCAGTTCACCATCAGGAGTTACTGTAGCAGCCACGGTGCTGCGTTCACTGTCTCCAGTTCACCATCAGGAGAGTTACTGTAGCAGCCACGGTGCTGCGTTCACTGTCTCCAGTTCACCGTCAGGAGAGTTACTGTAGCAGCCACGGTGTTGCGTTCACTGTCTGCTGCTGTTCACTACAACTCCTCAGCTGGAAGTCCAGAGCCAACTTCCTGTATCTGCGCTCTCTCTTAAGGTGGACCAGCTTTTCTCCTTAATGTGATGAACCGCTCCCCTGAGTTTTTCTCAGTTTTTAATTAATTATTAGTACTTCTTTTAACCCTTTAACCGATACCATTAAACAGTTAAAATGCCGGTTATCCATAAACGGTTAATTAACATTCCTACTTGTGATTGTCACATTTCCTTTTGTAGATTAGAGTTCTTGGCCTCGACTGTAAACCAAATTTCCTCTCGGGGGATAATAAAGATAAACTTGTGTATTGAACAGCTTTTGAATTTTTTTTTTTAATTGAAGACATCGTAGCTTGAATTTGAGTCCAGGCTGACAAACCCCTCATGAACCCCGATTCAGCTGTAAAGACCTAGTCGGGCAGTCGGAGAGAGCAGCCCTCAGCCAGGACCGTTTCCATTAGGAAAATATAATATGTGTGTCGGCTCTGAGATTGGGATCCTCTTCAGTATTTAATCAGTTCTTCATCGTCCCATGCTACACCCTCCCACCAAGCTTCATAAAAAGCAGTAGATTTTTCATATTCCTGATGACAAACAGGACAAGACAGAGCTGAAAACTCCTTGGTGGAGATAACAAGAAGGGCAGTCAGAGGGCGCAGACCTCCAGCAAGACCTACTGACCTACTACACCATATCTCACAATGTTAAGAAAAATCAAAAAGGATTTGTGTATCTTCCTTGTGAATTGCCTCCTTAAGTTAACAGGTTCATCCTTGGTTCACGCTACACCCTTCTACCAAGTCTTCTGGAAACTGGATGAGTAGTTTTTTCAGTAATCCTGCTGAGAAACAGACAAACTCCCCAAAACCCCTCCTTGGTGGAGGTAATAATCAATAAGGTTCAAAGGGTCAAAGGTCAGCCGGCACATAAATAAGAAGTTTTATATTCCCTATGCCATACAGGCATTGAACTCTGAATGACTGCACCAGCGAACACTAGTTATTTTATAAGATGTCCTCTTTTATTATTTATATAACCTGCTGCTACCTGCCCGTTCCACTACAGTATATTTGTACGGTTTAATGGTGTGTTGTGTGTTCTTTGTACTTTTGCTGTATTTTCAGAAGCCAAAGACACATTTCTACTGAGGTGGATAACAACAAAGTCAATCCATCATATCCATAAATAAATAAATAATGACATAACCAGCTGCTCCTCTACATGCCCCTTATATCATCGAGGACTGTGGTTCCCAACATAAAAATCCTGGAACAAAATCCTCAATTTGAAGAAAATGATTCAACATATTAGATGATGCTTGAAGTGTTTTTTTTTTTTTTTTTTTAATGAATAAACTTTCTTTATTGAACATATCTCATCAGTGTGCGAGTAAATAGTGAAAATGGTGTTTTTGAAAGGCTAACCGCCATCAAATATGGACTGAAGCAGAGTATTTGAAATGAAATGTGAATTTTGGAAATCTCTCTTTCTTCAATAAATGATGACTTTTGGACTTTACAGCGCTCTAGAGTTATTGGAAATGTTTGGATCACACAAGTCAGATACAATCCTATGTAGCCTCCACAAGGGTCAAACTCTACAGATAGTATAATACTAACAGTAACACTGTAGCCTAAACTTTATCTGCAACAGTGCACAAATACTGGGTTTAAACCAGGGCTGTCAAAGTTAGCATGTAAAACGACACTAATTTCTTTAACGCATTAATGTAACCTGCGATATTTATGTTGTGCCAGGTTCAGTTTAAAACAACTGACATCATATGAAACTAGGAAACATGAGAAAACTGAGAAAAAGCGTGTTGTGAAGGAGATTAAATAACGCTCCAAACTTATTCTACATTTTGACAAAGAAAGTATTAACCCCGAGACCTGCAGGATCGAGGGCTGGATCCTGACTGACTTTAGGTTCAGTCTGTCATGTCCATGTTCAGAGGGGTCCCTTGACCTCTGACCTCCAGATGTGTGAATGTAAATGGGCTCTCTGTTATGTTTGGAGCAGATTTTTGATGCTTAAGTCAGAACCTGTGACAGATATTGTCCAGAAACCCTCTCTGGTGGGGACCCAGTGCACCCATTTACATTCACACATCTGGAGGTCAGAGGTCAAGGGACCCCTTTGAACATGGACATTTTCCTGAGCTATTCTAACTTCTTTGGTACCGATGGATTTATTATGTTTTCCAGTTTCTTACGATTCCAGTATCCACTCTGGCTTTAAAACTGATCCCGCTACGACCTTAAAAAAACAAGTTGCATGAATGCATTACAGAAATTAGATGATAATTCTTTAATTAACACGTAAACTCAGACGGCCCTATTTTGAATTGGATCATTTTGAACCATCCTAAACAGGACAGGTGTGAGCACATTATCATTAATAATCTGTGTGAGCTGCCCCTGTTGAAGCCTGCCAGCCACTGTACATATAAAAACCTGAACACACCTCTGTTACGCAAACAAACCCAAAATAGCAGCACGGAGTGAAAACAAAGCAGCCGGGGCCTTCAGAGGAGCCACCGAGCCCAGTCCATTTGCTGCTCAGTGAGCCAAGTCGGCGTCCAGGCCACATCACAGCACATTACACACTGACGGGACACGGCGCTCCGCCAGCCAAACACCCAGAGAGCCAGTCAGCCGTATCGCAGTCCAAACGCCCGACAACGAAAGAAGAGAGGCTACAGTAGAAATCTGTTTTGACAAGCAGTAATTGTGCATCAAGCGCTCTGTGGGTAAGTAAAACATTCTGCCTGATTGTCTCCACGTAAATATTGACTGAGAAATCTGCAGAGGCATCCAGGCGTTAGTCAACCCCCCAGCCATGACAATCACTTCTGTAATTGTGACTCTTGCTCAGTAAATACGTTCTTATATCACTGTTTTCTCCAACTGTTTACGTCTCATTAGGTCAACTTAATAGACTACTTATAGCCGTGCTAAAATGATAATGGGTTTTGGATTGAGTGGGCTGGGCTGGCGGGGGGGGGGGGGGGGCAAATATCAGAGCCCACCTAAACCCCAAACACCAGTAAGTGATGTTCACATCTATGGCCACTATCAGGACAATTCAAACACTGTTATCTGCCTCCACCAACCATCCACGTTTGTCCTAAACGTCATTTCATCCTGTTTGTCATAATTACCGTATGAATTCCTCAACATGTTTTGTGAGGTCACAGTGACCTTTGACCTACAAAATCTGATCCGTTCATCCTTCAGTCCAAGTGGATGTTCGTGCCAGATGTAATAGGATTCCCTCCAGACCAGGACTGGACAATTATTGTTCCTGGGGGCCACATGAGAAACCCAGACTGCTGCTGGGGGCCAAACAAATACTGTCAGATGTAACCTCTGTTTAATCACTATAGGAAACATACTGTTATTCTTATTTTTCAGCATTTATTCCACTGAAAATCACTCCAAACAGCAGATTAATAAGAAAATGACATTATATACAGGAGTCTTTGAACCGAACAGGACTGACTGGTTAGGGTGGTAATGTTTCCATTAACATTTATCTTAACATTAACCCTTCCCTCTCCTCCTGTGGTTCCTCTCTGCTTTAGTATCTCAGCCAGCAGCCCCTCGGCTGTCCTCTCCTTCTCATCTCCAGACAGCTTTCTGGATCTTTCTGCAGGTTTCGTCTCAAAGTGACGGTTCTAGTTGTTTTCTTTGAATTCAGACAGATGTTTGTTGTAAACTAAGCTCACAGTTTTACCACCAACCTCCACCAGAAACTACTTATCAGTCCCTGACTTAATACAGACGTGAAGCCTCAGCAGGTGACGCTGCTTCAAACATCACTCAGGTCAGTTTACATCAATGTCAAGTGTGACAGGAAGAAGCACACTAACAATAAACAAGCCTTTCAAAACAAAAGCTATTTTATTTCTTGTTGTTTTTAGCTTTGTATGTAAAATTGTGTGGTTTGTCTGAGACCTCCTGGGCCGGGCAGAACCATGATGACGGCCGGATAATGGCCAGGTGTTCCTGAGATATCGCGTTCACGAGAGTGGTGCAGACAAAACATAAAAAAACATAAAAACTCCTCGACTTTAAAGCTGCAGTAGGTGATAATGTTACTACAAGATGTTTCTGAACACATTTGAGGAGAGAAATAGACATTACAGTAACAGAATATTGATTTATATTTGATCAGCGCTGCCTAGTTTCACCGTTAAGAATCGGAGCGTGTTAGTAACCTCAGATCAGCTCTGATTGGTTGTTTTCCTCCGGTTTGTGAAATCTTGCAGATATCATGAGGAGCACCAGAGGACACGAGGCTTATGATTATTTTCAAATATCTGTCTCATGCACTACTGTCAGGATAAAACGACCATTTTCTAATAATACATATATTTTTTTAAATCATATTTGCTCCAGCCTCACCTACTCCAGCTTTAACTGTACTTCAGATTATAAAAACCTGCACCGATGCTCAATCCGAACAATCAATACAGGTCAGATAAGGGAGGTGGAGTAGGGGGCTCATTGCTCCTCTTTCCATTTGTAAGAATGCATAATTTGCATATCTGTAATTTTACACCATGTTGAGAGGATGGCATGAAAAATGAATAAAAAGCTGGAGACAAGATAATGTTTTCTGAAAGCTGACTTCCTGATGAACATCTGCTCAACATTTCTTATCAAATTCAGCTTGTAAATAAGTTTTATTTCCTTGCATTTTTTATAAGTCTGTCTGATGTCGGTGTTTTCACATGAAGCCTGGTGCAGGTCAATGGTGTGATAAATAGACACACACATGAACTAAAGCTCCCATGATGGCGACCAATCGGCTCCTCCCTCTGGCTGTTTGTTTGATCAAAATGTCGCTGTTAAATCCAGTTTCTCTAGAAAGCTTTAACTCCTTTAACGACGTACCTCTCACAGTGATGTGATCTGAAAACTCCTCTGAAATGAAATAAGGATGAAATCAGAAACACTGATCAAATTAATTCAGGGATTCTTTCTTGATGTTTCCAGGTTTTTCTAATCTGTTTTTCATACGATGACAACAAACCGATTCCTGCAGCTCTGCCAACCAGGAACAATAAGAGGGAGGCGACAAACCTTGATTATTGGCACACACTTGTGGGGGGGGGGGATTATCCTTTCAATTATTCTACCGTTTCACTGAGTGTAAATCCCTCTGAATAAAACAGAAAGACAAACCAATGAATTCTTGTCTTGTTTGTGCACAAATGTTTTTCATCTCGTGTTTTGAATCCAAGAAGACGGACAGTTGCAGTCTCACTAATGGGAGCTGAAGTAAAACGGCACAAATAACCCGGCTCCGAGGCTCCACCGCTGAAGGTAACAAGGCCATCAGGGGCCGAGCGGGGCCTCCCTGGGGCCAGGCCTCAGCAGGAGTAATGAAGTCATGGAGGACCACTCTTTATTGGAAAACAATGGGACAGTTTTTCATGAGGAGGAACAAGTGAGGCGGAGCTGTGATGTTGAGGATCATGTCTTGTGTGATACGTGTGCTGGTGGTTGTTTGATTATTGATCCATTCACGTGACTTTTTTTTTTTTTTTTTTTTTTACATCAGCCAGCAATCGATATAAAAATCAATAATTGGCTGCTTGTTAGCCTTCTAGTTCACCCGGATGGATTTTAACTCTTTTTTTTCTCAGATCTTAACTTGTTATTTTTAATTGAAATCTTTTAATTTGTTTCCTTTTTATTGTCAACATGCACATACAGATGTTACTTGTCAAAGTTGCTCAATAACACGTTAATCAGTAAGGCATTACGGTAATATTATTATTTTTTCCAATAATCACTAGTGTAAGGGATTACATCTTCAACAACAGTAATAATTCGGGCTGTCAGTCGATTAAATGTTTAATCACAGATTAATCACACATTTTTTATCTTCTTTATTTTTTAGCAGCTAGCAGCTGCTAACGTAGCACAAACACACACACTGTCAGACAATCTGACAACAACTGACAACCTGCTAAACTAAACTAAATGTGCGGTGTCAGCGAACGCAGCACCGTGGCTGCTACAGTAACTCTCCTGATGGTGAACTGGAGACAGTGAACGCAGCACCGTGGCTGGATGGTGAACTGCTGACTCAGCTGTCTGCAGCTGGCACACGACTGCATGCGAAGCACAAATCTTGACAGTTAACGGTTAATAATCAGTTAACGAGGGTCAGTTATTGGTGAAGAAAATTCCTTCATACAGTATAAAGCAGCTGTGGATTATAAGTACGTAAAGTAAACTCTTAATAGATGGAGCAAAAATAAGTGCTGACATCTGTTTAACTCCAGTGTGCTACGAGTCATTTTGTTGCAGAGATCTGTGATTTTCAGAGCTCACTTCCTGTCCCAGGAGGCCGCAGGAATCTCAACATTCAGATGTTGAAATAAACTGAAGAATGTGCCTTTAGAAGCACAGCGTTTGTGAACTGCTGCCTCGTACCAGTGTGAGTTACTGTAAAGTGATTGATTAGTCCTTGACGGTCCGTCAGTCGCTCCCAGTCTGCCCTGTACAGAGCGCCAGCATCAGATGACACCTGCTGCAGACATTGATTGACCTTCCAGCTCCTGGTTTCATCTGACTTTGGCTCGGGGAGGACCCGAGGTCGCGCTGACACCAGTTAGCAGATCTAACATCTGAGGGCATTATTCACACTCTGTGCTCTTTGACTGCAGCGACTTGGATCGGCAGGTGAGACAGGTATGAAAGCCCACGTGTTCAGAGACTGGTGGTAATCACAGCTTGGCCCAATTTCCCCCACTGTCAGCAATTATACTGGAGGAGGACCAATCTATCAGCCTGGCACCTGCGTGATTCAATTATCCCCACGCTACCCGTCTGACTGCGGGCTCCACACTTTCTACTCGGGCAAAAATTACAAGAGCAGAAATTAAAAAATTATAATAAAAATAGGAGTGATTGCGTCCTTTAGAGGCTTTTCACTGTGGGAATGATCGAGGAGATTGGCTTCATAAATGAATGAGCGAGGAAGAGCTTCACGGCGAGGACGATTACAACTGGTGATAATTATGGAAATGAGGTGTGAATCACCACCTGAACACCCCCCTCCGGGTGATTTACACAGCATACGTAAAATAGATGAAACTGATATTAATTATTTATGGCTGAGCTCTTGTGTAATGTTTTTAGTATTTTCTGTTTCAAAGGCGTCACTAACAGCACACTTTAAAACACGTGCCAACGAGGATGCTTTAATATTCAGGTATTCACACTTTCTGGATATCCACACATGCAGATACACTAATCCATGTATGGACACACTGTGCACTAATCTGCAAACCAGTAAAACCGCAGATACACAAACAAATGAGCGACATCAGGAGAAAACCAACAGTGAGGTGTTAATCCAGCAGACCAGATTCAATGCTCCTCTGCACACATTTCTCTAAATGTCTGCTGGAGGTATTAAACCCCAGAGACCTGCAGGATCCTGGGCATTCCTGACTGACTTTACTGTCTTTCAGAGGCGTTTTACAGCCTGAGTGAAGGTACAGATATCAAAATAGAAAACCTAAGAAATCCATTGGTACCAACATGCATACATGTAACAGTAGCTTTTCAGGAAGGACGTAAAATAACGCTCCAAAGTTATCCTAAATTTAAGTGAGGAAAACTGGCATTTTCATAGGGGCCCCTTGACCTCTGACCTCCAGATGTGTGAATGAAAATAGGTTCTATGGGTACCCACGAGTCTCCCCTTTCCAAAAGCCACAAATATACTGCCTACTGCAGGCTTGAATTGATGTAAAATAAAAACCATATCAGTCAGAGCACTCATTGTTGTTGCAGTGGAAAGCTAAGGCTTCTGTTGCTGGACATTCATGGGAAATCAAATAACCTTTTGGAGCATTTATCACACCATCGTACCAATCGTTGTATGAGGATACACTGAAACAACACTTTCAATATGGTCCTATTTAAAGCTAACAAGTGGATCCAAGCCTTTCCAGAGCAACAACCTCCATATTATAAACACACCACCAGACCCCCTTAAGGTGCATTCACCACATCCATGAAGACGATGCAGGCTGCCACGTCTACAAATATAACTTTTTCCACTTTGGTTTCTGCATCACTGCACTATCAAATATTTGTAATGAGTGCTTTGTCCACTGTAAACCTGAGAGCCTGACACACTGTAGTGATCAACAGACTATTCCTGCTCACAGTCTGACATTTCTGTTTAACTGTAGTTTTGTCTTCATTGATGTTATTTTCAGCTGACACAGAAGCTGTTGCAGTTATAATTTGTCATGTAGATTACAGAAATATGCCACTGAAAAAAGATGTAAGTTGACTTAAAGCAATATCTACAGCTGTTCTGAATGGTTGATTTTTCCAAACAAGGAAACTGCTGTCACGGAGCGCGACACAAGACCTTTTGATTTTCAGGAAAACTGTCAATGTGGACAGAGATTCAACGGTGTGAAACCAGGCTCGTCCGATCACATCCTGTATTCCTCTTTTGTTTTTCTTTCACAGAAGCAAAAACAAAAGAGTTGCATTTATATTTCTAGTCAGTATATTTCACACTAATATACAAGAAACCCAGTCACTGATCCTTTTGAAACACTGGCTGGCTGAAGTCTTTGTGACAGAAACTGTTAAAATCAATGGCTGACTAATGACCAGGGTTCCTCTGAGACCATCCTATTTTTGGGGGGTCCAGGGGGTCTTTAGGGGCAGATAGCAGGTCAACAGTAGATGTTTCATAGAAGTGGTGTCGATCATCTGAAAGCTGAGAACCTGAAGATTAATTTGAGATGCAGCTCAGCTCTGAGTGTCAAGCTGTTCTGGTCATAAATCAGAGATAAACATGAATAATTAATAAGTTGTAGAAGTGTACAAGGTTTAGAAGATTAAGACAGAAGTACATGATGGTTATCCCCATGCTCCATTATGTCCCATAAGATGTTGGAGCAATTTTTTGGTTAACTCATCGTCAACTTCTTATCTGGGGTCGGGTCGCTGGGGGCAACAGCATCCTTGCTAGATGCCTGAACCACTTTAACTGGCTCCTTTCAACACAAAGAAGTCTCTGAAAAACCGTCAAGTTGGATGGGATCGCCCACAATGCTGCAGGTTCCTGCCATCTTCAAATGAAGGTCAGCTGGTCGTGCTCAGCAGAGCATGATTACTACATGAGCAGAGAATTAATTGCTTAGTTGTATCATGCAGTACACTCTCCGATTCTGGTTTCTCCTTTCATTTGTCTGGGATAAAAAATGTTGCCACCTTTTGAGTCAAATCACTGTTTTGATAAATAATTCAACATCGTCCACACAAAAACGCTTTCATACAGCGTACAGTAGCAGAAAACTCCCCGGTTAAGAAGCACCTGCTCCTTCAACTGAAGTAATAACAAACTCCTCAAAATAGGAGTCACGAGGTTTCACTTGACGGCGGCAATATAATCTCACAGCGTGTGCTCTTGCTCTTTCTGCGGTTGCCATGTCAACACGCTAAGCGAGGCAGGTCAGGGTGAAAGAGGGTTGAGGTTTCCCTTCTCCGGGCTGTTAAACGTCCGGAGAACAGAGTTTCCTGACAAGCTCGGTCCGCCTGAGGAGGCTGAGCAGACATCTATCTGCCCATCTATCCATCCAGCTGATAGCTGATATCTTTCCTCTGGTCAGAGAATCACCGGATTTGACAGGTAAAAGAGTAACAGCCTGGTGATCTGTGGCCGGCGGCTGTAAGTTAATTTCCTGCTGTAGTCAGACCACCACGTCAGGGTGTCAAAAGAGAGCTGAGAGTGCAGCCGGGTGGGTTCATTAAAGGTCCTGTCAGTCAATCTTTACAGGAAATAGGTTTCAATATGACACAGATCTCCAGTTTGGTGTTAAATGCCTTCACAACCCGCTTTTCTCACCACTGGAGGCAACGACCACCCCAGCAGAAGTTATTCCACAGGTTGTTAGCAGCCTTAAAGGGGCACTTCGCTGATTTTACACGTCAGGGACAGAGGAAGTTGAAACACGTCTTCAAACTTATACTTTAAACTAACCAGTTGAAATAAATAATGATATGCCCAAGAGTTGCTGTGCAGATCAAATGTTCATCTCCAATTTGTTCCCCTGCCATGTCCTAAAAAACATATAACAGAGGGGCTTTATGGCTCCAGGTTATAGACCAGACCAGCATAGTGTCATGGCTCCAGGCTAAAGACCAGACCAGTATGGCGTCATCGCAGAGGCTACGCTCCCTTTTGGGTCTGATGCATGTTCATTACGCCGAGGAAAATAGCTGGATTCAGCTCAATTTTACAACTTTTAGGACATAATTTAAATGAGGATAATTAAGTGTTCGTACTGGGAAGTTGATTTACCTCAAAAATAATGATCCTCTGATTCTACTTGTGCAATTGTGTTAATAGTCTGTTTATTGTTGATACTGTATATAATGTCCCTATTTTTTTATATTGCCTTCTATTTAAATTGTCACATTTTATGTCTGTCTACTTTTGTTTAGCGTCTTGTTTTTGCACTATCCCCTTTGCTGCTGCACACTGCAAGTTTCCCCACTAATAAAGGAATATCTTATCTTACCTCTTATCTTACAGACGTCTTTATACATCCACGGCCACAGAGTCATTGGCGGTTTCAGTTCAAAATGGAGGCAGCGCTACCGCAGCGTCATCTGATATTAAGAGCTGAGAGCTGAAATGCTGGTTGCTTCCTCTAAACTGCACGTCTCTGACATATTTAAAGGGACTTGGGAAAAAAATAATAGGCCTCGTTAGCGTGTTTTGACATTCAGTGTTGGGATGCAGCTACAGATTTTGCAACAACTCATTATATGCTCACAAATGTACAGTTTAACTCAGCACCACCAGGGAAAATGAAAATGGTAAATGCTTTACAACAAGACACCAAATGTGCTCAAAGACACTGAAGCCCTGGACTGAAGCATCCACAGATACATAATGAGCCACCTCGATTAATGTAAATACAGAATCAGAGCCCGCCGGCGTGTCGGTGTTTCTGACTAATGAGCACATCGTTTGACTGGTTGGATTTGCTTTATAAGGTTTTTTGAGTTAATATTAATGACACTTCTCTTCCACAACCGCACAAACAGAAAAAAACAGGGTGAATAACTATCCAAACATCTGAGCGTGTGTCCTTTGCTTTGCTTGTAGCATCTCACTGACAAGATTCATGTTGGGCAAGCCCCTTTGCTCAAAGACCTTGTGGTGAAAACACTGCAAGGGAAGCAAGAAAATTATACTCCTCCCTTTGCATCTATTATTCAACGTGCCAAGGTGCCCAGTGCGCACCCTCCGCCATGTTTAGCATTCTGTTACCAGCAGCACCATGACTTTCTAAAGCTGCTGAGGAGAGGATGGCATAATGAGAATAAGACTATAATAGTGGTAATGCAACCTCCAGAGGACAGACAGATGACTGCACAGAGTCAGGAGATCCACAACCAGTCATGCACTTACAGTATCGAGGCACAAAGGAGGCTGACAAAGTTAAAACAACTGAAGGTCAACTAATCCCCGAACAAGCCGGGGAAAGATGGTGGATTAAGTAAACAAATAACACTGTGCTTAACCTGTGAAGCTGGAGCTGAGCTGTCCACCAGCCAGGTAGGAAACTGTGTGAACACAGCAGAACTGCTGAGCGTCCGACAACAGAGGACTGGAGCTGTAATGGGCAGCTCCCAGGAGTAAATGTGAGGAAGAGCATGAATATAAAGCAGCGTACCGCTGAAAAACATGCTTGAAAAAAGTTTTGAGTTTACCAAAAAGAGACCAGATGTTCCAGAACAAATTCAGAATTGGACAGAATAGCAAACAACTAAACTTTTGCAGACGTGCACATCCAAATACTGTACTTTCACCAGTGTGATATCCACTACATTTCACAGACACGCAACCACCGTCATTCCCGTAAAAACACTGGACAGAATGAATGAACCTCAGTGAGTTAAACACACATATATGATGTAAATTCAGAGATAAATCTAGTGATTGTGTTTGAGGTTGTTCATGAGATACAGAAAATCCTCAGAAAGTACAAACATTCACCAAAGCTGCAGGTTCAGAGCTAAAACTAGTCGAGTCAATAATCTAATCGCGATTGATGGCATGATTGATCACATTTATTATCTGTTCTAAATGTACCTTAAAGGCAAATTTGTCAAGTATTTAATACTCTTATCAACATGGGAGTGGACAAACATGCTGCTTTATGTAAATATATGTATATATTTATTATTGTAAATCAATTAACAACACTAATCAATGGCAGATATTGTCCAGAAACCCTCCCAGGTTCTGACTTTAGCATCAAAAATCTGCTCCAATCAGAACATGACAAACTGCAGCCCAACAGGCAACAACAGCTGTCAGTGTGTCAGAGTGCTGACTTGACTAGGACTTGATCCAGACTGACTGGGACTATCAGAAAGTGGGCATGTCAGATGGATTCATCAGGTTCTCTAGTTTCATATGATACGACTATCTTCACTAATATTTATGAGCTTTTCTGCAACCCGTAAATGAACTTTCTACCAAATTTTACTGAAATCTGATTGGTGCAAATTCACCACTAATTTCTTTAATGTAACTTGTGATATTTAGGTTGTATCAGCTCCGTTTTAAAGCGAGTAAAGATACTGGTATCATAAGAAACTGGAAAACCTGATGAATCCATCGGTACTAAGCAGGTCAGATTGTCACTAAATGATGCGCCAACGCTAAAATTTGGGGAGGAAAAACTGTCATGTCCGTTTTCAAAGGGGTCCCTTGAGTCAAATTGGCTGCAGTTTGCCATGTTATGATTTGAGCACATTTTTTTTATACTAAAGTCAGAACCTGTGAGGGTTTCTGGACAACTATTAGCATTGCTTTGTGTTGTTAATTGATTACCAATAATAAATATATACATACATTTGCATACAGCTGCATATTTGTCCTCTCCCATGTTTACATGAGTGACAAATGTGCCTTTAAGGTACATTTTAACAGATTAAAAATGTGTGATTAATTCGCGATTAATCAGCCCTGGTAGTTTATTTTGCAGACTAACAAACAGGACAGAAAAGTTGACCTCAGAGGAGGAGGAGGAGGTGGAGGAGGAGGTGGAGGAGGAGGTGGAGGAGGAGGAGGAGGAGGTGGAGGAGGAGGAGGTGGAGGAGGAGGTGGAGGAGGAGGAGGTGCAGTAATGGATATGATTTCAGGGGCAGATCATCTCCAGAATTGGGCTACTTTATGTTCACAGACTAATCCTGACCCTGATGAGTCAGAGGAAAAAGAGAGAGAGAGAGAGAGAGAGAGAGAGAGAGAGAGAGAGAGAGAGAGAGAGAGAGAGAGAGAGAGAGAGGGTGGGCAGATATAATGAGGGAATGCCTCAGAAGAAAAGAGTGGGAGGAATATTGAGAGGAGGGAGAGAGAGAAGATAATGAGACAGAATGGGAAGAGAAGAAACAGCGACACAGAGAGAGAGAAAGAGAGAGAGATGGGTCTTTATGGATTAGCGGACTAATCGCCTCGTTGTTGCTGCTGTCAGAGACGGGGAGGCCACACAGAACAGCCTCCCACAGCATCACCAACACAATACTGAGCTCTCTTCCACTCCTTCACCATCCAGTTGTTTCTGCAGAGAAAAACACATCGTGCTCGCTTTCCAAACTAATCAGAGCATCTCGCTGAGAAGCCAGAGGGGGAGAACGGCACCCTGAGCTGCTTCCTTCCATCCTTTTCCTTCCTTCTCTTCTCCTCTTTCCTCTTTTCCACCCTCTCGTACCACATCTCTGTTCTCCTTCCCTCCAGCTCCACCATCCTCCTCCCCTATTCTCCCGGCATCATTTTCATCAACCTGCCTTCTCCCCTCCAAGCCTCCATCCCCTCTCCTCCCTCCCCCTCCTCAGGCCTCTGTGGGGAGTTGGATAAGTGGGCTGTGGTGGATGGGTGGGGGTGGCGGGTCAGGAGGACTTCCAATCCACTCAGTGAAACCTAACCTCATCTTGGGGATTGTGTGGAAGCAGCTCTGGGCTCCAGGAGAGTCCTCGCTGGAGCACTTTAAGCATCAGGCCCGGTTTTAAGTCAGATAAATACTTGGCCGAGGGCGAGAGCGTCAAAGAGGAAGATCTTTCCCTCGTTCTTTTCTTCCTCTCCTCTTCCTCTGGTAAGTCTCTTCCGCTTAGAATACACGGCCATCGGCCGGGCTCCCCGGGCGAAATCGGCCGCATCCTCCCGCCCGGCTGAACCCTTTTGAATCCAGGTAATTCCCATAATTCCCTGTGAGCTGGAGCTTGTCAAGTGAGCCTCAGTTTTTTGATACTCCCATCCTCGCACCGCCTCACCCCACTTTTCTCTTTGCACTGCACAAATACACATTTCATTTGGTGCTGAGTCTCAAAAATTGTGTTATGAAGTGAAATGATTTGCCATCAGGGTTAGATTATCACATTTCCTGTTGCGAGAATCTTTTTGAAATTATCTTCTTCATCAGTGGAACACAATGTCTGATTAACCTCCAAAAGATAATCACCTAAAAGGAGATTTGAGATTTGTCTTTAGACAGACAAAAGTCACTTTTAGGGAGATTTTAGACGTCTTTTCTGTTATGTATTTAGTGTGCGGAGGCAGAATGATTCTCTGAACACGTTAGTTAACGCTGGTATTTTTTAACAACACCTGAAGAAAATACTCGTCACCAATGTGAGTAGATGACTGGCTAATGTGATGTCAGAGTGCTGACTTGACTATGACTTGCTCCAAACTTCATGTGATTATCAGAAAGTGGGCATGTCTGTAAAGGGGAGACTGGTGGGGACCCAGAGAACCCATTTACCTCCACACATCTGGAGGTCAGAGGTCAAGGGACCCCTTTGAAGATGGCAATGACAGTTTTTAGTCATTTAGGGACCAGCTAGTCTGACCTGGTTGGTACCAACGGACTCTCCAGGTTTTCTAGTTTCTTACAATTCCAGTATTTTCACTCTAGCTTTAAAACTGAGCCACTACAACCTAAAAATCAGAAGTTGCGTTCATGTGTTAAAGAAGTCATTGGCATTAAAATAAATTTGTGTTAACGTGTTATCGCATTAACTTTGACAGCCTTCCTCAAATGTAAAGTTTATAAATAATGCAGACCAGCAAGTATTTTTGGTTTGTATTTTTTAACAATATCTGAAGAAAATACTAGTTTCTCTCAATAATTACTGTCGCTCACTCTCCAGGATCACCAGCGTTAGTTGAGAAAGATAATATTGACCAATGGAACCAGATTAGTCGACCCCTACGCTGCTGAAGACTATATTAACGTTAATGTCCGAGTCTAGAAGCCACGGAGGCTAACAATTTAGCAAGCTAGCTAGTGGGTAACATAAAGGAGGGAATGCAAAGACATACTGACAGAGGAGAAAGATGAGATCATTGACAATATCAACATTTCCCTCAAACAGATTATTAAATTACCAATATACAGCTGAAATTATAATATACTGTACAATATTAACTGATTATGTGGCGATAAATGAACTTCCATGGGCTCGTCAACGTCAACAAACACGTCACAAGTCGTGAACTTGGAGGTTTCAGAAACTTTCCACTGACGAGGTCGTGAATGTGAGAGGGGGGCGTTCAGATGGACCCAACTGGCAAACACAGTAAACATGACCACATTTGAAGGCACCACGCGCCGTCATCATGACCTCGACACATAAAGGGTCTTCTTGCAAAAAGCTCATTTTTATTGGAACCAAGTAAAATTGCTTCAATGGCAGTTTGTATTCTAGTTTCATTAAGAAATAAATCAACTCTCTGATGCAGAGCTCCAGGATCACTGTGCCGGCTTTTTCCCATCGCTTTGTGGCGTTAACCCTCCTCACCTCTGTGATCTAGGGGTCCTATTAAATTATTTTCATATCTTTCTCTTCTGTATGGCAAAAAACACTTCCAGCAAGGGCTGACGATTGCGATACCTTTATAATGACTTGTTTTTCACCTTGATAAACAAGAAAAAAAAAATGGTCACGGAGTTCAGAAAAGGAATCATCTCTCAGCCAATTATATTGTGAGGCAAACTACAAGTACTGAGGATAACACTGAAGAGGCCTGAATACACTGAAAATATTTTATAATTCATACTCCGAGCCAGAGCTGTGCTTTCTGTAACCTTTTCAGCCTGCCGATCGGAGCGTCAAGAACAAGAATGCACTAACAGGCAGTGTCAGCTGGAGTGGGAGGATTATAGGAATCAGACAGAAGAGCTGCAGTTTAATAGAAAGAAGCTGTTCACATTGTAAATCACTGTTATTCCTTAAGTGTGTCTTACAGTCTGCTTCCAGAGAACGGCCTTTCATCTGCTCTGATATCAAGCCACTCAACAGGCGTTTCTTTAACAAGTCGCTGCTGAATGAACATTTTGTCAGGTTAACACTGGTGAACTTGTTAAATTTAAGATGTAAGCCGACATGCTCCTCTCACACTCCATCCACTGAACAGACAGCAAAACATGTCTGTCAAGACGAAATGAAAGCAGTTTTTCATAACCTCTGAAAATTTTAGACATGCTTTTTAACACACACCTTACTTTTTTTGTGTAAATATGCCTTTATGCTGCAAAATAAAAATAAATAAGTCTTCTGACTGAATATTCAGGCTCAGTATTGATACTCAACTGAAACAGCCCAGTACCAAGTAGCATTACTTCTCCTGTGAAACGGCACTTGTAGTCGATCCTTTTTGTGCCCTGATCTAGAAAAAATGACTATTTGTATGGCTTTACTCACCCCCAACCACTGCAAGCGTTCTTCGATTTAATGCGTAGTGTGACTGGCCCACTATCGCAGCAGCTGCAGCTTGCCCGCCTGCACACAGCTCTGAACCAAGACCCCACTGATTCACTGAATCATTCATTGATTCAAATGTTCGTAGTGGCCAGACGGTGGCACTACAACTTCCGGGTCCATCGCGTGACGTCATTGGGCCCAAAAAGACTTTTCCCACAGACTTACATTGAGACTCAGCAGAAATTTTTGTTTTTGAGGTTGCTGTGCAGGTTTGGTGCTGTGGTTAGCGCTGTCGCTTCATAGCAAGAGGGTAGCAGGTTCGAATCCGGCTTGGGGTCCTTCTATGTGGAGTTTGCATGTTCTCCCTGTGTTAGCGTGGGTTTTCTCCAGGCTCTCCAGCTTCCTCCCATGGTCCAAAGACATACATAGGTTAATTGATGACTCTAAATTACCCGTAGGTGTGAACGTGAATGGTTGTCTGTCTCTATGTGTCAGCCTTGCGATGGACTGGCATCCCCGCCTTCGCCTAGTACCAGCTGGTATCAGCTCCAGCACCCCCTTGACCCCTAACAAGATAAGCGGTCGCACATGGATCGTCCTAAATGTTGTAAAATGCACAATAGCTAAATCCAGAGTTATTTCCTTCGTCTGTTTATGTCTTTGGAGACCCAGACCGTGACGACAGCGCAAGCCGCGAAGTTTGGACCCCGTGACTGAGTCATGTGACCAAGCGGACGCTACTGCGCATGTCCAATATGCACAGTAGGGCCCAATAAGACCCGGAAGACCCTGCCTCTAATGCTGTATTCTGTTCTCTTTATACATCGATGCTCTGAACACGGAGATGTCTGAGAAAGCAGCTAGCAGCTAACTGCTAATGGTGCTAACATTGTTAACAATGGCAATAGGGCTGACAGAGGGAGCAGTTTTAACTTGGGAGCAACCAAGGGGAGAGCGTTACAAAACAACCTGGTTAGGTTTAGGAAACGATGGTGGTTTGGGTTAAAATAACTATGGCAGTGGTGCTACTTACTGCGGGAGTTAAGTGACAAATAAATCAATGCTGACTTCTGGTTTCACGCAGGACAAAAATGCTGGTCTCCTGGGCAAAAGTCTGGTGTTTTTTCACCCACCAATCCACCTCGACGTCCTGCCTACATGACACTCGGTGCTCTTTATACTTCCTGGTTCAAAATTACGTGGATTACATATGAATTGATTTTGTGAGGTATGAATTATAGCACATTACTTTTCGTAGCGGGTAGCAGCTAATGGTGCCAACTGTACTAACAACAACAGAGCTGACAGTTTTAATCTGAGGGGAAAACGAAGGGTGGGCGTTACCCTTCCACAACAACATGGTCACGAAGTATCAGTTCTCGTGACATCCCTAACCAGGGGCGATCCAGGTGCTCTGGCTTCACTTTCAGGGAGCTGTCATGACGTCCATCTTTATGTACAGTCTATGTTGCTGACACAGAAAACCACACTGTCACTCACCAATAAGTATGTTTTACTCATACACAGCAGCAGTAGGAAACAACAGTGACTGACCCTTTCTGACTAGAACTCTAACTAGTAAAACTACTGACAAAAAGGACAAAGGGATTTCTGCCCATCAGTCAAACTGCAGCTCAGACTGGTGCCCGAGATGCAACTCACGTTTCTACATAAAAAACGCCTTCAGAGTAAGAAGAGATTGTGGCAGTGTAGTTGTTTAAATTTCCTACTCCAGCTAACAGCCACCTGTTATTGAACAGACAGGTTCTGGGCAGTGCTTGCATCTAGCTATTGGCATTTTGCCACTGCATATACAGATATGTATGATAAAAGATCATAAAAATTCATGCTCCTTCCTTTAATTTAGTCTGCTCCAGGGTCTCCTCAAAGTTGGACATAGACCAAACTTCAACGGACAGTCTGGTACAAACCTTTTATACTGACGACACTGTTAATCTCACACTACATTTTATTGACAAGGTCACTGACTCAGATTAAACAAGCATAAAGTCATTAAATCTTTTCATGACTTGGCCTTTCATGAGTGGAGGAAGTACCAACATCGTGTACTTGAGTAAAAGTGCGAACCATACTGTCATAATGTAAGTATCCAGCTTGTTCTTGGGGGTGTTACTGTAGAAATGATGATGTTAGTAACATCTGGTGAGGTAGTCCCACGGGCTACCCATAGTGGCTAACTGCCAATGCCACTTGTTTTGATAAGTAATTTGCCTTCAATTTCACAAATCCCAAATAGTTGTTGTCATTGTGTTGTCGTCAACTAGTAGTTGAGGTCAAATTTCAGTAGCCAATCCATCAGTTTCCTGCATGCTGAGATGATGTCCTCAGACTGAGAGGTGTTGATCTTCCTCAGATACTTAACTAACATTAAATGTGTATTGAAAATGACTGAAAATTGAAAATGTCCCTGCTGAGCTCTCGTACTTGTTTCACCATTGGTTATACTAACAACCAGACAAAGCTAAATGTGGTGTGTTGAACATGCACCAGAAACAAAATGGGAATGTTCTTGTGACCAACGGTACCGTTTCCATTTCCGACCTACAGACGACGAATCCAAAAGAATGTGGCTGTTAACGAGGGTCGGTTATCGGTTAAGACAATTTTTCAAAATTAGCATCCCTAACCTCTAAGTGTAATATCCTGGCTGTAGAAGTATAAAGGTAAGTGGTGGAGGAAGATCAGGGATGAGGTAAAAAGCATCCACTCTGTACAGAATATCTAGCAGCGTCAATGCAGAATAGATTCAGTAATCCACCATGACTACCTGCAGTGTAACTGCATGCTACAGTACAGTTGTGTGCCTCAATAGTGCTGCATGAGCAGGAGCATAAGGGCTGAACAAGTGCTTCTACGTGCCTTTGGCGTTTGTGTTGCTGACTTTACAGCATCACAGAAATATTAAAAAGAACAGCGTCTCTTCTCGTTACATCACGGCTGCTACCCTATGAATGTTTTAGAGACTCTTTACATCCTACATGTACAGCAGAAGGTAAAACGTTTCACCCTTTAACTGCACTTTGCTAAAGTTAGGTCTGCTAGTATTCATATTACAGTTGGTATATGGACACCGACTGTAACGTTTAAACAGTACTGGTACTGATAATGCTTTGGGACGAGAAAGTCCAATTTGCCAAGTGTCCAATCTGAGTGAAACACTCACTTTGGTTTGTTTCTGTATTTTCTCAGCGTGAAATAGTGAAATTTTTGGTAACACTCTTAAGATAAGATAAGATAAGATATTCCTTTATTGGTCCCACAGTGGAGAAATTCACACGTTACGGCAGCAAAGTGGATAGTGCAATAAACAAGAAGCATAGATTTTAAAACAGTATTAATACAAATTAGAAAGTAGCCTATTTGAAATTTCATTGGCATGATTGTCAAAGTAGCCCAATATTTACCTTAAAATGCATAGAAAATGGCTTTGTCCTCATCAGAGGTGGAAAACCAAAACTAATAGAAGACACTTATGATCAGGCACAAATCTCAGCTTTGTGTCTGACTGTCTACACCTGACCTGGGTATTATAATGGGCTTTGTGATGGTTCTGCCCGTCCCGGGAAGTCTCAGACAAACCACACAATTTTACTCATAAAGCTAAAAAAACAGAAAAGAAAGAAGCTTTTATTTTGAAATGCTGGTGTATTGTTAGTGTGCTTCTTCCTGTCACACTTGACATTGATGTAAACTGACCTGAGTGATGTTTGAAGCAGGTCACCTGCTGAGGCTTCACCTCTGTAATAAGTCAGGGACTGATAAGTAGTTTTTCTTGTGGAGGTTGGTGGTAAAGCTGTGAGCTTAGTTTACAACAAACATGTGGCTGAATTCAAAGAAAACAACTAGAACCGTCACTTTGAGACAAAACCTGCAGAAAGATCCAGAAATCTGTCTGGAGATGAGAAGGAGAGGACAGCCGAGGGGCTGCTGGCTGAGATACTAAAGCAGAGAGGAACCACAGGAGGAGAGGGAAGGGTTAATGTTAAGATAAATGTTAAATGTAAGGGTTAATGTTAACTTAAATGTTAAATGTAAGTGTTAGTGTTAAGTTAAATGTTTAATGTAAGTGTTAGTGTTAAGTTAAATGTTAAATATAAGTGTTAATGTTAAGTTAAATGTTTAATGTAAGTGTTAGTGTTAGTTAAATGTTAAATATAAGTGTTAATGTTAAGTTAAATGTTTAATGTAAGTGTTAATGTTAAGTTAAATGTTTAATGTAGTGTTAGTGTTAAGTTAACTGTTAGATATAGCGTTAATGTTAAGTTAAATGTTTAATGTAAGTGTTAGTGTTAAGTTAAATGTTAAATATAAGTGTTAATGTTAAGTTAAATGTTTAATGTAAGTGTTAGTGTTAAGTTAAATGTTAAATATAAGTGTTAATGTTAAGTTAAATGTTTAATGTAAGTGTTAGTGTTAAGTTAACTGTTAGATATAAGTGTTAATGTTAAGTTAAATGTTTAATGTAAGTGTTAGTGTTAAGTTAAATGTTAAATATAAGTGTTAATGTTAAGTTAAATGTTTAATGTAAGTGTTAGTGTTAAGTTAAATGTTAAATATAAGTGTTAATGTTAAGTTAAATGTTTAATGTAAGTGTTAGTGTTAAGTTAAATGTTAAATATAAGTGTTAATGTTAAGTTAAATGTTTAATGTAAGTGTTAGTGTTAAGTTAACTGTTAAATATAAGCGTTAATGTTAAGTTAAATGTGAAATGTAAGTGTTAATGTTAAGTTAAATATTAAATGCAAGTGTCAATGATGAGTTAAATGTTAAGTTAAGTTAATGGGAACATCACTACCCTAAACAGTCAGTCATGTACGGTTCAAAGACTCCTGAATATAATGTCATTACATATTATTAAATGTATTGATCAAATATTGGGAAGTAGCAGAATATAATCATTAAATACTGTTTATAATAAAGTAAGTTTTACTACATTGAGGTAAATATTGGGGTTATTTGAAGCAATTAAAAAAATTAAACTAGTTTACTTGCAAATTATCACCTAATTAACATGTTTGCAGACCTGTAAAATGAAGTGCTTCCATATTTTGTTAAGTAAAATTTAGTAACAACAGAAAGATTGATAGCAAAAAGTTATTAATGTTTTCCGTGTGTGCGTTTTTGGAAATATAACATTTAATTTCACAGACCATCTGGAGACCACATGCCCTGTTACTTATGTATGTGTGGATTATTATACTAGTTTAGACTCTAACGTGTTATCAGCTCAGAGTTTATTTTTCTGTGAATTACTGATAAAAGGTGTTTTATAACCCCATGAATGGTGAGCTCATGTGTGCAGAGGGCAGGATGGGACACGAGATATAGCATGACATAAATATGCTGCTACAACTCGCTAATGCTATATAATTACGTGCATGGAAATTATATGGAAATTTTTATGGGTTATTATGCTAATCGCTCTTTAATGGTGGTTGATCAAAGTTTTATGGTTCTATATGTATTGTATATCAGTGTGCAGTGCTGTGTGTTTATGTGATGGTGTGCGTTTCTGCTGCTGAGTTGAATGTCGTGCTTTCTGACGGGGAGGTGTGATCCGGTTCAGAGAGGCCGTTCAGGTCTCTGCTGATGGCCGCAGATACAGTTAAGTGGCCCATTAATCCTGGATCGTCTTGTGACAAACGGGGCGCAAGACGTGGCAGTGACGTTTTCCACACCAAGATTTAGTCCATGTTTGGAGCGTTATTTAACCTCCTTCCTGACAAGCTAGTCTGACCTGGTTGGTGCAGAGGGACTCACCAGGTTTTCTAGTTTCATGAGACCAGTATCTTCACTCTTTCTTTAAAACTGAGCAGCTACGACCTAAAGATCGATTGCATGTATGCGTAAAAGAAACTGTTGTAATAAATGACAAACAAAACAAGTATATTGAATGCACAGATAATTCATTTTATGTCGTGTTTTGACACAAATTTGACCTTAGTGACTTTTCATTTTTAAAGAATAGTCCAGCATCACATTGTGTCAGAAATTAGGGCGTTAAAACAAAATTGTAATTATCAAGTAAATGTTGACAGCCCCAAACAAAACACTTCTTCTACACTAACAACCCCCAACTCCAGGACAGAAAGTCTAATAAATAACATACAAAACCTTTACCAAAATTACATTTTTTTTTTTATCAGGAAACTGGATTATAAAAACACTCACATGAATAATCCAACTTCCACAAGTTAAACCAGAGTGAATAAGAGATGGATAAAAAGTAGTAAGTCTGGTCCATGTTGTTGTTCAGAGTCTGCAGGGTCTACATGCTGTAGGTGTTTTAGTTTTTTATCAGTCTGTCAGAAACAAGAAATGAATCCTGTCCTTGAAATGATTTGTGCTTTTTCTTTGCGGATGGACGAAAGCCCTCACTCAAGTCTTGAGTTTTACTTTCATCCAGTTACTGAGGAGGCTGAGCTTTTTGTGATGTTCAACTACAGCACAGCAGCATATTGTTGTACTGAATGTAAAAACAGGTCTTTTCAAATACATGCTTTTCACAGGCAGAAGCAGACACAGGACGGGAAAAAACAAACTCCTTCAGCTAAAATGGTGATGGACAAATACCCCCCCACATCCCTGAAGACGCTCTGTTTAGATTCTGCCTCTCGTATATATGGTTGTTTAAATGAAAACAAAAGCAGAGCCGCGAGGCGTCAGTGCAGGTTGGCGATGCAGATAATAGGACAACAAGCCTGGTTTCAAACTTGCAGCTCAAGTGAAGCAACACAGAAGGAGACGAGTCCAAGTCAGCGGGGCTGAGGTAAGACCTGCATGCTGTCTCGGCCAACGACGACTGAAGTTTTACAGCCTTGTAGCTGGGATGCAGTAGCTCCAAGATAGGGTTATCAATCACTTTCCTGAGACGTACTGCATGAAAACTAATCTCTAGAGATACCTGTACCATGACAGCTTGTTTTTGTTGTTGTATAACTGAACATCCTGTCTCCTACAAAATGATGTTCCCATACAACTGACTGTATTCTCCATCACATTTCCAGGGAATTATGTTCGGCAATGACCTTTTTTATGACTAACGCAAGATGATGACAAGACAGTTGACTGAAATTATTAGTTTTGAAAAGACTACGTTGACTGAAATGTTCAGTATAATCTGATGACTCACAAGGGCATTTGACACAGGACTAAGAAAATAAAAAAGAAAAGGTGACAAAACACAAAACATTTAGACTAAATTCGTTCTTAAATCAGCTGTTTTATAATGTATGCAGGGTCTGAAATGATCACCCGACAAACGCGGGTAAATCAGGCAAACATTTGCCACTCTGGCAGGCCGGCATCATGCTCGTGATGGAAAAGGAGAACCACAGTCGTCCGATTCTTTGGCATCTCGTGCCTCTGGGACTATTGATACCTCTGGAATGATGCTGTCCAGCAGTTACACAGGCACACTTATGCATTCGCTGTGTCATGTTTCAGTTTGTTTGGGATCAGTGACACGGCGGAGAGGAAAAAAGCATGTTGCTATTAAACCTGAGGGGCCTTATTTTTCCCTGATAATGTGACACTGTGAACAACAAACCTGTGAGAGTTACTAACGTTATCTGTTAGCAGCCGTTAGCAGCGCAGTCCTCAGTGATTAAATAACGGAGCTCCGAACGTTAATTTATATTATGAGGCGTTCAAGCTCTGCTCAGTAAAATGACTACTGGGTGAAGATAAATTACAACGTTATCATGTGTTCAAATGTAATCTTAGGAGAAACTTGAATAAATCCAGTTGTTTGTAGATGTTTCCACAGCAATATAAATATAAATATATATTTATATTAGAGAATAGAATTATGATCTGATTAACTTCCTAAAAACTTAGCAAGACTTTTTTTTTTTTTAAATCAAAGGAAATATTTAAATAATCAATCATTTCAATTGTGTGTTTAATGCAAATAACTAGTATAGATGATAATAGAAAGCGTACACTGCCCTCCCACCAACGCAAAAATAGGGCTCCTGAAGCTTCGGTGTAATTCAGACACTGGAAATTACCACGTATATTTCTTTTTTATGTGAAATGCAGTATATCGAACATAAAATTGTGAATTTCTCCACTGTGGGACTAATAAAGGAATATCTTATCTTAAATGATATCAGATCTAAAATGTTATTCCTTATTCATTAACGCAGAGATTTCAGTGGCAGATAAAATGGGTAATGAAGTATGAAGCTGCTGTGATCGCTGCTCCAGTAGTTTAAACTCTTTGACCGGCTGCATGTCTGTCTGAAATCTCGAGACATTATGGTTTGTGCACATGACCAACGCTCAGATACAGCAGCTACGTTGACTTTCCCTCAACCAGGAGTGTTTTCTAGATTCAGCCTTTGATTGACCGGATAGAAACCAGCCGATCGATCATCAGTCTGCAGACCTTTGTCGAGACACTAGACAGCTCTTCTATTTTGAGAGATGTCCTCGCATTAAAAGCATCAGCTGACTCACTCGTCCAGCGACAGTACATCTGACGCTGCCAAACTCGTCGCCTCCAAACAAGCCGCGTCGATGCTTCGCCACAATCAACCAGGGGGCCAATCAGGGCTCACCAGGACCGAGCCGTCTGCCATTTCCCCTCAAGACAAGACATCTGTGTGGCACTCGGCGTTTGTCAAGAGAGATTAACTTTGACTCAAAGAAAGAGGAGAGGTCAGTGAAGAGTTTAAACTGGCAGAAGACCTGATGGGCAGCATTTGACCCAGACTTCATATTTGGTCTTTATCTTTCCCTCTCTGTCCCTTCATCTCTGGTTTTTCCTGACAGACCATCTTTGTCTTTGTTGATCTGAAGCTACTGGATGTTTTACAGCAATCAACAAGATTTTGAGGCAATTATTTGAAATCTCACTGAAAAAAACAGTTTCTATAAACTTGAGTCCTGAATGTCTAAACAGAGCAAAGAAGTACATCTTTTCAGAGCTGATGTGACGTGCATGTATTGTCTATAGGCCTAATCAATCAATCACTGTAATGTGCTGAGTGTGACAGACATCAGTCTCTCCTCCGTCACTGGAGGTTCAGGTTTCATTTTGCCTCTGTCTTTGTTATGAACAGCTACAAGAAGCCCTGACGTCCATCAATCAAAGCACAAAGCATCTTGGGATGGCTTGTTTGGACTAAAACCTACAAGTGAACTCGCTCTCTAAGACTCTGTTCTCCTTGAAAACTGTACAACCATTTTAAAACATCTATAGGATATTTCTATTCTAATATATTAATGGATACCACTTTCACTTGTGTTGATCCTCCTTTAGCAGAAAGGCCGCTCCAATGAATCGTTCAGCTTTACCTTCTGGAAAAGTGCTGTAAGGCATCTGGACCAAAATCTAATTCACTTATTAACATCTACAGCTTGATGAGTAATTGTAAAAACCCTTTATCATTTGAGATACTTACTTTTGCAGATGCTAATTCAGCAGAAACAAAAGCCACGACCCTTTCTAAAAGCAAGAGTACTCCAATGACTCAGCATTGCACTCCTGTCATGCCATTTTCATACACTGATCGCAGCTATGGCTACAAAAAGTAATGCACTGTAAGAAGTATATATGCATGTAATCCACATAGTCATTGAACACAACGTAGACCACAGTTGTAGCAGACCTGAAACTTTTGAACAGCCTGATATTAAGTTATTGTTTAATGGCTTCATAGAAAGTACTAATATTCATTATAGCAGAGCCTTTTCCTGGTGAATTAAAGTGCAATAAAGAAAAAGCAACTGTCATACTGCAGGAGGATGAACAACAGCCAAACTTGTTTTTCACAAACCCCAAATTAGTTCTCATTAATGACTTATAAGTGCTCTGGAAAGCAGCAGTAAATGATTCATTAACAATTAACACAGCCATAATACTTCAAACTTATAAACCCGTCTTAGCACCAAATTATCTTTTCTCTCATTGCAGCTCTAATGTTGTAAAAGTGATCATTCATATTATACTGGTAGATTAATCTGGGAACCAATGAATGCCCCTCCTGTCTGTCTGCCTCACTATCAGAGGTATCAGGATCAGGAAAGAGCCCACGCAGCCCTTGTGAAGGTTGGCCATGCCAAGAAGACTATCAGTCACAGCCAGACTGAACCGACACTGAAGAGCGAATCATGTCTCTGTGCTGTTTACCACCGAGCTGAGGCGCTTTACTGTCCAGTTGCCAGGACCTAACAATATGGAGGACAGCCCAGGGATGCTCTGGCTCGGCCCCCCCGATACCGAAGGGCAGATTGGCCCGAGACAAAGACACAAAAACGCTGTTGTTCCAAAATGAGAGTCGTCTGTTTTAAAAAGCCTTTCCTCTCCAAGTGACTGATACCGAAAAAGGCTTCAAGGAGCTTTAAAAAAAAGCCTAAATCATAACACTTTCCATGGCAAGGATCCTCTGGAGTTCTGGCAGACTGAAAACTGGCTAGAAGATTTGTACAATATGAGGAACACTGGTTTCTTGCCACAATAAACACTGGAATACTTTTAATAATAATCATTGGCTGTGTTCCTTCTGTTTTAAGTCTGTATGGTTGATGTGTTCTCTCTCTGCAGATAACTGGGAAAGTGCTCACAACATGATGGCCTCCCAGCAGCTCCAGTTGCATTAGCGATCGAAACTAGAGATGCTAATTTTGAAAAAAGTTCTTAACCAATAACCGCCCCTTGTTAACTGATCATTAACCTTTAATCGACAAGAATTGTGCCTCGCATGCAGCGAACGGTTCGCCAGCTGCAGTAAATGAGCTCAGCAGACAACTGAGTCTCCAGTTCACCGTCAGGAGAGTTACTGTAGCAGCCACGGTGCTGCGTTCACTGTCTCCGTTCACCGTCAGGAGAGTTACTGTAGCAGCCACAGTGCTGCGTTTACTGTCTCCGGTTCACCGTCAGGAGAGTTACTGTAGCAGCCACGGTGCTGCGTTCACCGTCTCCGGTTCACCGTCAGGAGAGTTACTGTAGCAGCCACGGTGCTGCGTTCACCGTCTCCGGTTCACCGTCAGGAGAGTTACTGTAGCAGCCACGGTGCTGCGTTCACCGTCTCCGGTTCACCGTCGGGAGAGTTACTGTAGCAGCCACGGTGCTGCGTTCACCGTCTCCGGTTCACCGTCGGGAGAGTTACTGTAGCAGCCACAGTGCTGCGTTCACCGTCTCCCGGTCACCGTCGGGAGAGTTACTGTAGCAGCCACGGTGCTGCGTTCACCGTCTCCGGTTCACCGTCAGGAGAGTTACTGTAGCAGCCACGGTGCTGCGTTCACTGTCCAGGAGCGTTAGCAGCCACAGTGTTGCGTTCATTGTTTCCAATTCACCATCAGGACAGCTACTGTGAATAAATGCTACGAGGCTACAAGCTACAAGTCCTCAGCTGGAAGTCCAGAGCCAACTTCCTGTATCTGCACCAGCTCTCTCTTAGTGGACCAGCTTTTCTCCACAGCCGCTCCACAGTGTTTTTTCTCTATTTTCTGATATTTATGGACCAAACAACTAACTGATTATAGAAAATAATCAGCAGATTAATCTATAATGACTATAATTGTTACTTGTAGCCCTAGAGTAAAGCAGATGTGGGCCCATTCACCTGGGCCTGCCTTGTGGTGTACACAGCTTGTACCACTGCTCGTGTCTCGAGGGCCTCAGGTGCAGCAAACAGACCAGAATGCAATGCCGACAGTAGACAGTTTAAATATTGAGGAGAGTCTCTTTTGGGGGGAAGTAGGAAAAAAAAAGAAAAAAAAAACCGGAACAGAAAGAGGCCACTAAACATAATGTCTGGGGGAATATTTTTCTCTGATAGCGATTCCTCCTAAAATACACCACACAATAGAAACAGAAACACTATTTATGGCGTAACAGATTCTTTCTAGGAATCGTTTCCATGTTTACTGAGCAGAAACGATCAAATCTGAAAGGGTTCCATGTGAGCAGGCTCACATGTGTACAACTCATTTGAATGATGGAGAAAAAGCCTCAAGACTGTTCAAGCACACAAAATGTGTTGAATAATGTACAGCGGCTTCCTCCCAAAGGCAGGAAGCTCCGAGGAAGAAATCCAACTGATAAATGATCTGTCGCCGGGTCAAACAACTGCAAGATACAAGACAGGTACGAGATCCCAGGTTCAGGTACATCTGGACGGTCAGTAGGTAAAAACAAACACGTACTCTATAACCTACGTCTAAAGAGATTTAACCAAAGAATAGCATGTTCAAAGACAAAAAAACATCTTTGAGGGAATCTTCAAGATGAAATACTGTACTTGTTATTTAACCTCTTAAGCTCTAGGGTGCTGGAAGCTGTGGTTCACCTCGACAGACACTAAGACCTCAGAGAATCCATCCCCAGTGTCAGTAACACTGTGACTGAGTAAACTGTGGCTGGCCTAAAATCTTTTCTAGATTAAACAGTAGATAACATCATTATAACAATGATGCCATCCACAGAGATGCTACAGAATTCATTCAGAAACTCCTCGACTACACGAAGCCACCGGCAACGCCAGCAGCAGAAACAGTGAACGCAGCACCGTGGCTACTACATTAACTCTCCTGACGTGAACTGGAGACGGTGAACGCACCACCGTGGCTGCTACAGCTACTCTCCTGACGGTGAACTGGAGATGGTGAACGCTCCACAGTGGCTGCTACAGTAACTCTCCTGAAGTTCCTGAGAGTGTTGGGGTGTTGTTTTGTGCATTCAGACAGTGAACGCACCACTGTGGCTGCTACATTGACTCTCCTGATGTGAACTGGAGACAGTGAATGCACCACAGTGGCTGCTAAAGTTACTCTCCTGAGAGTGTTGGGGTGTTGTTTTAGTAGCATTCAGACAGTGAACGCAGCACCGTGGCTGCTACAGTAACTCTCCTGGCGTTGGAGAGTGTTGTTTTAGTAGCGTTCAGGCCTTGTCTCTTAGAAACTATTCTAACTAAAAGACCACCACAGCATTTTATGTTTTTAAAGGCAGAGTTCTAATACACAGCTCAGCCGAACCCGGTTCGGGTTCGTCGGGTAAAAGAGGTTAATAAATAAAGGGTCATTGCTGGCTGCATATTGTACATCTATTTAACATTAATACTCAAAGACTAACACAACTGTACTGTTTGTTGTTCGTCCCACAAAGCCTTCGGGGGACCACAGTAGTCAATGTAAGAATCTGTACTCTCAGTTCTGCAGACTGTGCACACACTTTAATAATTGATACCCTGAAAGCAACTTTTCCTCCAGGATGTAGACATTGTTACACAAGCTCCATCAGGCCGGCAGAGACAGCCAGAACAAAAAAAAGAAAACACATCTCCCAAAACAGCTGGAAGGTTTTAATCCTTTAAGATTGTTAAACCATAACCACAAGATATACCAACACATACTGTTAAACATGAACATGGGTGTTAATCTTCCCACTGGAAGCTGCTTAACATCCCAATATCTGAAACCATGAAACTTGAGATGCACTGATAGCATCTGCAACTTTAGATCTACAAAATGCTCCGTCGTTACACTAACACCACACAACCAGTGACTAGAAATAATAGAAATTTGATTCAATAAACACAGTGATTTTTCGACCAATCAGTATGTTTACATGAATATTATGTAACTAGTTTTGTTTTTTGAAACCATTTTAAAGAAGAAAAGGGATAGTGCCGTTAGATTTCATCCCAAGGATTTTTAGGGTGTTTTCATGTAGGTATGATTGATCTGTACGGTACCCGAGTAGTTATTAGTAAAGTTTGTCCAACATGTACATCATTATCCACGTGTATTTGTTTATGCTGAGATCAGCTGTTCTACATCCTTCATTCAAACGTCCGAAAGAAGCTCTAATTTTAGTTTAATCTGAAAATATGCCGACTCCTCTGTTTCCCACCGCTGTCTCTCTCTCTGCCCACTGAGCAGTTTAGCAGCTCTTGTTCTTCAGAGGCAGACCATTAAATTAGACAAATAAAATAACAAATATCGCCCTATACCAACGCCCGTGCCCGAGTTATATAAAAAAGGTTGTGCTTATGGAGCAATTATGGGGAAAAAAAACATTATCTCCAGTCTCAATGGCACAAATGTCATTTATGAAGCTGAGCAACAAGCTGAAAGATGTGATGAAGCCTGATATATATCCTTTGTTTAACCAGGTAAAAACTCCTTGAGAATAAAATCTCTTTTCTTCAGGGGCAGACCATTAAATTAGCCAAGTAAAATAACATATCACCCTACACCAATGTCTACTATTGTTTATATTTTAAGGAACTTGTTGCATGGTTTCCTGCTTTATCAATCATGGCCGTGCAGCTCAGGATGAGATCGGTGCATATACAGATTTTGGAGGAGACTGGCAGCATTAAAAATATCCTGCCCTTACTATGATCCTTTCAAGAGGACTCGGGCACAGTTTGTTACCAGAGTTACATAAAAAAGGTTGTGTTTATGGCACGATCATGGCTATGGAAAAACAACATTAACTGCATTCGGTCTCTTAACATAAATCTCCAACAACCCATCCAGCGGTGCAGCTTCGTAGCTTAACAAAGTCGTAATAAAACATTTTGACAGATTTTTGAGCGCCCTGTACCACATAAAATTGGTTTGAGGTCAGTGGGCACAACTAGATTTGATACATAAGGCGCACCGGATTATAAGGCGCACTGTTGATTTTTGAGAAAATTAAAGGATTTTAAGTGCGCCTTATAGTGCGAAAAATACAGTATCCTTTGTTTAACCAGGTAAAAAAATCATTGAGATTAAAATCTCTTTTCCAGTTCCAATTCAACTGTCACACACCACAAGTCAACGAGCATGACATCCAGTTTGTATGCAACACAAAAACAGCTAGAATACACAAACAGGTCAGTCTCAAAACTGATGAGGTGAGCATGTGAACAGTTCTTTCTCTTCAAATGCTAAATACTGAAGCGTTTGGCCATAAGTGGACCAATCAGTCTTAATACTACATCAGTTGCTCTGAGCGTCTAATAAGGATGCAGATGGGTTTACGTTGGAGTTACTTGAAAGCCTGGTGCATCTCATATAGACATAATGAGTGTGTTGTACACTGGTGCAGATGCAGATGGCTGTGACAAAACAGTATTTGACAAAATGGGAATGAAAATGAGCTTAAAATCTATGTCTTTTCCATGTATATGCAGTAAATACACCTGTACTATATGTACCTACATATTCCCCCACTTACTCTCAACCATAAATATCTTGCCACTTCCTCAGTCGTTCACATGATTCCTCATATTAACCACAGGGAGCTCAGTTTGCCATTAACCATGTGTGTCACATGCTCTCTTCTATTACTATGTTGAGTTTTCTGCTGCTTTCATCATCAGCGTGGCGTCGCCTGCTGTGCTGATGTGTGTGTGCAGCCTCTAAACACTGTAAAAAGAAATTAACACAAGGTCACACTCTCCATTAATCCCACTGCAACATCTCCATAAAGAGAGGTCGACGATGAAGGAAAGTTTTGTTGTGTCACACTTTAAAATGTCCTAATGGCAGCTTAATTTTTCAGGGGACCTAATAGATTAAAGGTGACGGTCAGCAGGATCCGCTGTGATTAGGGACGATTAAATTAAACCCAGCTAGTGGTCTCCATTGGTTTCAGAGTTCATTAAACCCCACAACACCAAAGTGCTAGATAGAACTAAACAACACTGATACAGAGCGCTGATATACTCCAAAACTGTTAGCTATATGGTTATATTCATCCTGTACTGGGTGTTTGTTTACGCCTACATGTTTCACACATGTGCAGTAAAGCTGCTGCATTTTGTCACGTCGATGTGGCAAAATGATTCAGATCACACAGACCCTCATGGATAAAGTATTACATGAGCTTCAGAAGATTAATGATGGTTGAACACTAATGGGACACATGAAGAGAACGCAGCAGTCGTTAATGTCGTTAGTAAACCCGGTGCTTTTCCTACTATGACGAGTCAAAAAGATGCTCTAGTCCAGTGTTTCCCAAACTTCTTTCTATGGACCAGAGGAGACATTTTGAAGTCCTGGGATTGGTATTTTGGCCATTGCCATCTTGGACCAAAATGTTATAATTAACTTTCATGAACTGAAAACACACTATGAAAGGGTTAAAGTTGTAAGATGAAAACACAGACATCTCCCAGATGATATATTCATATTATATATAGCATATTATATAATAGGGGCTGTGGGGTCCTCCCACAGTCCAAAGACATGCAATTTAGGTTAACTGATGACTCTAAATTGCCCGTAGGTGTGAATGTGAGCGTGAATGGTTGTCTGTCTCTATGTGCCCTGCGAGGCGGGGTTCACCTGGACAGGTCGCCAGTCCTTCACAGGGCACATAGAGACAGACAACCATTCACGCTCACATCCACACCTACGGGCAATTTAGAGTCAATTAACCTAAACAGCATGTCTTTGGACTGTGGGAGGAAGCCGGAGTACCCGGAGAAAACCCACGCTTACACGGGGAGAACATGCAAACTCAGAACACAGAAGAGTCCCAAGCCGGAATCGAACCTGCGACCCTCTTGCTGTGAGGCAACAGCGCTAACCACTGCAACACCGTGCAGCCTGGCTCCAATCAGAACATGGCAAACTGCAGCCCAACAGGCAACAACAGCTGTCAGTGTGTCAGAGTGCTGACTTGACTAGGACTTGATCCAGACTGACTGGGACTATCATAAAGTGGGCATGTCTGTAAAGGGGAGACTGGTGGGGACCCAGAGAACCCATTTACGTTCACACATCTGGAGGTCAGAGGTCAAGGGACCCCTTTTGAAAATGGACGTGACAGTTTTTTCCTCGCCAAAAATTTACCTTAAGTTTGGAGTGGAGCGTTATTTAACCTCCTTCGCGACAATCTAGATGACACTCTCTGAGCCCTCTACAACCTAAAAAATAACAAGTTGCGTTAATACTAAAGCTTAAATGTTAAAGAAATTAGTGATGATTTTTGTGTGTCACATCAGCACAAGATGAGATGCCAGAGTCACCAGAACCATGGGAAATCATCCACTCGGGATTCATTGTGTAGGACTGACTCACCATCCTCAGACTACACCACCAACATGGCAAAAAACAGGAAGGAAACTTTCACACAGCACATCACGATGCTTCAAAACGGCGATATATCATAAATCTCCACCAGCAGCAATCTATCTATCTATCCAGATATAACACACTGCAAGGCACTATAGTGATATCTACTGAATGAAGATTGCCCACTGCGTCATTTCACTCTCCAAAATGACTAAAACAAAAGCAACAGATAAGGAATGGCTTCCAGCAGGCCAACACAGTTGCAGCAACCAGCAGCTGTGTATCTGGTACTTACATCCCACCATCATCATGGCCACAGAGAAGATCTTCTCCCCGTCGGTGGTGGGCGCGATGTTGCCGAAGCCGATTGTCGTCAGGCTCGTCATGGTGAAATACAGCGACGTGATGTACAGAGAGTCTTTGCCGGGGCCGCCCTCCCATTGGCCGGAGCCGCTGGCGTTGTAGCGGTAAGGCGAGCCGATGCTGAGAGCCAGCTGGTAGAGCCAGCTGTCCATCTTGATGGTGTTGGTGGCCTCGTCGATGACCTCGTAGTCTCCGATGCTGTACCTGTTGAGGACAAAAATCAACATTGCGGTATGTTTAAAAGGTGTGACAGCAGAGCTTCAACCAAACTAACTGAGATCTGACTGTTCAACACAATCCACCTAAAGACCTGGAAGATCTACTGAAGCATCCGAATCTGTGAAATTACAGCCAACAGTTTACCGTTCATGTATAGATCTGCCATCTGTCACTGGTTTACAATCTTTTTACTTTAGCTTTGTGAATGATATCATCACGACAACGTTGCTCGTACTCTGTCTATATTAGTAATTTCTGTGCATAATGCCAATATACCTATGCACAAATATATATATATATATATATATATATATATATATATATATATATATATATATATATATATATATATATATATATATATATATATATATATTATATATATATATTGGATATATATATATATATATATATGCCAATAATAAATGTGGATATTCTCTGAAATTAAAGTCATAAATTCGCAAAAATCTAGGATTTATCTGATAATTGTCAAAAAGCTACAACAGGTCTACATGAGGATAAACTATACTGCCTATAATGTCAGCAATATGTTCATAAAATCACACATAAAGAACAAGACAGGAAATTAGTATATGCATCTTTAAGGGCCTTCATTACCTTAATAACACTACTTAAAGAGCGACAAAATTGAGACGGCGGGAGCTTTTTCTTGTATAAATATTGCTGAAACCCTAACTGCAAAACATTCACTGACACATTTCATTAATTTTCCAACAATATCCACATTCATGTTTAGGAACTCAGCATTTGGGGAAATATTATTGCAGATAATATCAAGATAAATAGCATACTTGTATCGACTAAAAGCAAATGCCAGGGTGTCTCAGCATCTGATGTGGATGCTGATGTGTCCCAGCATCACCTGTTACTGTGTTAGATAGCGACGATTCAGTGATTTGTCGTGAAAGTCTGAAATTCCTCAAGTGAGCAGCACGATAAACGGGATGATGGACAAGACGAGGGCTGCAACTAGTTGTCAGTTTTATAAAATGTTAGAAAATGGCGAAAAATGTCGATCAGTGTTTCCAAAAGCCCAAGATGACTTCCTCAAATGTCTTGTTTTGTCCACAACTCAAAGATATTCAGTTTAAAGTCATAGAGGAGTTAAGATAAAATCAGTGCGAGCTTTAACGTGTAACGGAAACCACGATCTGAACATAGTCCGGGGATATTTCTCATCAAGATGAAATTAGCAGAACAAATTAGCTGCATATAAATAAAATGAGTCAGGGCTTCCCTGACTAGTGGTAAAAAGCTATTTTTCCACAGAGCCAATCTTAGTCACGAGAGGACAAAATTCCCCTTAAAAACAGTTAAAATGCCTTTAACACAACCTTTAACACACACTACATCTAAACTGAATGGCTCAAATATGAAGGGCTACTGAAGCAAACCATAAATATGGTTATTAAAACCATTAATTATTCATGTAAGAGCAGACTGAGCAGCATAAACAACATTTAAGACTTCACTTTGGTCTGTCGAGGCTCGTACTCGCTTATTAAGGTAGCTGCCTTCATGAACTTTCATCTGAATATGAAATGTTAAGGCAGCTTTGGAGGGATAAAATTAAGTTGGCAAAAATGACCTGAAATGGAGCAGTAATGCAACAAAATATTACTTTTGTGTTTCATGCTGTACTTGCAATCAAATACTGATTTGAAAAGGGACTCTGTGATCGCCACAGGGCACACATGAATTAGCATACTCAATGTTTTATGGAGGAAACTAAAAGCAGCAGCAGATGCTTTGTAATGTACAAAACGTGATGTTTAGCATATAGAACCACTTAGGAACAGTTAGGAAGATGGATGAACTCTCAGGAGCCAGCAGGAGCTTTTGAACGGCGCTAAACTTTGAGGAAATGAGAGTTTTATACTGTGAAAACTCGTGAACATAAAAGCGTTTACCAGATGCAGGCGAGCCAGTGAGCCACCAGTCCAAACACGCAGACCAGCAGCACCAGCACAGCAGCGCCGTACTCCAGGTAGTGGTCCAGTTTCCGGGCCACCCGGCCCAGACGCAGCAGGCGGACCACCTTCAGAGAGCTGAACAGACTGCTGATGCCCTGAGGGGGAGGAGGGAGGAAGAAGAAAGAGGAGGCATATGGAGTCAGGAAAACGAGTGAAGAGAAACTGGTCATTACAAGTTAAAGATTAGTTTCTGTTGTGCAGAAAGCGAAGTTGGGCAACAACGATCGTTTGTTCACTTATGTCGGGTCCACACCACACAAGAAGCTGATTCTGGGCCTGATTCCTCTGATGATTCCTGATGCTTCTAAAGAGGATCAGATGTTCCTGTAGTGTGAGAGTGTTTTTTCCATCTTTCGATCGTCTCTGAAGACCATCCTAGCTGCTCCGATTTCAAATCAGAAATCAATCATAAAATCATCATAAATATTAAACCTGTTCAGTATTTACGATGGGATATGCTGTTGTGTGTGGGGAACCCGAGGACAGCCGATGACGCAGTCACGTGGGAAAGAACGATAGCGGCTAATACATGAGCTAATGCTAAAGGGGAAGCATAAAGTAAGATGGAGTCTAGAAATGGAGGAGCAACTTGTTGACTGACGTGTTTATTTAACGCGTCTCCATGACTTCATTCATATTGTTTTGGGGTTTTTTTGTTAATTTTCAGTACAAACTACAAACTAGAGCAAAAACTAACATCTCTGTCCTCCGCCATGTTAGTTTTTGACTCCATTCACATTTTGATTGAAAGAGATTTTGTGAGATTTCCAGCGTTTCAAATTTAACATAAAATGTTATTTGTGGGGTCTCACATTTCCTAAATCTGTTAATATTCAGTTGGTAGAAACCTGTCAATCACCAGGTAGCCCCGCCCTAAAGCATCCCCTGCTTTATGGTCTATCTGACTCTAAATGGACCATAATTTATTAAATGAACATCATGCTGTGTTGAAGAAGCCTTGAAAGTAGTGATTGAGACCATAAACTCATGTTTACAATGTTTACTGAGGTATTAAATCAAATTAAGAGAGAAATAGGCTCATTTTCTCATAAACTTCTTCTCCCAACGAGTAAATCCTCTTCCCAAACAAATAAAGGATCTCCGTTCAGTTTGTTCATTTCAGCAGCAGAACTACGCTTCCACCATTTTGGACTGAAAGCGACTACCGGACGCCAAAAAAACATCCGCCGACAACGTGCCATACAAAAGTAATGTCTCTATCAAAATGTCCTGTGTTGAACAATAAAAATATTATAAATATGCATACTATTACAACTACTTACTTATATGTTTATCAAACTTTTTGCCCAGCTCCTTCCCAGAGGAACATACAAGTCAGCGATGGACATAATAGAAGTCAGAAAGAGCAATCTTTTCATGTCAAGGATCCAGAATGGAGTCCAGTAGAGCCCAGACCATGGATGTATATAAGAGGTTGTGTCCTGTGCTTTTGCCCTGCATGTTAGTAAATAACCTTCAACTCCATTACATCCTGTTGATCATGCTGCTAGCACTGCTAGCTTCTGGCCGATAGCCGGTTGTTTGGGAACAGAGACATTAATATATTTAAATGTCCATCCATGGCCACAGACTCGTTGGCGTTTTCAGTCCAAAATGGTGGCAGTGCTACTGCAGTGTCGTCTAGCGGTTGTTGCAGTGAAGTGTTGTAGTGTTGTAGTGGTTGAAGTTACGAGTCACTGGTGAAGAAATCCGTGCCTCGAGTCCACACCTCTGGTTACTGCTTTGCTTCCTAGATCCTTCTAGATCTGCATATACACAGTCATTTTCTTCTTTTTTGATTTCACACAGAAGCAGCTTCACATTTTTAAAACCACTGGATTTTACTGTTGTAAAACAGCATTCACAACAAATTACATTTACAGGCTCAAATGTTGCCCTAAAACACCAAAAATCAAGTAATTCAGAGACTCACATCACCTTGCTGCATTTTGCATAACACACAGATGAACGTCTCTGTAGACAGAGACTTTTAAAAGCTGTAGGCAGCAGCAATTAAAACTTTATTTTAAAGAGCGTAAAAGGGTTGTGTCAGGGAGGAAAGTAAATTATGGGGTAAAGAACACGGTTGTCGTTGTATTCCTTCAGCTTGTTTTCAGTCCACCCACAAAAGAATAGCTGTAGTCCAAAAAGTGCTTTATATTCATCTCTAAAAAAAACACTCGACTAATACACCTACACACAGTCAGGAAGGAAGGTGTTAAGATGCTCACATTTACATCTACTGTAGGCCAGAAGCTTCATTTTGCCTCCCCTTCCTTTTAAATGTACTTATTATTTATTTAATCATCATTATATTGATTAAACAAAGCTAGAAACTTGGACAAAATGTCAGTTAAACCTAATTTTGATGGATGTTGAAGTGTGCAAATTGCATTCGAAGCCACACTTCAACATCCATCAAAATTATGTCCAAATGACATTTTGTCCAAGTTATGCAGCTCTGAGCTCCAGAGGAAACCAGAAAAGGTCTCTGCAGAAAGAGAGAAAACCAACACGGTGAAGTTATTTCTGTTTCCACACGTCTCCTCCAAAACACTACCAGGAAGTTAACCCATTAAAACATGAACCGTCCGCAGCCTGAACATTAAAAAGTGGCAAGAATTTTAGGCATCAACATCAGTTTTAAAGCTCGAGTGAAGATCCTGGTCTCATATGAAACAAGAAAACCTGGCGAATCCCTCGGCACCAACCAGGTCAGACTAGCTTGTCATGAAGGAGGTTAAATAAACTTACACCAACTCTTGGTGAGTAAAAACTGTCATGACCATTTTCAAAGGGGTCTCTTGACCTCTGACCTCCAGATGTGTGAATGTAAATGGGTTCTCTGGGTCCCCACCAGTCTTTACAGACATACCCATTTTATGATAATCACAGTCAGTTAGATGAAGTCATAGTAAAGCTGGGCGACTGTTGGTCTTCAGTTTGCCATGTTATGATTGGAGCATATATTTAATGCTAAAATCAGAACCTGTGAGGGTTTCTGGACAATATCTGTTATTGTTTTGTGTTGATAATTGATTTACAATAACAAATATATACATACATTTGCATAAAGCAGCATATTTGCCCACTCTCATGGAAATAATAGTATTAAAAAGTGGACTATGATTAACTGGATTAATCATGATTAACTATTTGAACTGGCAGCCCTTATATACAGTATATGTATATGTATACAGTGTTGCTTTGTGTTACTCAACATACATGCTGTATTTTACAATAGCTAAGTAAGATATTTCTTTATGAGTCCCACAGTGTGGAAATTTACAATAGTAATAATAACAATGATAGCATCCATCCTTTGAATTCTCAGTGGTATTAGACCACTGTGGACAAACTGTTACCGCTGAAATAAGGCTCTCAGTCCACCACACGCCTTCAACAAACAACATGACTCAAAGCACAATTTATGGCCTCTAATAAAGACACCCACATTACAGCGCAGTGCACCGTGTCCACTTCATTTTAATCACATTTGGGAGTGAAAACAAGCATTGTGTTGCGTGAAATATGTCGGCCGACAAGTTGTTTCAGTTGTGCAGTCATGTTCTAGTCATAAACACAAAACCAGCAAAGCCAAATATGGTGTTATAGAATCATCTAATCTTTGATTAACCCTCTGAGACCCACAGTTTTTAAAGGGGTCCAGGGTGGGCTTTAGGGGGAGACAGCAGGTTAACAGTAGATGCCACATAGTAGTGGTGAACATCACCTGAAAGCTAAAGATTAATCTGAGATGCAGCTCAGCGCTGAGTGTCAAGGTGTTCTAGTCATCAATAAGAAATAACCTTGCATTAATTAATTAAAGTACGTTGTAAAATGTATAATGGTTTAGAACATGATGATAGAAGTATATGGTGTCCATCTCCATGCTCTATTAGGTCTCATAAGTTGTTGCAGCAATTTCTGGGCTAATACCACTTGTGACACAGATTTGGTGTTAAATTGAACCATTTTTTTTACCACTGGAGAATTGATAAAAATGGTCAATAATTCCTCCAGAATACCACATTAGAACACCAAGACCTTGAAGAACACCATAGAAAAAGCCATGCTGTGATTTGGGATCAAAAACTTTTGACATTTGGAGATTTCTGCAAGAAATGCATTTTTCTGCAATTGGATGTTGATCACTAGTGTTGTGTAAAGGTCTCAGAAACCCCCTTATTGTCAGTGTGGTCAGTCAGTGTAGGAAAGACATCATCCTCTGAATGCTCTAGGTCTCTAGTTACCAGGATGTAGTAGTAGTAGTAGTAGTAGTAGTAGTAGTAGTAGTAGGTCTCTAGTTTGTGGCTGTAGAGTTTCATGAGGCTGTGATTGCCAAATAGGTACTTTGGCTTTTTGCACCGACACAAAGTCCTCTGCTATCGTCTTGTCTGTCAACACTTTCTCATCTGTGTGAAATCTGACTCTTTCCTGAGTTGAGACTCTTTGAGTTGAGACTACGCAGCAGACACTCGTAGCATCCATCATCCGAGTATCTATTGATAACACAGTGCTGATACACGAAAATTAACTAATCGGTTTTATTTATGTGAAAAAAAAGAAAAACAGTGGTAGAGGCAGTATTGGTGGTATTGTAATCAGCGTTTGACCGACCACTGCAACGAGCCAAGTCAAGTGCAGGAAAATACACAGAAAATGAAGAGGATACACTTAATTGAGGGGAAATTCATAGAACAGGCACAAACATGCGTTAATAGAGATGTCAGAGGGAGGGGGCTGCCCCTGACATGGGGGTTTGATGCCTTGCTCCAAGGCCACCTTAGCAGTGCCCATGAGACAAACTGGCACCTCTCCAGCTACCTGGTCACACTGAGGACTTGGTCCATGTGGGGACTTGAACTCTCTACCGCCTGAACTACTGCTGCCCCGAGAAGAATAACTTATTAATATCATAGGATCAGCTGTATGAGGATACGTTGCATGGTACCTGCAATTACAGCCCCACAAATAAAGTCCCACAACATGGAAAACACTGACGATATGTAAAAGAAAATATTTCTGCAGATGGATCTGCATCTATGCTCATCCTTAACAGACTTTTTTTTTCTTTGATGTTGACTTGTTTGTAACCCTTGACTTGCCCAGGTCTGGTTTTTACCGCTACAGGGAGGCCTGAGGAGACCTTGGCCTCGGCTCAGACTCCCGCTACAGGTCCTTATATCCTCGTCTCTGTGATGCCACGGACCCAGCCAGCCCTCCCTGCCTCTCTCCAGCCACAGCTTCAAAGGCCTCCCCTGGGACTCGGACGGTTCCCAGCTCATATGGAAATGCCTCTAAATTAAGTAGCCACAGGACAGAGCAACACAGATGAAACCAGCATGAATAAAATCATGGCTCATAAGCACCTGTTTATCCCAGCAGAGCGCGGTGAAGTGAGACGGCGTATAGACGGAGATTACGTGTCCACGGGGAAGCTCTTTTCACAGCGCCGGCTCTTTCTCTCATTATTCTCTAAGCAGAGGACGCACCGTTGAATGTTCCTGACAGCACCGGGAGCTTAACGTGTTTCAGCGCTCAATCTGGTGGGCATTAAAAATTCAAAAACGTCTCAGCTTTTACTAAAAGAGCGCCGCATGTGCTTCAATTGAGTTTTTCAATTGTCACTCTTCAGCAACAGCATCCAACAGCTGAAAAGTAAAAGGTGATATTTGTTCAGTTTTTAATCCCGTCAACATTTCAAACACAAGGATAAACATCATACTGAATATGTTTCTGATATTTTCAGTTTGGTTTAATAGCTTGGTGTGACACATATAAACTATCTGTGGAGATTAGTAGAGGTAGGCAATTAGCGACTGACTGGAAGATGTTAAACCAAGAGAGTTGCACAGAAAGACAGTTTAGTTTTTCTCTGGTTTCCTCCAAACTAAAATCCATATTTCCATTCATACACATTTTCTTTGATTCTTTTACTTCATGCGTTTATCCATCTCCCCTTTAGTTGATTTCACAGCAGGAAGAGCATAGGTGTAACTAACAGCACAAACACTGACTACGTTTACATGCACACTAATATGCCACTATTAATCTGAATATGACCATAATGTGATTTTGAAACAGGTTGTGTAAACAGCATGTTACATTTGGATTAGGGCCTTGTTAACTGATATTTCAGCTGCTTTCTTCTGCAAGATTTCATTTTTCAGGGATTACCAGGGCTGTCAAAATTAACGCAATAACACAAATTCATTTTAACAGCACTAATTTCTTTTACGCATTAACACAACTTGTGATTTTGAGGGTGCAGCGGCTCAGTTTTAAAGCCAGACTGAAGATCCTGGTATCATATGAAACAAGAAAACCTAAAGAATCCATCGGTACCAACCAGGTCATCACCAGGTCAGCTTTCTCTTCCATACTGCAGCACCTCCTCCTTCCTTTCATCCCTCTATCACTCCATCTTCACTCACACTCTACTCTACCTTTCCACTCTCCTCCCTCTCTCCGTGCTAACATGCAGGGTGTTAATATCCCACCCCCGAGTGCATGGCGCTCAGTTTCCTCCGAGCTCTGTCAGCTTGGCCGGCCGCGGCGCTGCTAACATGCAGACCACGTGGAAAGGTCAGCGTGGATGAGACCTTTCTGAGCCGCCGCGGCGCCTGCAGACGCACGCTGTGAGCTCCCGTCGGCGCTGCCGGCTCCTCGGTGACAGCAGGTGGCTTCAGGACCCGTGGGAGGGTTCCTCCCTGCACCCCCCACCTCAACACACACTCTGACTTTTTACACCACCTCTGCTGCAACGTGACGGAGCATCACTTAACAACTCCTCCTCATGACAGTCTTACATCACATTTTGCTGTTTTACAGCTCCACTACATCAGTTGTGTTGTTGATGTAACTGCTGACCTCTAAGTGTCTCTACGTAGGTGTTGCTCCATCTCCAAAATGTCAACAGGAAGAAACAGAGAGAAATATTCTTACACCTTAAAAGGAGTCTCTGTATAACTTTTACAGTACTTCTGTTTTTTTTGTATTGTTAGGATCACATTTTATTCACCGTCCTCATATCTGAGCGCATCTAACAGAGCAAACAGCAGTCCGACCAACAACCAACCAACAAATTTGTTTTACATAAAATACAATTTACATGAAAGGGATGTAAAATAGGGCTGTACTGTGCAGTGGTCAGCCCTATCGCCTCACACCAAGAGGGTCACAGGTTCGATTCCGGCTTGTGGTCCTTCTGTGTGGAGTTTGCATGTTCTTCCCGTGTTAGCGTGGGTGTCTCCGGCTTCCTGTCCAGGTGAACCCACCTTCGCCCAGTGCCAGCTAGGATTGACTCCAGCCTCCCACGCAACCCCCAACGGGATAAGCGGTTGCAGATGGATGAATGTTAAATGTAAGTGTTAATGTTAAGATAAATGTTAAATGTTAATAGAAACATTCCTACCCTAAACAGTCAGTCCTGTACGGTTCAAAGACTCCTGTATATAATGTCATTTTATTAATAACATGCTGTTTGGAGTGATTTTAGTACATGAGTATCATACATGCTGAACAGTAAGTGCCCAGTAAGTTTCCTATAGTGATAAAATAGAGGTTACAGTATTTGTTTAGCCCCCAGCAACAATCTGGGTTTCTCATGTGGCCCCCAGGAACAATAATTGCCCACCCATGGTTGACCATATGTCTGTGTTTATCTGTGGTGCAAAAGCTCCAAAAATTTGACCTTGCTCTGAAAAAATAGCGTTGCTTTTCTGCATGAAAGTTTTCGTGACAAAAACAACAGTTCATAAAAATATATTGACGTGCAAATTAATCATATGATGAAAAAACGCCTCCAGTGTGTAAAGGCCATAATTGATAAATAAAATAGTATAAATATAATAAGCAATCCAAGTTGTAACCTCATCACCATTTTTTTTTTTTTTTTTTACCATCACTGTTAATGGTGACCATAAACAACAACAATAATAAGATGCAGACTGTAAAAAAGTCTGCTTACATTCAGCTGATTAAAATACACGTTAAGGGATTTTTATCTACGCAGACTGTCTTCACAAAGTCAGAAAGTTGAGGAAAGTTCACCAATGGACAGAAGTTATAGTTCTGACTTAGTAATGACAAGTGAGGTCCTCAAAAGTCATGCATATGTATGTGTATGTGTTTGTGTGTACTCTATATACGTCAGGAGGCAGCGTCTGCATGTCACTAGCTTGGCAGTGTCTTGAAAATAAAATACAACTAAAAATACTTGTGCCTGCTTCAGCCATCAGAGACGGTAACAAGAGGAACTCAGCCCGCAATGAGTCTATAATAATCTCTGCCATTTTCTTTCACACTGCACCTCAAGCCGCCCACACACTGCCCTCAGTCAGCATCCATCTACTCTTCAGGCTCGCTAATTCGGGAACGCAGCAGCAAAAAAACGTCAATTTAGCAAAGAGGGGGAAGAGAGACTGTGTCCTCTTCAGCGTCCTCTTCAGCTGGATATTTACGTGTCATTGATTTCCTCTCAGTCCGTCCGTCTCCCCCGGCTCGCTGCCGTCTGCTGCTTTAAAAGACAGAAGCAGAAAACTCCACCCAGCGGGAGCTCATTGAATCCATGAGCAACCGGCGGTGAGAGGCCAGAGGACGAGTGACACCTGAACCAGCGTCACTCCAGACGCCAACCGGAGGATCCGCAATTCAACAAGCCAGCAGCAGAAGAGCAGACACAAACACATGCTGGGGATTTACAACCGAGACATGAGGGCTCATTATTGGCCCTTAAAACATACATTTCAGCCGCTAATGTCACATCTCAGCAACATAAAGCCTTTATTTTCTTGGCACATTTTGTTTATGCACTCAGTAATGTTTTCGGTTGGAGGACCTTTAAAATACTGAAGGGCCTATTTACCAGATAATAATACTGGTTTCTGACTGGCTGGACATTGTTAACAATGTGCATCAAAACATGTAAAATTAGGGTAACACAGCACATTCTCACTCCCAACTCATCAAATACCATCACCTGGTCGGTGCCCATTGGCATCGGAGACCGACACACAGGGTTCCCCTCTGGCGTTACTTTTGGACGGACCAGAAACGGTGCGTCAATAAACAGGTATATGCAGGTTTAGGCAACACAACCATCAACTTTATAACACAATTGGACATGCATTGCACATTCAGTTGACCGTCAGAGTTACTGTAGCAGCCACGGTGCTGCATTCACTGTCTCCAGTTCACCGTCAGAGAGTTAATGTAGCAGCCACGGTGCTGCGTTCACTGTCTCCAGTTCACCTTCAGAGAGTTACTGTAGCAGCCACGGTGCTGCGTTCACTGTCTCCAGTTCACCTTCAGAGAGTTACTGTAGCAGCCACGGTGCTGCGTTCACTGTCTCCAGTTCACCTTCAGAGAGTTACTGTAGCAGCCACGGTGCTGCGTTCACTGTCTCCAGTTCACCTTCAGAGAGTTACTGTAGCAGCCACGGTGCTGCGTTCACTGTCTCCAGTTCACCTTCAGAGAGTTACTGTAGCAGCCACGGTGCTGCGTTCACTGTCTCCAGTTCACCTTCAGAGAGTTACTGTAGCAGCCACGGTGCTGCGTTCACTGTCTCCAGTTCACCTTCAGAGAGTTACTGTAGCAGCCACGGTGCTGCGTTCACTGTCTCCAGTTCACCTTCAGAGAGTTACTGTAGCAGCCACGGTGCTGCGTTCACTGTCTCCAGTTCACCTTCAGAGAGTTACTGTAGCAGCCACGGTGCTGCGTTCACTGTCTCCAGTTCACCTTCAGAGAGTTACTGTAGCAGCCACGGTGCTGCGTTCACTGTCTCCAGTTCACCTTCAGAGAGTTTCTGTAGCAGCCACGGTGCTGCGTTCACTGTCTCCAGTTCACCTTCACAGAGTTACTGTAGCAGCCACGGTGCTGCGTTCACTGTCTCCAGTTCACCTTCAGAGAGTTACTGTAGCAGCCACGGTGCTGCGTTCACTGTCTCCAGTTCACCTTCAGAGAGTTACTGTAGCAGCCACGGTGCTGCGTTCACTGTCTCCAGTTCACCTTCAGAGAGTTACTGTAGCAGCCACGGTGCTGCGTTCACTGTCTCCAGTTCACCTTCAGAGAGTTACTGTAGCAGCCACGGTGCTGCATTCACTGTCTCAAGTTCACCTTCAGAGAGTTACTGTAGCAGCCACGGTGCTGCATTCACTGTCTCCAGTTCACCTTCAGAGAGTTACTGTAACAGCCACCAGCTACGTTAGCAGCAGCTAGCTGCTAGCGTTGCCGTGGTTTCGTGCCCACTGTAGTCTAACTTCAGCTAGTTTCCGACAGACCATGTGTGTGGCGGTGGTGAGTGTGGGTTTGTTGGTGGCGTTATAGCTGTAAACAGAAAACAGTAAACTGATTTTATGAGTCTGAAGTTGTCAGAAGATCACAGACATGTTTTGTCCCTCTTTATATTTTAAGGGTGCTTTTAAAAGCCTTTACCCTGAGAAAAATGTGCAAACCAAACAAAAGGAGCATGGTCACTTCAGGGTCACACTTGATCCTCTTGCTGTCATGATTGAATGACAACCAGCACACACACAGAATGAGGGAGCTATAGCTCAGGATATAGATATCGCTAGTTATATATTAAAGTTCAGGATTGCCAGTAAGGTTTAGTAACAGGTCACATGAGAACTTTTTAGTTTGGGTAAGTACTAATAGTTTTGGTGTGTAAATGTTCCTCAGGACAAGAATAAAGTCCTGAAGAAGGTGTGGAGTAAATGTTTGGTATATCAAATTAAAAGATGTTGAAAATTCAGCTGCTGGCAGCTTAAATACTGATTTTACTATTATTATTATTACTGGCGTTTAAAAAACTCATCTGATTAAGCGCCCACTTGGCAGACACACATGTACACACACACAACCACAATAATGGATATCTGTGCACAAACACACACCCACAGCATGCATGCACCAAGTTTCTACAGACAACAAATACACACCCACTCGTGAAACGATTAAATGTTCAAACTAAAAAACAAAACAAAGTGAGAAATGCAGTAGATTAGTCCTTCCACTCAGACTGTGGTCTAATTAATTCAGCAGGAAATCAAGTGGAAAATCCCCTTTAATGAACTTCAGGCCATATTGATAGAACTACTCCATATGTGATGGGTGTAACTGGGTGTGAAAGATAAACAGCAGCTCACAGATCATCACCCAGGAATCAAACCACAGGTTCAGGTTCAGAGGAAACACCAAACTTCCCAAGTCTCTGAAACTGCATCCACCTTTCCTTCTCGTGTTGTTTCCTTGCGTCCCTTCCACCACGGATGCACGAAAACCAAAGAGTACAGAAGCAAAGAGGTGAAACTCTAGTGTCTGTGGCAAAGGATGTATAAAGAGACGTCTGTAAATCGGGACAATTATTTTTTGAGGTAAATCAACCTCCCAGTAGGAACATTTAAATATCCCTCATTTAAATCATCATGTCCTAAAAGTTGTAAATTTGTAGCAGTTATTTTCCTCGCCATAATGAACGTGCATCAAGACCCACAGGACTGCACTGCCCTGCATGCTCGTATGATATATCTGGTTCTACCAGCTTCCTGCTGGCTGCATGCGGCTGTAATAACGGATATATTGGCTGTAATTTATTCCTTTTATTATCTTCTTATCCACCCATGGGGTGGATGTTGTCAGCCTGTACTGCGGTAGATGCATTAATGTCTCTGTTCCAACCAGCTATCAGCCAGTAGTTAGTAGTGCTAGTACACATTAACAGGATTTAATGGAGTTGTAGCCATTTACTAACCCTAACTAAGTCGTTTTGTTGCCTAAACCGAAGGAAGTTGGTTCCTGTGAAGACACGTGTTGCTGGACATTCGTATGAAAACAAACAAAAAAAGAAGGAATAACTTTTTCATAGGATATCATACAAACCATCGTATGAGGATATGTTAAACATTTTAGTTGCCAAAAACGTCAGAATATAAAAATATGTCAAATATTCAGCGACCGGTTGTGGTTAGCTCCACCCTCTCGTCTCACGTCTGGTTCCAAAAACCCAATATGGTGACGGCACTCTGCAAACCAATCGGTGATGATTATATACAGTGTATGGGTTGGACACTTCTTGGGTTAGAGCTACATGGCAACAAGCTCACAACGACAATGATAACATACTGATGTTAGCTAGTTAATGCTAAACGTGAAGCATAAAGCAGTAGTAAGATGGAGCTCAGAAATGGAGGAGCAACTTGTTGATTAATGTTTATTAAACGTGTCTCCATCACTTCATCCATCCATCCTTCATGAATTTGCAGTACAAAGTAAAAACTAACATCACAAATTCTTCCTGCCCGTCGTCGGCCATGTTTGTTTACACTAAAGTCACATTTGATCATGAGACATTTTGTGAGATTTCTGTTTTTTTAGTAGGGAGTCTTGCTGTTGCCAAATTGTTGCTCTCCACACACTAAAGGAACAAAACCGTTGAATTTAACAGAACATGTCATTACGTGTGCCGTCTCACATTTTACACGGTAAGATTTGAAAAATCTGGTAGTGTGGGCCAGCCTCACCAAAACTGCTCCAGATCAATGTGCTCTGTGAAAGCTTGTGAGAAACGAGCAGCGATGTGAGCTTTAAATCAGCTGAAGGAAGCCAAACATGAGCTGTAAAGATAATGAGCAGTAATTCCCTCTTCAAGACCAGTAAACCATCTTCAGCGCCTGATGACACTCACTTCAGTCACAAGTGGAAAATCGTAACTGCAATCATCATTACACTTGGTCCTAATTCAATTTTACATGCTAGCTGATTTAAATACAACCACATGACCTTAGAATGAGAATGTATTGATTTTTAACATATTTCAATAATGAATTTTCAAGCGATTGCAGCACGCCTGCTGAAAGACCAACTGGAAAGTTAGATATTCCAATTACTCCCCACTTTCACAAGCAAACTGCCATCCATTACCTCAGCCAGAATAAAAACAGAGCAACATCAATTATTAATCAGTGAGCTTAATGAGCTTATTAACTAAAAATGGAACCTGCCGTTGTGTCTCATACAGGACAAACAGCCACAGTAGCAGCTTTGTGAGGCTGGAGCAGCAGGAAACCTCCGAGTCCGAGAAGAGAAGCCAACGCTGAAGTGTCTTAAACTTTGCAAACATCAGTTTATGGTCTCAGTCGATTTTCAAGTCTCCTTCAATACAGCATGATGTTCATTTAGTAAATTATGGTCCCAAATAGACCATAAAGCAGGGGATGCTTTAGGGCAGGGCTACCTTGGGATTGACAGGTTTCTACCATGTTTTCATCTTACAACTTTAACCCTTTCAGTGTGTTTTCACTTCATCAGAGTTACTTTTTACATTTTGGTCGCCTACATCTTATTCAGCATGTCAAGTTGTCGGTGTTTTTGTCTTCAAAATTAGCATCCCTAATCCCTAAAGTCTCTTTTTTTGTCGCATCCATAGCATCCCTGTAACTCCCAGCATGTAGTCCCTAATCCAAAACTCTTTTCTATACTAAATTCTCTCCGAAAACATCTGGCTGTTCCACATCCCTAATTCAACAGTCCATCTCGTCTGAACAGTTTCATTAATCAGATTCAAAATCTTTCCACCTTTTTCTGTCCTTTAAGCCAAACACTAAGCCTCAAACATTGATGTTTTGTCCTCCACTGTCAGAATCAGTGTGATCTGCTATCTGGATGATGACATCTGATTACGGGCCTTTTGCATCTACACCTAATAAGGATTCTTGTTCTCTCAATTCTGCTGACCTTTTTTGGTCCGATTTTCTTTCTTATAAATGTGGCCACACTCTGTTGTGATGTTATTTACACCTGTGTGATATCTGATAACAGCGTGAGGCGGCCCACCAGATGAGGTCTGACCAATCTGATGGCATTCTGCATGCGTTTACACCTGCAGTAAATGAGTTTTTCCTGATACAAATCACAAGTTAATATACCAGGTGTAGACATCCACTGAGAGTCAGCAGCTGGGAGCTGGACCAATCAGCAGACTGCAGGAAACGGTTGACATAATGACACCATGATTCATCATCTCTTCAGACTACTCACAGTAATCTGGGCACTCTGGATAATATAGCACTCATTCTGTACTGTCATGATCTATTTCTTGCCTTAGATTCATTCAGAGGACGACTTTAATAGATTATTTTAATTTAGTTGATCATTTAAATGATTTCTACAGCTAGTTTTCTAAACTGATAGTCTGAAGCTCAACTGGTGCATGCAAAGAAAATAGGCTTTAGAGGCCCAAGATCTCATAATAATGATTATATTTTTGACTTCTCTCATGGCAGATATTTCATTTGTCATGGCAGGTAATGGAGGATGAACATCCGCTCCACCTGTCCAAATCTTAGCTAAGGCACTGGAAACACAAATGAGTCCAAAAGACAACTGAAAGGATTTCTGCACTTTAAGATCCACGCCTACTGAAATACTGCGTAGCTCTAAGTGTGCAGAAATCTTTTCTATTGTAATTCATCATGGCAGGAAAACCATGGGTGTAATTAACAGCAGTGGAAGAAGTACACAGATGTTGTACTTATGTAAAAGTAACAATACTACAGCATAAAATACAAGTAAAAGTCATGTTCAGATTTTAAATTAAAGTGAAAATTAGGGCTGTCAGTTAAAATTTAATCAAGTACAATCGCTTGCAAATTAACAACACATTTGTCTATTCAAAATGTGCCTTAAAGGGAGATTTGTCAAATATTTAATACTCTGATTAACATGGGAGTGGGCAAATATGCTGCTTTATGCAAATGCATGTATATGTTTATTATTGGCAATCAATTAACAACACACAAAATGACAGATATTGTCCAGAAACCCTCACAGGTTCTGACTTTAGCATCAAAAATCTGCTCCGACAGGCAACAACAGCTGTCAGTGTGTCAGAGTGCTGACTTGACTAGGACTTGATCCAGACTGACTGGGACTATCATAAAGTGGGCATGTCTGTAAAGGGGAGACTGGTGGGGACCCAGAGAACCCATTTACATTCACACATCTGGAGGTCAGAGGTCAACGGACTCCTTTGGAAATGGACATGACAGTTTTTCCCTCACCAAAGTTTGTTATTTAACTTCTTTCATGATAAGCTAGTCTGACCTGTTTGGTATCGATGGATTCATCAGGTTTTCAAGTTTTAATTTGTTAAAGAAATGATTGATGTTCAAAGAATTTCTCTTAATGCATTATCGTTATCGCATTAACATTGATATTACAGTGTGTAGGATTTAGTGCCATCTAGTGGTGAGTACCGCTCCACTCACTCCTCTCTCTCCAAGACTGGTAACTTGAGCTGCAGAGTGCAAAACCATGGTAACACCATAATACACTACAACATACCATAATAACTACTACTCATACCACTACTTCTACTTCAGGAGCAACAGGAGTGAAACAGCGGCTGGCGGTACCACGGTTTAGCACTCTGCGGCTCACGTTACCACAGTTTCACCAGCGTGTCTGGGAACTACGGCGACCTTCGGGTAAAACGTGAAAGTCTCTCTCCAGAGTTAGAGTTCGGTTTGTCCATTCTGGACAACAGAAGAAACATAGTGGACTCTGAAGAGGACCGACCCCTTATATAGATATAAAGGGCTCATTCTAAGCTAACGATTATATAGACTAATGAAAACATAGTTATGAATATTATGTCACGTCTGCTGACAGATCCCCTAATTGCTATACATCGGTCCTTTAAATACAGCACTTGAGTGTGTACATGTAATTAGTTACTTTCCACCACTGGTAACTAGTAATATATACTGTTTTCATAACAGAGTAATAACTGCTAGAACTGTGATGATCAGCTCCAGGTTGATATAACATGATGTCCTCCTTTAATGCTATTTATTACTGCTGTGATTTCAAGTCAAAACGTCCACCGTAAGAACGTTTATAGCAGTAAACATAGTAATTGAACATTCACCTCCATGCACACCTCCCGTTAAATCACTCACAGCTGAGAAAGCCAGACAAAAAGAGCCCAACCGTACCTCATCCACGTTCTCGAAGGCGTTGATGATGTCATACGGCAGGCAGGACAGCAGGTCGATGACAAACCAGGTCTTCAGGTAGTTCATGCGGATGAGTTTGGGGTCGGAGATGACCTCTCCGCCGGGCCCCACGAAGGTGGTGTGGAAGTTGAGGACGATGTCCACCAGGAAGATGACGTCCACCACGCTGTCCAGCACCAGCCACACGATGTTGTTCTGCTTGGTCTTGAAGGAGACGTTGTAGGGCACCATGATGGCGGTGTAGAAGGTGAGGATGAGGATGACCCAGTCCCACGTGGTCTTGAAGGTGCAGTAGTGAAGGATGATGTGGGGGGGCGTCTTCGGGGCCTCCTGCTTGTACTGCGGGAGGATGTCGGAGTTTAGCTGTAAAACCTGGAGACACGACAAGAAATAAAACTCTTAATTAGGTTTCCTTTAACCAAGTATACCTCTCCTCCAAATGTTCATTAAAAACAGCCTTCAATTAACACAATTAACACACACTACTAAATGTACAATATGAAAATTAAGAGGGAGTTTGACTCTCCACCGGCCTGCCTGAATTCAGCTGCCAAAGCAGTACTATAATTTCAATTATATCTTCAAAAGCACCTTTAATGGACAGGCCTCTGTGTAACTGAGTTTGAGCCAGCCAACTTTTTAATCTTATTTACTTTCCTGTTTTTCTTAATTTGAGTATTTTAATACAAACATAAAGAGAGGAAAGTAAAACAAAAACAGCATCTGTACAAACCAAACAGCCCATTACTTTATTTATTTATTTTTTTATATTTCTAATTGTCAGTTGTATTTGCAAGAGAAGCCTGACGAAGAGTTTCACCATGTAAATACACTTTAACTGAAAAGGTAACAGAGGACAGACTAGAAAGAAAAAGTGAAGATGAAATGAAATCATATGAAAGCGATGAAAGTCAATAAGAGGGTAAAGTAAGCCAAAAAACTTTGTTTCTTAGTCTAGTCATAATTACCGGCTGCTGCTAGGTATGTGTAGGTAGAGAGAGGAGGGAAAATAGTGCAAGAAAAGTATATTAAAAAATGTTTTTCCTCTCCAGTTTTCATCTGTAATCATCTCTTTTGTTGCTCCATAAAGCTCCCTGTGACAAAAAACGCATAATGAATAAATCTGGCTTGAAATGAGACAGAAGAGGACAGGAATGTGAAATCAGATGAGACGGACAGAAGAGCTGACCAGAAAAAGTAAAAATAAAAATAAAAAAGCAGCCATTATATTTTGCAGTTTGGTGATAATAACTGTCCTGCTGAGCTCGGTCTTCTCTGTATAACACAGACTACATTAAATCCAACAGTTTGATTTCCTCTGCAGGACACACACATCACACACCAACCATCCCACTCATTTTACTCTAAACGGTGTATTTTTCTGTTTGTATCCAGCTGCTTCACAGATGAACTGTAATATAAAATACATGATTATAAATCAATCTCATTTCAGCCTCCCAGATATATTTAAAATATCAGCTACAGTATGACTAGTTCTAGTACTGCTGTTTGACACTGACTACTGATACATACAGTAACAATATTGAGGATAATATCTAAATATCATTAGCACTACTGCAACTGTAGTTACTACCATTTCTAGTAGTGAGTTACTGCTAGTAGTACTGATGATTGAGGACATATACAACTACTACCAATAGTATTATTACTACTGCATTGGTGTGACTACTTCGGGGGCCAATATCATTACTGCATTTACGACTACTGCTTCTACTACCACTACTACTAATAATAATGTTGCTGAGTCTGCTTGTTATAGATTAGTACTTGTTTAGTTACAAGCACCCTACCACTCCACTATTACATCTACTACTACTACTACTACTTCTGCTGGTGCTGCTTCTACTACCAGCACTGCTAGGCCTACTACTAGTGCTACTCTTCCTTCTCACCACCTATTACTACTTGTAGGGTTACTGCTGGTACCTCAATATTTGGAGGCTAGTACTGCTTGCTAAATTAGTACTATTATTACTAATGCTGTCATTACTTTTACAGTTACTAGTCACATGTCTACTACTACTACTACTACTACAGCTATTGTCTATAACTACTACTTTTCTTTTATCAATACAGCATGCTATAAATAATAATGACACTAATAACAATTGTAGTATTTTCATTTCTATTGAAGGAGGCTGGGTACTAGTGCTGGGCATCATGCACAGTCTCCTTCAATAGGCCTTAGCCTTGGTTAGCCTCTGTTAGCTTTGGTTAGCCTCTGTTAGCCTTGGTTAGCCTCTGTTAGCTTTGGTTAGCCTCTGTTAGCCTTGGTTAGCCTCTGTTAGCTTTGGTTAGCCTCTGTTAGCTTTGGTTAGCCTCTGTTAGCTTTGGTTAGCCTCTGTTAGCCTTGGTTAGCCTCTGTTAGCTTTGGTTAGCCTCTGTTAGCCTTGGTTAGCCTCTGTTAGCTTTGGTTAGCCTCTGTTAGGTTTGGGTAGCCTCTGTTAGGTTTGGGTAGCCTCTGTTAGGTTTGGGTAGCCTCTGTTAGGTTTGGGTAGCCTCTGTTAGGTTTGGGTAGCCTCTGTTAGGTCTGGGTAGCCTCTGTTAGGTCTGGGTAGCCTCTGTCAGGTCTGGGTAGCCTCTGTCAGGTTTGGGTAGCCTCTGTCAGGTTTGGGTAGCCTCGGTTTTATTTGGGTAGCCTAAGCTAAGTTTGATTAGTGTCTGTTAGCTTTGATTACCCTAAATAGTTTAGTTAGCCTCTGTTAGCTTTGATTAGCCTCTGTTAGCCTCATCTGTCCCTCCAGTGGGACTCAGTCTGATGTCAGTAACCGGGCGGGTCGGCAGAGCCGAGGATAAACAGCAGTCTTCGTAACGGATGAGCTGCATCTCATCTAATCATCATCATCAGGGCTGCCAATCAAACAGACCCTGGTCAAGAGCAGCGCCACTGCTCAAGAAGAGACCACCACTTAGGAACCCAGCGGCATTGTGAGGGAAAAACAGGGTAAAAAAAACCCTCTCCTTATGCGACACTTGACAGCCCCCTCGACAGAAGACGCCAGCTGTGTCTTTCAGGCTGCGGAGCAGATGGATCACCTGCGATATCTATTGAGCGCCGCTCAGGACGTGATGCAACCCTGGGCCATCCAGCACCAGGACGGGAAATGGGAAAGAGGATTTATTAGCTTTTCTCCTTCCTGCCAACATTTCTCTTTACATCCTTCTGTCCTTTACTTACACAACTTCTTTCTTCTTTCACTTCTCCTTCCTTCCTTAACTCACTTAACTTCCAGAGGTATTAAAAAAACCTCATTCAAAATCACCTTAACTTTTATAACAACAGAAATCCAACCTTGGAACAAAGCTTACTCAATATTTCAGTTTTCAGCTGCCTTTATACAACATTTGTCCGAAGCCAGAAACTTTCCATGTTATACTGTGTTCACATTATATTGGAGTTCTTATAATTATGAGCATCTGACTTGTAAGTAGCCCTCAAATCAATAACCAAGTCAGAATTACAACTGGGAACTCCAGTATCTCTGGCTCAGTGTTTAATAACACAGACAAGCTTAACCAAACAACCACGGATGCTTCACGTCAACCAAAGTCCATCGTTCAATGTAATTAAATCCACATTTTAATCAATATATTCCTATATTGCCAATGAACAGAATAAATATCCTTCCCATAATCCTTCCCATCCATCCTATAGGACGTCAATATGGCATTCAACACCAGTTTGACAGGAAACGCCTCCTTCATCGTCATTCATTAGCAGTACATGAACACTCGGACACACTTTAATGTAGTTTTAAACATATATAAGGTCCTTTCAGCTGCATATTTGTGTAGTTATCAGTAACTTTAACTCCATAAGTGGATGGCAGTGTATTCAAATTACAATATACTGTACAATATTAACTTATTATGCAGCTCTACCATTTTTCACAACGTCAAACACGTCACAAGTCGTGAACTCTGAGCTTTCAGAAACTTTCCACTGACGAGGTCGTGAATACGACAAGAGGGGGCGTTCAGATGGACCCAACTAGTAAACATGACCACATTTGAAGGCACCATAGCATTTCAACTCATAATCACCATTATAAAGATAAATCAATCATTCATGGTAATCCTAAAAGGTCAATAATGATACAGGAAGTAGTAGTTTGACTAAAGTGTGTTACATGACTTCCCATGTTGTAAACACGAGTTCACGAGTTTCATTTGAAGGCATCAGGCCCCCACCACGACCCTGTCGCTAAGCAACCGTGACAATACATTAGCCTAACACTTTTTTCTGGGACGCAAAGCGACGTCATATCACGGCTATGAACCAATCAGATTACTTTATTTGAGCTACCCCTAGACCATGCTAATGAATTTAACAGAGTTAAGGTACAATTGTTGAAAATGTTTTACATTAAACACTTAAACATACCATTGTACCTGCTTATCACTATATTATAATGTATTTCTTTTACAGCATGTTTACATTCAGCTTTTAGGTGTAAATTTGGGCATTTGAAGTGAAGCGTTACTCAGAAATGTCCGTAACAGAGAGGACTAAACATGTGGATGTTTATAGACAGCAAAGATTTCAGCTAGAGACTGTTGGTGTATGGTATACTATTATGGGATATATCAATATGGAAGAAACCAAGTTACATTGATTAAGTACTCGCACTGCCATGCTTGTACATTTTCATTGGCGCAGTCATTTTTTTCTTTTACTCCTTTTGTTTTATTGCATTTATAATTCATATTCAGTGATTTAGGATATGCATAAAGCTGGTGGACTCACAAGAGAGAGATTTAAAAAATAAATGGTTTAAATGAAGTGCCAGAGGCTGATATATCCAGATTTTTAGTCCCTAGTAGGGGACATCTTATATCACACACACACCTGAGTCCACTTCATTCAAACCAAACACCTTCAGTTTGTATGCAGACTTTCTGTTTAACATTTCCTTCTCTCTTTCCTTATTACATCCATCTGTTTGCCTCCTGCCTGTCCTTCCTTTCCTTCTTCCTTTAACGAATTCCTTCCTTACTTAAGTCATTACTTCCCCTTACTTATTATTCCCCCCCGCCCACGTCACCATTAAACCACCCTGAAAGTAACACTTTTGTTAAAAACCCCACACCGCTTCCCGCCTTGTGTGCTAAACAGGGATGAATCTCAAACAAGTTCTGATTAAAGGCGATACACCTCAAACTCAAACCTTCATGAATAAAACAGGTGGGAAAAAGAAGACGCAAGCCTTCTTCTCTCCGCGCAGAAATCCATTTTCTAAATTTCTAGCTGCAGTCACAATCTTTCAGAGTGCCCACAGCAGCACCCTGCTTCGGTCTCCCCACCCAACATGAAATATTAATGACACAGGAGTCCACGAGAGCACAGCGCTCCCGGGAAGAGAGAGCACCGCTCGCTGTGTCCAACAACTGCTGCTGCTCCAGGGAAGCTGGCAGTGAGCTTAACGGAGGGAGGGCGGGGAAGGATGGATGCACTGAGGGCGTGGTCCTGTGTCACATAGTACAGTACGCTTGCATGGCTGTGTCCGTCTACTAGGATGTGTGGCTGCTTTAAGTCAGAGTTAGTAAAATGGTCTGAATGGGCTGCTTAATGTTTTATGTGAAGAGTTATTTGTGCAGAAATAACGTTAAGAGCAGAGAGCTGCTATGGTGGCACATCTGCAGAGAGCAGAGAAGGCTACAGCAGCGCTGACTCCAGGTGGCCGGTAAGCTAACGTTACCTGCTGCAGTACTGTTGGTGCCTTAAAATTCAAGTTTTGAGGTCAATCCTACAAGATAAGGACGCTATTTTTCTATGTTGGAACTTCCTCACACGTTGAAGGGGCTGATCTTAAAAGCAACAGCGTGTAAAATGTTGGGCGAAGGAATATAATATTCATAACTATGTTTTCTTTAGTTTATAATCACCTGAAACTATGAATTGTGTTTTCATTATTTCAGAATGAGCCCTTCGTATCTACATAGGGAGCAGGTCCTCTTCACTGAGTCTACCATGCTCCTTCTTTGGGTGGGGGAGGGGATCAATACAGCATAGTATTTTAAACATGTTATATTTCGTGATATTTTGCGTGGCAGTACTGTGTCAATACACGGACGTCCAGTATTAATCTTTTATTATATAAATTATTACAATAATCCTACAGCCCGCCGGCAAGGGGGCGGCAGTAGCTCAGTCCATGGGGAGTTGGCTTGGGAATCGGAAGGTCACCGGTTCAAGTCCCACCATGGACCAAAAACCGAATGTGAACTGGTTGCTGGAGAGGTGCCAGTTTACCTCTTGGGCACTGCCGAGGTGCCCCTGAGCAAGGCACCAAACCCCCAACTGCTCGGGGCGCTTCTCAGGAGCAGCCCCCTCACGCTGACATCTCTCCATTAATGCATGTGTATAGGTCCTGTTTGTGCATGTACTGTATGTATTTCAGGTCTGTGTGTACTGTGTATACGTTAACAACAGAGTGAAAAAAATTGAATTTCCCCTCAGGAGATCAATACAGGGTGTTGTCTTCTGCTTCTTCTTCTTCTTCTTCTTCTTCTTCTTCTTCTTCAGCCTGGCTGCTTAGTTTTAAAGCCAGGGTAACAAATCACAAAATATGGCAATATATCTTTTTGCAAACCTCAGCATGTCGCAAAATGTTTAAAGTCCTAATAAGATAGTATCAGGGAGCAGGTCCTCTTCACGGAGTCCACCATGTTGCTCTGCCATGTTTCTGCAGTAGCCCAGGATGGAAAACCAAACTGTGGTTCTAGAGAGACTTTCATGTTTTTATGCTACCCGAAGGCCACCGTTGTTCTCTCTGAGGTAACGTCAGCCGCAGAGTGAAACTAAAGTAGTGTTATTATGGTATAGATTGCCACTGAGCGAGGCCAGTTTGTTATTTGTAATAAAGTTTAGCATGTGCCTTCAATCATCAAGAAAAACTAGGGTGTGTTGCCTGGATGCCTCAAAGACGAAGGATGTGTACCTGGTACCTGTACTAGTGAGCGTGGAATAAATGATACTGCACAAAGTATGAACCTTTGGCCACATGACAACAGAATGATGAAGACCAAGAGATGCAGAAGTAAATGTTTCTATGGTGACCTGCAGTTTAATGTAACGTCAAAGTGCTTTAGAGCACCAGCTTAAAACAGCATGACCTCGATATAGTGTTCAGTACGAGGTGTGGAGAAGTAACCGTGTAATGTATGTGTGAGTGCTCACCTCCGCCAGTCTGGACTGTTTATGGCTGACTTCATGTTTGTCGATGGGTGGCGGCTTCGGCAGCGTGTTGCGGTTGTTGGTGAGCGCCCGAGTCAGCCGTGCGAACTTGGTCCATCCTGCTGGAATGAAACATTAAACACAGATTACGTCACAGTCAACACAACCCAACAGAGATGAGCTGCACACAAACACAGCCAGCCCCCGTTGTTGATGCAGTTCCCCAGTTCACGACTCCAGTGGGGACATACTGGAGTTACAAAATATTCCCACAGCTTCCACTTACTTGCCACTGAGGGGCTGGCAGCAACTGTGTTTTTCCCCACTTGGTAGCTGATATTTACAATAAATCCGACACAATGTGAACGCTGCACAAGCCCTGCTTTTTACGGTAAAACAGCCACCCTGCAGAGTGTGTCCTTGAAACACAACTGGATCTCCACCAGCTGCAGGGTTTCTGCTCTGCAGCTACGCAATGTGCTCTGACCTTCGCATGCAAGCGGGAGATGAAGGAGAAGTTCTCCTTCGGGGGATCAATACCGCAAGAACTATACATTTAGCATATGTTTGTCTTGCGAAAATGAAAGCTTAGGGGGAAACTGCTGTGTGTAGGTACATTTTGAACTTTTAAACCACTGTGTGCAGCACTGGTCAGATGAGCTGGTCAGATGGGCTTATAAGTACTTTTATGGGCTTCATCTAATACCGACTGTACACTAGAAGATTTTCAAACACTCAAACCCAGTGTTGCTCCTCAACTCCTCAGCAAAGAAAGTAGCTATTGGCTGTCCTAAAAGTCACTAAACGACGTCGTCACTTAATTTGCATAACTGACCATATGCTTGAAATTTTAATGAGTGCTGTAGTGAGTAAAAAAAAACAAAAAAAACACCCTAAATATGTTTCTAACTACAAATGAACTTTCTTCTGTCGATTCTTGTTTTTTTTTTTTTTTAATGCCACAGTTCCACCCAAAGTTTAGACAGAGACATGATGAGCTTGTGAATTTCTCCACTGTGGGACGAATAAAGTAATATCTTATCTTATCTTATCTTAGTCAGCTAGATGTTTGTCAGAGAGGCTCGCACACAGTGGACGAGGTGAGGAAGTGACTGAGGCTGTGTGAGACAAATGCAGGGAGTTATTTTAGACAAATTTTTTTTTATTTACATCCAGCCAGCGGCGGCTTCGTGCATGTGATTCATTTGCAGTGTGGATGCGGAGGGGTGAACATCTCCTGCTGTTGCTGCAGCTAGGAGGGACCGCTGTGGACCAGGACTGGGCCACCTGGGAGTGCTTTAGGGTGGGGGAGGGGTCCAAAGCAGCACCCGCTACTCATTAAGAGGAAGAACGATACCTGCTTTCAGTCTCCAAAAATCTCCAACAATACCAGAAAAAGTCACTAGATTTGTTACTGAACACTTTTTTGAAAAAGAGTCACTAGAGGGGTCTGAAAACTCACTAAATATAGCAACAAAGTCGCTAAGTTGGCAACACGGCTCAAATCGTCTCACAGTTAAAGACACATAATATTTTGCAGGGTTCCTATTTGAAAGTCTACAGCTAGATTTCTTATGAGATTATATCCCATCATTCTCCTGGTGGAAGTTCACAAGAAGAAAAATGGTTGAACAATGGAGCAGAAACAGAACAGAACCAAGATGTCCTCCCCAGAACAGAGAACCCCTCAAACCGGGACCTTTTAGTGTACTGCAAGTTCATGCATGTATACGGGCATGAACATGTATGCAGCACCACAGGCGTTTTCATCAGGATGGCTGATGGTGACGTAAGCAGCCATGTAATGCATTCTGGTTGCATGGCGGCACGATTCAAGACGGGGCGACACGTTGGCTGCTCCTGATTTGCAAAAGTTGTGGTCTAAGCTACTTTATGCAAATAACAGGCGCCCGGCGCGACTCACCACCTCCTGAAACTCCCTAGAAACTTTTAAGCGTCTTCAAACCAAAATAAAAACAAACTGCACCGCTTATTTCTCTCATAAAATGTTTTCAGAAACACTTTTCAGTGAACTATTTTCCGTGATATAAGAGAGAAAAGTATGTACGAGTATGTTCAGAATATGTTCTTGATTGTTCATGTTCAGCACTGAACTGTCCTGTTGCTGATATGTGCTGTACAAATAAAGCTGCCTTGCCTTGTTATACAATAGCATCAACGGCCAAAACATTAATGATGAGATCGTTAGGCTATATGAATACAGTTAGAATTATATCAGGATGTGAATTGCAGTCAAACAGGATAATGTCAACATAATTTAGAGAATTTCATCTATTTCTTTATTTTTCTTTAATTGTAAGGGCTTGGATGACAGCAGGCTATTGTATATGACGACTACGGCAGGTCTGGATCACTCAAAAATTGTGTTTGTACAGAAAATTCAAAATACAAGAAAATCAGTGAGTGCAGCAAGTTCTTCTAAATCACCCGTACAAGCCAGTTAAGAAGGAATCTGTTCGTATAAAAGGCCCTGTCACAACTATATATTGTGCATCTTGCACTTTCTTTCTTAACTTTCTTCCTTTACTTCTATATGACCTTTTATTTCTCATCTCAGTGCTGGTGATTAATATACTCAAGTTTCTGTGGCCGATACGCATTTTATCATGCTGTTTTTGAACAATGCTACATGCATAAAGCTAATTATAAATGCAGTGGAAATGCATAGCAAGCATAGTTTCCTCTTATTGTCCACTCCTTCATTGTGTCCAAAATTTTGTTTTCAACTTTAATTATCATGTAAAAATGTGTATAATAATACAGGCGTGTCCAGCAGTGGTCGTTTTCTGGTCACGTCACAGCTGTGAATACAGTTTCGAGGACGGGTGCTCTCACTGTACTGCTCTAAAAATAAAGCCAAACGTTTGAAAGGGCAAAGAGAGAGGTGCACCACATTCAGCCGTCACACATTGGGATGGACGCCACCCTTTGAAGGGACCATTACGAATAAACGTGGTCTTTAAAATAGCTTTTAACCCTCCGGCCTCCAGCTGCCTGAGCACCTTCCCCTTCATTTCAACCATTCATTCCTCTGTGCAGCAAACACAACACTATACTGAGACCCATAAAGGATGAATATCAACACAATACTTAGTTTATTCTGAGCCCCAATCACTCAACTCCCCTCAAGGAAAACCACTATAATGGCTTTTGTGAAACTAAATATACATCTTCAGTTGCATAGCGGCTTCTTTATGTGATTTTTCTATATGCTAATACATTAGATTGGCTCTGGATCGTCATACATAATAAGCCTGGCTGCTCTTAGCCAAAATGGAGCTTTTTTCCAATATCTTTCCTGGAGGAAAATTGCTGCAGTAGTGCTTACTTACTATAATAAATACTGTACAGTATATTGTTGGCTGTTGAAAGCATTGGCTTAGAATAGATCACTCTCAAAGACATCCGTCACATGACTTGCTTCACTTAAACAAGACGTATGGTGAGATGTTCTCAATACTGTGACTATTTACAGCTTCAGAGGCTTTTTGCTTAAACTCGATTTTACGAGAAATATTGTATTTTTGTCACCGAGCTGATTTTATCTGACAGCTGTAGTTGCTAGTTTGCAGACTGATTTTGCAATGAAACAAGAGATGATCTGAAAAACATACTGCCTTTGCTGAGTAAAAACACTGCAGCTCTAAAAACGATTATCTAAAAAGGTTTAATGGACAGAAGTTCAGGGAATTTTTGAAGAGATCCATCCATCCATCGTCAACCGCTCATCTCGTTAGGGGTCGCGGGGGGCTGGAGCCGATCCCAGCTGGCATTGGGCGAAGGCGGGTTCACCCTGGACAGGTCGCCAGTCCATCGCAGGGCATTTTTGAAGAGATCTCTTCTTTAAAATGCCAAAATCTACTTTTTTTCTTGATGCTTAAGACCTTTACACACTACCAATTTCTTTTTTTTCATGCAATTAATTTGCCATATGATTTGTCATATATATGCAGCAAAAAGGCGTTGCCATTTTTCGGAACAAAAATATATTCATCTACATAAATTTTTATCAATAACACCTTTAAGGTTATATCTGATATCATGTGTTTGACACATGTATAGTGTCCTGTACTGGCTTTTCTTTCTTTTCGTTTTCTCTTAACTCTGTAACGTGAGGCGAGCAGCATCTTGGACACCTTTAGAAGGACCAAATAATTTAAACAAGCGTATCTGTATAGCTCGCCTTTGTTTTACTCTTGCTATTAAAGCTAGAGAGATACAGTGGATAGAAAAAGTCTCTACTCCCCTCTTAAAATATCAGGTTTTTGTGATTTTGTGAAATAAATGAGACCATGATTGACCATCATCATTTCTGAACTTTTTCCACCTTTAATGTGACCTACAACCTGAATGACTCAACTGAAAAAAAAATATGTTAGGGGAAAAAATAATGTGGTTGCATAAGTGTGAACACCGTCTTATAACTGTGTTCAGAATGAACCAGTTACATTCAAACTCATGTTAGATAGTAGTCAGTCCACATGTAGCATCACTTAAAGTGACTCTGCTTAACCCCGAATACAGTTCAGCTGTTCTAGTAGGATCTTCCTGACATTTACCGAGTGTCATCTGACAGTAAAACCATGAGCTGCAAAGAGCTGACAAAGCATCACTGTTGAACGATATCAGTCAGGAGAAGATTACAAAGGACTCTCCGAGGCGTCAGATCTACCATGAACACAGTGAAGACCGTCATCAACAAGTGGAGAAACTATGGAACAACAGAGACATCACCCAGAGCTGGACGTCCCTCCACAGCAAAGAGAAGAGGAGAAGGAAAGTGGTGAGGGAGGCTGTCGAGAGGCCTGCAGCTGCATTAAAGGAGCTGCAGCAATCTGTGGTCGTCCTGCTTGTGGACGACATGTGACAACAACCTCCAGTATTCTTCGTATGTCTGGACTAAACTATTATTACCAGATTAACCAGATTATTAGATAGATAGATAGATAGATAGATAGATAGATAGATAGATAGATAGATAGATAGATAGATAGATAGTCCATCTTGCTAAAACAATTAATAAAGAATAAGTTATCCAACAGAAAGAGCAGCTGTAAAACCCCTGAATCTGCTTCTTTACTTAGAAATTCAACTTTTCATTTCTAAAATAAAGACGTGCTGTTTGTTGACTTTCAGGTCACGCGTGCTAACTGCTAATGTTTACTGCCACTGTAGCAGAAGTTTGACTGCAGGACTTTTACTTATAAAAGGCATAGTTTTCCATCAGACTCCATTTACTGAAGCAAAGGTCTTAAGTGCTTTTCCTACACTGCCTATAAAGCAGCAGAGGTTGCATATTTCCCTGCATTGTGCGCATGCATTACAGAGCACCATGCCCTAATGTGGTGGAGTACAATAGAGAACCACTGGCTCGGAAAGCAAACCCAGAACCACTTTTCATCATGAAGTAAAATGGAGGAATTTGTCCTGGTGGCACTCATGTAAATACATTCTGACAGGCTCCCACTACTGACATATAAGGACAAAAGGACCGAGCACGGAGCACGAGGGGAACTGCAGGACAAGTAAATAGTAACGCTGCTGCGGTTTATCGGACTGGAGCACAATGGAAGTGGAAATAAAAAACATGTAAAAGGCCTGAGCTAAAAATAACGGGTGCAGAACTGGTGCACGCACCTCCAAAGTGGATTCAGAAATGAGGTTTCGATCAGCGGCTTTTCACCGAGGACGGACTGAATTTACAGAGTGATTTGTCCTTCAACAGATGGACAGACTCATGTAGGACACGGCAAAAACTGACAATATTTAACATCTTTCTTTAACCTTCTAGTAGTAATAGTACCTGCTGTGCCATTCAGGGTGGTATTCAGACTCGGATGTTAAATAAAAAACAACATAGGAGAGTTCAGTACGACACTGAGGTTATTACACTGCCTTTAGTGTAATTATCCCCACAGCACCTCTGAGCTCCCAGATACATGAAGAAAGCATGCTAAACATTCATTTCAGGGCTGTCAAAGTTCACCAGATACTAACTAATATCATGCAAATTTGTTTAAATGCCACTAATTTCTTTAACACATTCACGCAACCTGTGATTTAAAGGTTGTAGTGAATCAGTTTTATAGCTATGGTGCCTTCAAATAGAAGTCGTGAACTCGTGTTTATGAGATGGGAAGTCGTTCAAGTGGTTAAGTCACGAAGAACATCGCTGCTAAGCAACGGCAATATTAACGTTACTACCAATCTAGCAAGCTAGCAAGTGGGTAACATAACGCAGAAAATGCAGATGACATAACAACAGTGGAGAAAGATGAGGTCGTTGAGAATAAACATTTTCCTCAGACGTATTATAAAATTACCAAGAAAAACAATATGACTAAAACTGCAATATACTGCGCAATATTAATTTATTATGCAGCAATAAATGAACTTCCATGGGCTCCACCATTTCTCACAACGCCAACAAACACGTCACAAGTCCTGAACTCGGAGCTTTCAGAAACTTTCCACTGACGAGGTGAATACGACATGGAGCCGTTCATATGGACCCAACTAATAAACACAGTAAACACAACAACCTTTGAAGGCACCACTAGACTGAAGGTCCATCAGTACCAACCAGGTCATACTAGACACAACGCTCCAAACCTAGGCTAAATTTAGGTGAGAAAATTTTCAAAGGGGTCTAAATAATAGATAGATAGATAGATAATATTTTATACCCCAAGTGGGAATTCTTGACCTCTGACCTCCAGATATGTGAATGAACATGGGTTCTCTGGGTCCCCACCAGCGTCTTCTTATATGACTATTTTGTGATAAATCGTAATTAACTATGGAAAATCATGCAGTTAGTCTCTATTAACTATTTTCATTGATTACCAGTCCTGATTTCAACATAATGCCCTCAATAGCCAGGTTCAACCCTTCCACAGCAAAACACCTTTCAGTACCTTTAAGGTGAATATTATGGGATTTGAGCTGTCTCCCAACTACAACAAGTATTACAAGTAAGAATATTTCATAAGCCAGGATGTTTCAGCTTAATGCCCGAGGCTTCAGTGTTTTTGCCTCGGTGCTCTTCGCTCATTCTCAGCCGTCTACCTGAAATGATGTCTCGCCTGAGGCTGAGGAAACCGCCATCTGTGAAGCTTTTACAGGTGCTGACAAGGCAGACAATGAACACTGCCAGTTTGCAAGAAAACAACAACATGATGTTCATTTCTGCCACCAGTTTCACTTTGCTCCACTTTCTTTTCTTACTTAGTTCCTACCACAGCTGATCAATTTTGAAAGAAAATATCTAAATGTAATCATTTTTTTACACCATTCTCATTTTCATTGCATTGGTCTGATTTTTTTGTTCAACAACAACATCGGTGTTGTCACAAGTTTATTAACCGGTGGGAAAACTTCCTCAATGTCACATCCCTAGTGTGTAGACCAGGACATTTCTGCAGCACCACTATATTCAATATAAACATTTTGTCTGTAAGGGATATTGCACCTGCAGCAACCCATATTGTGATTTTGATAAAATATTGATTAATTGTGCAGCCCTATTTGCTACCAGATGATATTGACACTAACTAACTGACACTAACACTAACTAATAAACACAGCCAGTGGCCATGCATGCAGACAGTGTTTAATATTCAATCTAAAATTATCTCAAATGGTTGAAAAGGCACCTGAGAACTAGGTTAAGATGAAAATAAATGTGTCAGCAACAACACAGATTTTATTTTATTAACAGTTAAATGACGGGGTAATTTTAAGGGGCACGAACACGCAGGGTCACAGGGTACAGATACAGTTAAAATGGTTATTTAAAGCTGAGCATGGACATCTTCAGCAGATTTCTCAGCTGACGTTGATGCTCTGTGGCGTGCCGAGCCGCCGGAGCAGCCAGAGACGGAGCCCAGAGCAAAGTTTCAGTCTGCATCGCGAGCGAACTTGGCTGCCAACGCCTGCAGCTGCGAATCTCCGTTCCTCACAAACGGCCTATCCCACCCCACTGATCTCGGAGCAGGTTGAACTACAGCTCGTAGATCGCCACTCTGACACAGCAGGCTATCGTTGCGTCCTCACTGTGGCCTCTAACACTTTACTGAAATACACCGTATTCATTCTGGCTGACAGCACGTCAGTCAAACCCAACACTTGCTGCCAACATGATTTTTATTTTAGGAGCTCTCTCATTACTGGGTATATGACTACAATAAAAAACAAACTGTTTAATAGTGCAATAAACTTTTGATTTTCAACAACGCCATTTCAAAATGTCTGAGAATCTCAAAATCAATGAATCAGAAACCACACTGGGAACTGAAACAATGTTTGACCTTTTAAGTCAACCCGTTTTCAGGGGAAGGCGTACGAATGACAGCATTACAAGGACATTCTGCATGTCATGAGGACGCATTTTAGGCTTTTCATGTGTCATTTGTACACCACGCAACCAAACAACTGGAATTTCCACAGTTAGGTTTAGGCAATAAAACCACTTAGGCCCTGATCACACTGAGATGTGTGGCTGGAAATTCCTATGGTACAGCCACACCCTCCTTTCTGGTGCCGCACATCGCATTTTTCTAGCATTTTTCTAGATGTGCATAAAAGTTTAAATATTCTCAACTGTTCAGCATCAGGCGTGGAGTTTCACCGCTCTGCAATGTCAAACTTGGCCCAAGCAGCCAATGACATAGGTTACTTCTACTTTACCGCTTCCTTCCTCCTGTTTAGATGCCTGTAGAGGCTAGCTAGCTAGTTAGCTGTTGGACGTCAGAGAGCTACTGAGTATGTGAGATAGACATCTCCTGTTGTGAAGTACAGACCACATTTTCCCATTATCACATTAGGAAAAACATGGTGGTTGGGCTTAAAATAAGTACAGAAACTAAGTAAAATATGCACGGAAACGACGTAACATAAGTACAGAAAACATATGCGTTACATCATTAAAATAACATTCAAAACAAAACAGCGGTTTCCTGGTTAAAAGTCTTGTGTTTGTTGGACCCATCCACCCGCCATAAGTAATCTATCTCACTTTTACTCTGAGCGTAGTATATTTACACAAATGCATTTACATGAGACTCAGTACAGACGACACATTCTCATCCCAACTCGTCACATACCATGCTTTGTCACCCACTGTTCCAATAGTTTTGGAGGGGACTCTATGTCAGTATATGGACGCTCTACAGTTGTAGCGTCGGCCCATCTGACCACGGAGATAAGAGCGATGGCCGGCTGGACCACACATTACTGCGATATGATATAGAGTTAGCATGCAGCTTTAGCCCTGATGTCTAGCTCTGCAGTGTGTGAAACCCAAAGTGTTTCCATCCTTTACTGGATGTGTAGTGTTTACCACGCTGGATTTAACATGAGGGTGCAGGTCGGATCCACGCCGACCCTCCACTGTTGTGCACGTTCTGGTTTCGGCTCACTGCAGTTTGTTTTGGTTGATGGATACGAACAATAAACTTAACCTCCTTCTACCTCAGCACAGATTCAAATGAATAGTCTGACATTTAAAAATCTATTTCAAAATTGTAAAAAATAAAATTGCTATGCATACGTTTTTTGTTTTTTTTTTTGGCTGAATAGCAGCTCTAACTAAATCTAAAGTTTGTCACATCATCAGCAGAAGCTGAAGCTAACTGGCGACGACATCAACGCACTGATGTGACAATACTAGTTCCACTCAAGCTCTAATTGCATGTTCAACACATGTTATTCACGTGTCGCTGAGCACACATAATGAATGAATAAACAAATCACACAGTGTGTTTACATATGTGTATGTGTGTATGTGTGCATTAAAAAGGGGGAAGGGTGAAGGATCCTTGTCAAAGGGCAAAGACACCCGCTCAGCGGCGCCGACAGCGACTCCCCGGGCAGGAAGCTGACACTGTGCATCAGTCAGGGCACAGAGGACAACACCGCCACCCACATCTCCTGTGATTCCTGACAGCATCCCAGCCTCCTCAAACACAACCTGACAGCTCGAGACGTTCCCGCATCGCAGGGAAACAAGACTTGACTCGCTCTTTTTCATCCAGCCCCAGCTTGGGATGAAATACAGAGTGGAGGAAGGCAAAAAATGTCTTCTTGGTGGGAGAGAAAGGACAGGAGAGGAAGAAGTTGAATGGGGAGATGGAGGCAGGAGAGGAAATGGAGGAGGAAGACGAAAAGGAAAAGAGAAAGAAGGAGGAAGAAGACAAGAACATTTGAAACATGAAGAATGAAGGAGATGATAAAGGGGTAGGAGATAAAGAATGAGAGTGAAAAGACTCAACAAAGTGGGAATTAAAAGAAAATAAGGGTGGGATGTAGAGTATGAAGATAAACTATACTACAGTATATTAGACAAGGAGGAGGAGGAGGAGGAGGATGCTTCACATACAACTAAACTGCATTCTCAGTTATGTTTGGAGGGAAACATTTTTTGTCGTGGATTACGTTTGTGTTTGGTGCATCACAAATAAGTTTGTAATAGGGCTGTTAAAGTTAACATGATAATAACACCTTAAAGCAAATTTGTTTTAATGCCACTGATTTCTTTAACACATTGATGCAACTTGCGTTTTTTAGGTTGTAACAGGTTTAAAAGCCAGACTCCATCGGTACCACACGTCATACTAGCTTGTTGCGAAGGAGTTTAAATAACGCTCAAAACTTGCACTAAATTGCATCATGTTGCCTTTGTCTCAGCTAAAAAGACGGCCGACGGCCGAGTACGTTCTGCATCTGCGTGAGAGGAAATAACTCTCCACACCAGCAGGTGGCGGTAGTCTGTGTTCATCATTCAAATGAGACAGGAAGACCGAGGATGGTGGATATACAAGCTGTTGTTACGATATGTCCATGAAACAAAGAGCCATCTGACGACCATTTTCACACCACTCTCACTCACCACTTAGCCTCATTCCAGATGTTCATGTCCCTGTGAAAATATCTGTGTGTTAGGTTGATCAGACGAGATGAGTGTGTGTCCTCTTGACTTTACTCATTGGCTTGCTTTCCTCATTTTCATCTCTCTTCTGGTGCACTGATTCTTTTAACCTGAACAGCTAATCATAGTGATTTCTCTCATCAATGAAGCTAAATAAAGCTAAAGCAGACTAAAGCAGATAAAGCTAAAGCAGACTAGATCTGACGGTGCAGGACACATCACAAAAACTAGGCCGACAGACGCTCAACGACGGCGCGAAACTGTCCAACGGCCGACCGTGAGCTTGGTGTGTCAGAGCCATAATATCACTTTTTTGTCGTTGTTTTGGGTCTGCAATGCACTGCAATGCACGGTGTGTTCTGACACCTTTCTATCAGAACCAGCATTAACTTTTTAGGCAGTCTGAGCTACAGCAGCTCCTCTATTGGCTCGGACAACACGGGCCAGCCTTCGCTCCCCATGTGCATCAATGAGTCTTGGCCGCCCATGACCCTGTTGCCACTTCACCGGTTTTCCTTCCTTGGACCACCTCTGGTAGGTCCTGAACCCTGCAGACTGGGAACATCCCACAGAACAGCAGTTCTGGAGATGCTCTGACCCAGTGGTCCAGCCATCACAGTTTGACCCTTGTCAGAGTCACTCACATGCTTACGCTCCCCATTTTTTCTGCTTCACCTTCAAGGACAAAATGTTCTCTTGCTGCCTAATATATCCCACCCACTGCCAGGTGCTATTGTGATGAGATAATCACGGTTATTCACTTCACCTGTCAGTGGTCATAATGTTATAGCTGATCGATATATATACACACTGGCGCAAGATGAAAAGTCACCAAAGTTACAACAAATCATCCTGAGGGGAGGATAAATTTCTGTAGCATTTCAGGGAAATCCATCAGACAGTTGTCAAGATATTTCACTAAATCCCAAACATGTCCGCTTCTTGGTGGCACAAGAGGAAAAGTCAGATTCATCCTCTGTGGACCATGAGTGTCTGCACACAGTCCTATCCAGTGTGTTGAGATATTTCAGTCTAGAGCTGTGGACCGACTGGCTGCCAGACCAATAAGTAGTACGAGGAGAAGACGGATGACGAACGAGAGACTGAGAAGAACATCAAGAAGATGAGAAGGAGGAGACGAATAAATAAAAAGCCACAGAATGAAAACATCGGGAAGGAAGATGAGAGGAACAACAAGAAGTTGAAGGAGGAGGAGGAGGAGGAGGATGAAGATATGTAATTATATGTCCCATCAGAAGCCAACTGGCATTACATTACATTACAGGGGCATCCAGCCATGTACTCATTTGGTCCCCACTCACACATTTTGTCACATCTTCCCCCGTACTGCTCCTGTAACTCTTTCCTATCTAATAAAACAGAGACACCATGAAAATCATCTTCTCTGGTGGCTCCCTACGCTAAGCTGCACATCATGTTTCTATCCCTTTTATAAAATTCAACTGTGAATTATCGAGCAATAAAACAGTCCCCCAAAAATAATCTCCAAAAACGCAAAGGTGTTGTTGGTTCAAAAGATGCTTTTGGGAGTAAAATCAGCAGCCTGCTGCAGAGAAACGCTCACCTTTAGTGGTTTCGTCTTCAATGGGCTGCTTGAAGAGAGTGATGTCCTTAAAGGTGCAAAGGAACAGAACCACCTTGTCGTTCTCGTTCCTGATGGGAGCCACTTGCATGTAGAACCACACTGGACTTCCTGTGGAGACAGAGAACTCTCAGCTGTGTCCTCCTAAGTGGGTCTTGTTCAGAGCCCAACATGATGTCTTTAAATGTTTTCCAGGACTTTTCCAGGACATTTGCAGTGATGATCTATCTGGTGTGACCCACAGAGATCACACCATATGTTCCTCTCTGTGGAAGTCTGATTTAAAAGACGTGCAGTCTGTGGCTGAAATATATCTAATCATCTGTTACCTGCTGAGAAATCATTCTTATATTCTTATTCTCATTCCCATGTTTGTTGGTCGTCGGCTTTGTAGATGGTTTTTATCGTATTGCGGATTATTTCCAACTATTTCTGCCACGCCTCCTTTGTTATGACAGGCGTTGTCTGGTCGTTGCATCCACAGATGGATCCTATTGTGTAATCTTCCAGTCTCTGTGTCTGTGACTCACCTGAGTATTTAAAACTGGCTTTATGTTTTGAGTGATCACGCTGACGAAGGCTTATTACTGAAACATGTTCATTTGTTTATGACAGAGACACTTTATCTGTGAGTGCCGGAGATTTTGTTCCTTCTGTTCTTGCTTGCTCCTGACTGGAAAATTGGTCAACTGTTGTCCAGGAAACATGGTTTGTTTTGCCTGAGCAACCGTGGAAAAACTTAGCTTACAATGACATGAAACAGAGACAATTAGCAAATCTTCACATTCAAGAGGCTGGAATCAGAGAATGGTAGCGGTTAAATGACCTAAAAGATAAATCCTTTCATGAAAGGGTTGATTCATTTTCCTGTCAACTTTTGTAAACTTTCACTCGCAGACTTGTGCTGTAGACCATACGAAAGCTGTCCAGATGGTGACGACCCTTGTGAGAACACAGATACAAAACACTTTTACTTAACCCACCTATGTGAGCATAAACTACTTGAATCACAGATACAAACACATTTCTTGAACTAGAAGGACACTCAGAGCGCAGACCTCCGCCAAGGCTGTGCCCTATCTCGTGCCCTAATCTTAATGGGTTATTCCCTGACCCATGCTACACATATCTACCAAGTTTCATGAGAATCAGGCCAGAAGATTTTCTGTGAACCTCACAAAGATACAAACCAACCAAACTGAAAACTTGGTCTGAGGTAATAAACTGTTAACTTATTGTCCAGGTAGAAATCAAGCTAGCTGGCTGTCTCTTCCACCAAAAACATTATATTCATTCTAGGGCTGTCACCGTGAACACAATAATAACACGTCAATGCAAATTCGTTTTAACACCACTACTTTCATTAACGCAATCGATCTTCCAGACTGGACTCAGTATTGGACTCAGTTGTAAAGCTTAAGTTTACGTTAAATAACACTCCAAACATTTCCTAAATTTTGGCAAGTAAAACCTGTGATGTCCATTTTCAAAGGGGTCCCTTGACCTCTGACCTCCAGATGTGTGAATGTAAATGGGTTCTATGGGTCCACTATTGTCCCCTTGACAGACATGCCCACTTTATGATAATCACATGAAATTTGGGGCAACTGCATGCAGTAGAAACGTTATTTTTGCCTCTTCTAACAATGTATTTGTATATTTCTGCATACTGGGGTCCCTAAACAGTCTTTGGATTGCATGAATTATACTGTAAAGCTGAAGCTCTTGTGGATCCAATGAACTATTTTGTCACTTGTAGATTAAATTTGGTGTTTTCTTTTACATAAATAAAGACAAGAGCTGTCAAAGTTAACATGATAACGCAATTTTGTTTTAACAGCGCTAATTTCTTTAATGCATGAATGCAACTTGTGAGTTTTAGGTTGCAGCAGGCTCATTTTAAAGCTAGAGTGAAGATACTGGAATATCAAACTAGAAAACCTAAAGAATCCATCAGTACCAACCAGGTCAGACTGGCTTGTCACAAAGGAGGCCATTTTCAAAAAGGATCCCTTGACCTCTGACCTCCAGATATGTGAATGTAAATGGGTTCTATGGGAAGCCACCAGTCTGCACTTTACAGACATGCCCACTTTATGATATGCAGTTTTTTATGTGCAATATGTTAAATGTATAAAAAAAAAAGAAAAATGCTCCTCCATTTCCTTTGTGCATTACATTGATTGATTTTGGAGAATACTTTACTCTATCACTTTCCAGCATAAGCACACTGCATATAAAATAGTGCTTGGACTTACTCTGTAGTTTAAAATTGGGACGCAGGTTCAGTACCCCATTTATTAAGAATCGTGTTAAATTAACTGTTAGATGACATTTTGAGATGAACATAATGAACGACGAGCCGCTCCAGAGTAGATCATTTTGTACGTCCAGTACAAGTACGTCACCTGTTGTACCTAATAATCCTCATGAACAATTTATCCTTCTACTCTCTCACTGTCCATGAACACAACGCTGCTGTTTAAATGACCCATATTCAAACAGATTACAACCTAATGTCAAGGTCATCTGTTTTAGGGAACTCACTGTTCTTTCTATACAACAAGAACCTCAAACTCGCTGAGGTTTTTGTGACTTTACTGCCTCCTCACACACTTTCCGGAGAGCCACATTAACATCATAATTTCTGTGGTTACGGTTAGTCATTGTTCATCTCATTGATACCCAACCTCCATAAAGGCCCCGTTCTCCTGATTTGTCAGTAAATTTGAGCCATTTCAAAATTGATCTTTCCCTGCCTCCCTCCTTCCTCCCTCGCCTCACTTTCTGCACTCGTGCAGTCGTCGGTGATCACTCCTGGGAGACTGGAACGTTCAGGACTATTTTTGACTGCACACGTTGTCCATTGTGCTCCTCACTAACGCTGCTGGTTTAGGATTCACTGCTCACTGCTGCTGCTCCATCACACTGGACACAATAATCTATTTCTCTACCTTCCTCGCCTGTTGAAGTTTTATTTCATCCATATTTCCATCCCTTGTTCGCATCAGCTGTGTTTCTGCTGCTGCTGCTCTTTCTACATAGAGTTTGACTTTCATAACAGCCACTCCACTTCATTATAAATGTCATTTATATTTATTTTAGCCAGAGAAAGGTCAAGAAATGTGTGGTTATTTGTAAATAGTAGCAAGAATCCAGCTGCATGGTGGTGCAGTGGTTAGCTCTCGCCTCACAGCAAGAGGGTCACAGTTTCGAATCCGGCTTGTGGTCTTTCTGTGTGGAGTTTGCATGTTCTCCCCATGTTATTGTGGGTTTTCTCCGGGTGCTCCAGTCAAGCAGATTAGTTGATGACTCTAAATTGCCCCGTAGGTGTGAATGTAAGCATGAATGGTTGTCTCTGTGTGCCCTGTCCAGGGTGAACCTTCACCCAATGCCAGCTGGGATCGGCTGCCGCACCCCCTTGAACCCTAACAGGACAAGCGGTTGCATGTGGATGAATGGATAGTAATCCACAATTAAAATCCTGTAATATATTCATTCATGGAGCCCTGCAAGTCACTGCATGTTCTACAACACTGTCCTGCACATATTTCAGAATAAAAGCCTTGTGTTAACAAATGGTGTTCTGCCCATAGAAAAAAACAGGGTTTTATTTTCAAATGAAAGCAGGAAGTGTTAATTTAAAAATAAATCTTGACGTTTTGTCATGTCCATGACATTTTCTATAGATATCTAGACATCTAAAGTGTAGGAATGTTGTTGATATGATGGCAATATACAGCCAGAAGATCACCCTCACTGTCCATGACATATTCTCCAGATGTCTAGACTTGGAAACTGCAGTGATGTTTCTGATATGATGTCAATATACAGTCAGTTGATCACTTCCACTGTCTGTTGCTGCTGTGCATCGCTAGCCGCCGTCTGAAGCCTGGTTCATGGTCACCACCATAGTGAAGCCGGCGCAAGGTGCCAGAAAATTATGAATTTTTGCAACTACGCACCAACTGCACACACTGCTCCTTTCATTTCAGCATGGAGGCGTTCGAGGGAAGACTGGCCAAGCAGGTTCACCTGAACAGACCCCAGGGACAATCACATGTCATTTAGACTTCAAGGTAAGCAACAGGAAAAATTACAGGAAAAAACTGAAATGTTTAGCGGTATGTCAAAGATTAGTGTTTACTACTGTTGCCAGCAACCTGTTTTCCTTTCCTGTATCACTTGTTGATTTCTTGCTTATACACAGAATCATTGGTTTGTACGCCTCCTGGTGTTTTTTGGAGCATACTGCAACAAACAACGTGCTGAGCATAAACGCCTCTGTGCATGCTCTGTGCAAGGCATCAATGGTGTCCCCCGCAAGTATGAATAAAGCTGAACTTCTGTTACCGTATGGATGTCCTCTGAACGAGGCCAATGGCGCTACCACAGTTTTGCACTCAGTGGCTGATGTTAACAAAGTCTTGGACAGGGAGGAGTGAGCAGAGGGGTAGTTAGCTGGTTGCAATCTGCAACCGCATCACTAGACGGCACCAAATCTTACACACTGTACCTTTAAGGAAATCCCTCAACAGATTATTCGATAATGAAAATGACAGTTAGTTGCAGCCCTCACACTGTATCCTGTGTGAGTAGTGTCAGTGTCAAGTAACGAAGCAAGTGAGCACTCACTGTTCTTTCTGTACAGCAGGATTTCGAAGCAGTTGGACTCATAGTTGTCGAACGTCTGTCTGACTTTGTCGGTGGTCTTCTTGTCCGTCAGCTCTCCGTACATAAAACTGGAAAAGGAAACAGCAGGAGAAACAGATCAATACAGAGCTGACCTTTTAACCTTTATTCCTGTGTTACAGTAGATCACAGGCGTTAGCGTTGCCAGTCTGTTATCTTACCGTATTAAAGGGTCCATTACGTTTTATGTTTGGTTGTTTTAAGAGGGAATTGATGCAGCAGCAGCGGCATAAATTCTGCTCACAGTGAAGGATCGTGGATTGGATTCTGATTGGTGCAGCCTGCATTTCCTGGCATGGTTGTAATTATTCCTTAAAGGGCTGAAGACATTTTAATCTGTGCTAATATAATTAGTCTGAGTGATTACTTTCTTTCCCAACAGCCGCAGTGTCTTCAAGGACTACACACACACACACACACACACACACACACACACACACACACACACACACACACACACACACACACACACACACACACACACACACACACACACACACACACACACACACACAGTATATGTTTTCTTGCAGGTCACAAACAAAAACTCAGAGGTTTTATAGAAAATTTCCTGGTGTTTTATCACCACAGACCATCTGGAACAAGCTGATGCTGTCATGTTCAACGGGGTCCCTTGACCTCTGACCTCCAGATGTGTGAATGTAAATGTATGTATGTATTTGTATATTTCTGCATACTAGTGTCCCTAAACAGTCTTTGGATTGCAGGAATTATACTGTAAAGCTGAAACACTTGTGGATCCAATGAATTGAATTGTCACCTGGAGCCTAAATTTTGTGTTTTCTTTTAAATAAATAAAGACTCGGGCTGTCAAAGTTAACACAATAACGCGTTAACGCAATTTTACTTTAACAGCACTAGCTTCTTTAGGTTGCAGCAGCTCTATTAGCAGCCCTAATAAAAACATTTCCACCAAAGCTTGATGCAGAAAAGGCAGAAATTGGTGCATAAATATTCACCAGAATGAAAAAAAGAAGTGTTTGATGCTCAAAAATTTTAAAAATCTGTCTGAAAATGGGTAATTTAAGATTATAATTTTATAAAAAGCTCGACAGTGTTTTCTGCCAGCTTCAACTGAGGATTTTGTTTATAGCTCACTCTGGAAAGACACCAGAAATGAAGAGGAACGCTGATGTTTTATTCAATAAAGATTATAACCCTGTTGATTACTAGATCGATTTATAGCAGCACACACTGCAATTACAGCAGAGAGAAGAAACGAGTGAGTCTTATCGCAAATACCCTTCAGCTAAGATACTCACAGGTTGAGAGGAAAGCCCAGCGGAGCCTGTTTCTACTTGTTCATGTAAAGTTTTATCCCACATTTAAATTCAAAGTATTATCAGTAATTTTGAAAAATAAATTTGGGGATTTTGGGACACTAAGCAAACAAAAGGGGCTCATCTTTAATGAATATCAGCTGCTGCCTGTAGCACCTAAGCCTCATCACGAGTCATCTATGGAGCTGTGAAGCAGTTCAACCAAAACTTCCCAGATTGTTTTGAGGCCCAAAGAGGTCAAACTACTAAATATTTCATTTAAAAAACAAATATTAGCGGAAAACGTGTGTAGAAGAACAATGTTTTCCCTTCTTTCCTATCACATTAATCATCTCGTTGCCCCTAAAATCCAACTTGTGACCCATTTTGTTTAACTTTTATTTAACCAAAAGTAGACATAAAAACAAACATAATTTTAAATGAACAACATTACTAAATTAAAAGATATTAAAAGACATTCTTTGAAAACATCTACAGCCAGATATGCTGACTTCCTATGTCTTTTTTTCCTGCAGTTCAGTTCTGGTTTTAGGGACAGATGATAGGAATAAGTCCTGGGAGCGAAGACAATAACTTCCTGTACTTTTTTGTAGGATCCATAAGAAGAAAGCAGTCCAGCTTATAAGTTTATGCTAATGGTTAAGTCTACATGTGGACAAGGTAGAACATTAAGCTGTTCATACAGAGAGAACCAAGGCTCCTGAGTGGGACTATTTTGGTCGCAGATGCAATCAAAAATCTATGGAGTGCGACTAAATATTTTCGTTGGGTCGGTGCAGCTGACAGATCTGTCTGTTTATATGTATGAAACCACGTCCCGTAGCCGCCTCCTCCTCTTCCAGTAACATCACAACCATAAAACATGACGGTAGTCCAAGATGTAGACAACTAGTGACGCGGTGCGATGCTGCGGTGCCCGTTACACCTAACCCCGACCCTGAACGGTCCGGCCAGAGCAGCATCACCGGCGGAGCACCGCTCCTCCACCCTGGTCCCCATCACAAAAGGGAAGGGCAAGAAGAGTCAGGGTGACACTGTTGTATATTTAATACCATGAGGCAAATTTACCGCTGATTTCTTCTTGGCTCCGTTGAGAAGCTGGAAGGAGATCCCTCATTACGCCCCTGTTGTGCGACGAGTCCTCGTGACGGTTGACGGTTTGTATGATACAGTATCTTGTGATTAGTTATTCCTAATTTTTCATTCATTTTCCTACAAATGTCCAGCAACACACGACACAGGCATCAATTTCCGCTCCAGTTTTTTTTCAAAGGATCTGGATTAGGAAAAGATGGTGGTTTGGGACGACCGGAAGTGGCATAAATTAGGTACGGAAGTTACATGACAAACAAATTTGACTTGTGGTTTCACATGGGACACCAACAGCAGTCTCCTGGGTGAAAGTCCTGTGTTTTTTTGAAACCTATCCCACCCAGACCTCCTTCCTATACGGCATTTCCTGGCTTGCATGGATTACATACATATTGATTTTGTGGGATAAATACAAATTAAAGTGTACAAGGCAGTGTGCTTCCCACACAGAGCAGACTTTTGATCATTTCCATATCATGATGATCATCAAGTCATGGAAATGTTTTGCTAATGCTTTTTGTAAACCACTGATATAGATTTTATTAGGGCTGTCAATTAATTAGAATAATTAAAAATAATTGTGATTAATTACTTATTTTTTATCTGTTCAAAATGAACCTTGTCAAAATGAATTTGTCAAGTATTTAATCCTCTTATCAACATGGGAGTGGACAAATATGCTGATTTATGCAAATGTATGTATTTATCATTATAAGACCAGAAACCCTCCCAGGTTCTGACTTTAGCATCAACAATCTGCTCCAATCAAAACATGGAAAACTGCAGCCCAACAGGCAACAACAGCTGTCAGTGTGTCAGTGTGACTACGACTGTCAATGTGCAGCGTTGTGTTCATGGACAGTGAGAGAGTAGAAGGATAAATTGTTCATGAGGATTATTAGGTACAACAGGTGACGTACTTGTACTGGAAGTACAAAATGATCTACTCTGGAGCGGCTCGTCGTTCATTATGTTCATCTCAAAATGTCAGCTAACAGTTAATTTAACATGATTCTTGATAAATGGGGTACTGAAGCTGCGTCCCATTTCCAAACTACAGAGTAAGTCCAAGCACTGTTTTATATGCAGAGTGCTCATAGTGGAAAAGTGATAGAAGAAAGTATTTTCCAAAATGTCAGTATGTAGATTAAATCTGATCTGATTCTGCAGTTAACACTGTTGTCAATCAATTCAATGCACAAAGGTATTAGAGGAGCATTTTTCTTTTCTTTTTTTTTATACATTTAACACATTGTACATAAAACACTGCATATCATAAAGTGGGCATGTCTGTAAAGGGGAGACTCATGGGTACCCATAGAACCCATTTACATTCACATATCTGGAGGTCAGAGGTCAAGGGACCCCTTTTCTTGCCAAAATTTAGCGTAAATTATTTAACCTCCTTCTAAACAAGTATGACCTGCTTGGTACCGATGGGTTCTTTAGGTTTTCTATTTTCATATGACACCAGTACTAAGCTTTAAAACTGAGCCGTTGTTGCGTTACTGCATTACAGAAATTAGTGGCATTAAAACAAAACTGCACTGATGCGTTATTATTGCTGTTAACCGACAGCCTAATTTTTATGCATAATTTAGAGAGAGTCCTGACCCTCGGTGTCTGTTGACAATGGAACACCAGTTTATAGCATTCATTTGTTTTTCCCTTCACACTACAGTGCATGTGACCTGCTGTAACCATTATCTCATTATGTGAATTGTCAGTAGGTCTGCACCAATGTCACAATGTCGTACTACTGTCAAAAGATCAAAAATGTCACCGGGCCCCAATAACGAGCCTCCGTCTTCCATCACTTCGCCAGCAGCCTGTGAGTTTAAGCTCTCAGTGGGCTCTTCTGTCCTCTCAGTGTCACGTCTGAGTGGACTGTCAGTCTCGGTGTCCTCCTCCGCCCAGAGCAGCAGGGGGAGTGGACGGATAAATCTCAGTGCCCCTGTTCTCACTTAGCTCGGCGTCTGAGGGAGGCTTTTCAGCCTCCGGCTAGTCAAGGCCGTCACCTCCGGTCAGATCTGAGAGGCGCCGGAGGAGAGGCGTCGTCCTTTGGAGTCAGATTTTAAAAACGTCCTGACTGACGGGCGAGCGAAGACACCGTCCTCGAGCTGGACCGGGCAGAGCTCCCCTGGCAGCGCGAAATTGGATTCATTTCAGACTCTCGCTGAGCGATGAGCCATCTCTCCTTCTCTCTTTTAGAGCAAGTGGAGATGCCAGATACCTTTTATTTTTTTGGTAGTGTGACTCTGCTGAGCTCCACACTTTTCTTGCATATAGCGATCAAGCAGTAAATGAAGTTAGTATCATGTAAACAGCTCTCCAGAGCAGCACTGAGTGGTTATAATGATCACTACAGCGGGACAGAAACAGGAAGGCACAAAAGATTGGCACTTCTTGGACATTTCACTCTCTCCCACACACACTGTGTTTAAATAATGGATGAAACTGAATAAAAAAGGACATATTCAGTGATTTCTGCAGGATAAATGAAGCACTTTAAAGAGGACATGATGACTAACGGCTACTCTTGTGTGGTTTAAACTCGTAAAGTAAAAAAATATAGTTTATTATTAGTTCTGCTTTAAATGAAGCATTTAAAGCATTAAAAACGCATAAACCCCCTTGTTTAAACAAGACATATGCCTACTATAGATTCAGTAGGATGCATGAGAAAATGACTGCATATTTAGTCACACTGTGAGTGCAATTATAATGGAGCAAGAACAATAAAGAGTCATTATTGCTCCATTACTACACTGCAACTCATATTGCGTTGATCTTCAGGAATTGGACATATTTCTAATGCTTAAATGTTCAGTAATAACACAAAATATAACCAGAAAAACAGTCATGTTTTACCTGCATGTGCTGCTCTTCTGCATGACCTCAGCCCTGTGGAAGCCAGACAGCTTGCAGAATCCGTCATTGCTGTAAACTACAGGCCATTCCACGATCTGGGCGTTTCCCAGGAGGAAGCTGGTTTCTGATGAATGAACAGGACAGACAGCATGTCAGCATCGATTATGAAAAACAGATAAAAGGCTGCAAAGCTTCTGAAGCTCTGGAGAAATATGTGCAAACACACTGGTCTAGGCAGAGGTGGAACAAGTAGTCAAAACATTACCTGAGTGTCAGTGATTTCCTATTATCTATCTGATGTTTCTGGATAAATATTAATGTTGCATTAATGTGTATGTTACATTTCAACTCCTTTATATCCTGTTGGCTAGTTTAATATGCAGCAATACATGATGGTCTATAAGATCATCATATGTTTGTAGTGTCGCTCTCTGAAATGTCAGAAAAACATCCTCTTTCTGCTTTGTATCACTGCATGTTCCAGCTGCTCCCAGAGTTTATTTAGCTTCAGAAGGAGGATTTTCTCAACACAAAGGAACACCACATCCTTCAGTTTAGCAAGCTAGCATAAAATGGAAATACTGAAGTAAAGTTCAAGTACCTTGAATGCATACTCAAATACTTAAATGCATTCCGGCACTGGGTCTAAGTCCGTTTTAGTTTTGCTCTTCGACTATTCAAGACGTCTACTAATGCCAGAGGGACAGTTTTTTAATTTGTTCAATCTGTAAACAGCAATGAACTGTGAAATGTTTAAGATGCTTGAATCAATTCAGAGCACTTCTATTGGCTCCATATGGCTCTGAACATGGCAATGGCTGTGCCAGTGACTTGCAGCTAACAGTGCTAACAGTACAAACAAGAGCAACAGTACTGACAGAGCTAACAGCGTTTACCCAGCGGGGAACTGGAGGGTGTTATCAGCTGTAACCGCCGTATGAGAGCAGTGCAGAGCGGCGGCCAAGAGCTAGCCAGTGGGGCACGCTCACATGCACTAATGGTACGTGTCCACAGTAGGGACCAATGACCGACCCTCGTTAACCAATTATTAACCGTTAACCAATAAGATTTGTGTCTCGCATGCAGCAGTGAGCCAACTGCAGTATATGAGCACAACAGACAACTGAGTCTCCAGTTCACCGTCAGGAGAGTTACTGTAGCAGCCACGGTGCTGCGTTCACTGTCTCCAGTTCACCGTCAGGAGAGTTACTGTAGCAGCCACGGTGCTGCGTTCACTGTCTCCAGTTCACCGTCAGGAGAGTTACTGTAGCAGCCACGGTGCTGCGTTCACTGTCTCCCGTTCACAATCAGGAGAGTTACTGTAGCAGCCACAGTGCTGTGTTTAGTGTCGTGGACATTCAGCCACTTTCCCAGTAAAAATCTCCACCACGTTTAGTTTAGTTGTCAGCTGTGTGTCTGCCCGGATTAACAATAGCGACTGTCCGATAAACAGTCTGTGTGTTTGCACTATATTAGCAGCTGCTAGCTGCTAGCATTGCCAGTGGCTTCTTGCCTGCTGTAGTGTAACTTCAGCGAGTTTCCAACAGACCGTGTGTGTGTGGTGGCAGTGAGTGTGTGTTTGTTGGTGGTGTTATAGTTGTGAACGTAGCTGTAGCAGACAGTGTGTGTACAGTTTATATGTCGGTGAATAAATGCTACGAGGCTACAAGCTACAACTCCTCAGCTGGAAGTCCAGAGCCACCTTTCTCTCTCTTAAGGAGGTCTTAAAGTGACGAGGCTCCTCTGAGTTTTTCCTCAGCTTTTAAATTAATTATTTATATTTCTTTTAACCGTTTAACCATTTAATTATTAACATCTCTAGTTGACAGGATCCTCTATTTCCACGCTTCCCTTTCATTGTCTGTGTAAGTAGCTGTGCAATGCATTCTGGTTGCGCAGCATTGTGATCTTAACATTGCAAACAGCTGTTTATTAATGTTCTGGATATTGTACAGAGAACCTCTAAAGAAGCCAATGAGACGTTCAGAATCATGAAACATCTATGAAACATCACAATATTTTACATATATAATGTGAAATGAATGTTTCTCATATTGTTGGGCTGGGGCATTTTAAAACTCAGAGCTATTATACAACACACACCAATCAGAGTTAACTTTAAAAGCAGGGTAAAATAAGGATCATTTTACAGTCTAAGATGTGAATGACGTTACTTCTTCCACCTCTGCTCTTTAAAACGGCATAGGCTGTTGGGCTAAGCTATGTTTGGCTAGCAGTTACACCTGAATGACATCCATAGCCTTAACCAGCCACTAAACTACTACCAACAGCTACTGAAAAAACAAAAACAGAGATTTAATAAGTAGGGTTGTGTCCCCAAACATGTCTTAAAGCCATTTGTATTATGTAAGTGAGGACATAAGAGGTGCTAGCTAGCTAAGTCTGTTGAGCCTTCTCAATGAGTGGTGCTTCTTTACCTGCAGCTAGCAAAGCAGTTTGGCTCAGCCTGGGCTAATAAGTCTTCAGAGTAATATTTCATTATCATTGATAATGAAATATACAATATAGACCTCAAAGAAAACCACCTCTACCAACAAAGGCAGACATAAAATAACCGCACATGTAGCCCACAAAGCAGCCAGCAGCCACACAAGGTAATTATATAAGCTAGCTAACATGCTAATCCACCAAAAGCCCAACAACAAACTGCCACCTCTGCTTTAACACCAGCAGGTCCAGCTTTACTTACTGAAATCCAGCTGTAGCCTCTCTTCTCAAACACAGCCATTCTCCTCCATGTACTCAACCATGTCAGCCATGTTTGTTTCAGCCTGCCTATAGCCCCGCCTTCTTATCGCGGAAGTCCCGCCCCCTCTTCTTCTTCTACATATTAATTTTCACAGCCCTGGCAAAAAGTAAAAGTACTGAAAAGTAATGGTCCATTTCAAAACAATTACATTATTGGATCGTAATTATTGATAGATTCAAGCATATGTCTGTTTAATGTAGCTGCTGGTAAAGGTGGAGCTAATTTAAATTACTTAATACACTGCTGAGCAGCTAAATGTATAATAACAGGATATATCATCATTTATTTGTTGATATTTTTGAGTTATCTCTGGTAGAAGCACAATATATCCCAATGAGATGGAGTATAGTGGAAGTATAAATTAAAATAAAAATACTCAAGTAAAGTGCAAGTACCTCAAAACTGTACTTAAATACAGTACTTGAGTAAATGTACTTGGTTACTTTGCACCACTGGATGAACGTAGGCTATATGGGTGAAACTGTAACAGCTAATTACTAAACAGATTCATCTTTATGACAATCGATTGAACTTATTTACCTTATGAAGAAGTCAGTATGTATAAAAAGCAAATAAGTAGCTGGGATTGTTTTGTCAAACTATGATTTTATTTGCATCTAGCTCTATGGTGCTCTGGCTGTGTCAGACATATCTGAATAGTATTTGGGGGTAAAAAAAATATAACTTAACATTTAAATTTATATTAAGTTATAGGCTAATCCCACTCTTGTTAAACTGATAATTTCATGTGAAATTACCTAAACGTACATCTAAACCTCCTTTTGTAAGGGATAATGTACAGTGAGCTGGTCGTTCATGTCAGGGAACTGCAACAATGGCCCACTATCTGTACATTATCCCGCTTATTACATAACAATTTACTGAAGAAATCAATAATTTGACATAAAAATGGTGCTCCGCAGTCCGGCATCAGAACTGCATCCATCACAACGGTCTGTTATACATAACAGCGTATTTTGGCTATAGAATTCTAGATACACAGTACAGTATTATGGTGCACTTTGGTCAAATCCCACTAACCTTATCAACTGCAATAATTAGCCAGTAAAATGAGGATGAACTGGTGCAGAATAACAGTCAGCAGCTGAACCAAATCCCTTTTAATTAACTTCCTTCCTTATGTGGAAAAACAGTCACATTTTAAGGTATTTTGTCCCATCAGAACCTTTAAAAATCCAACCTGTGTGATTAAATGTAAGGGCTCAGCACGACTTTCAACATCTGTAGAGTTTCCTTACAAATGTCCAGCAACATGTGACAAACGTGGCAATTTCCTTTCCAGTCTTCAAAATCAAACTACTTAGTTACGCTAAGGACAAGATAAACTTGGGTAGACTTAGGCAACAACTGCTTAGGTTTAGGAATATTCATTACACTTCCCGTTTCACATTTACATGGATAACATGCAAACTGATTTTGTGCTAACATTAAAAAAAGTGAATTTCATGTCTGTGTTAATCAATACTTGCTGGGCAACTGTGCTAACAGGTCACTAAATGCCAAAATTCCCAGAAATATTACTTGATGATGAGCCAAACATGCAAAAATAAGATCCAGACAGTAAAAACTAAACAAAATTGTTCTCTTATATAAACTTGTTGTTGTGTGACAACACCATTACAGGTAGAGACGGCCTCAAAAACTCTCCTTTCGGTGCATTTAAGGACACTCAAACATTCACGTGTTGACAGTCAGCTGCTGTATAATGAAACCCCAGAAGACTCCAGTAACTGACGACGAAGTCTCAGATGTTGTCCTTGAAATCACCACAAGAAGAAAAGAACACAAACATGGACAACAATTATCTGAATTGCCAAGTTTCGTTCCTAAAAATACTTTTTGCAGGTGAGTTTCCCCACAAGCACCGAATACACCAACAAAGAAGACTTTTCAAAGCTGCTCCAGTTTCATTACTGCGCATTGATAACACAAAGGGTCCACAGTAATGGATTTCCTGCAGTATCACAGGTAAAGTTCAAGTCTAGCACGGTCTATATAGCAGACAGACATGAACTGAGACCTAGCAGCTCCATGAAAGGTCATAAAACCTGCTTTAAAAGATGATCTGCAGCATATAAAAAGGTAAATGCAGTTTGTAATTAACGAGCTGAAACGGCCGATAATGTCCTTCAACTCCTGCCAAATCTGCTGTACTCTTCTTCATTAGAGCCTCCTCTTTTCCAAAAAGTAGTTGGCTGGTAAAAGAGGGAATTTAGGGATGAAGAGATGGGATGCAGCAGCTCACAAGTGTGCAGTATGTGTTTACAGCAGGAAGGAAAAACCTGTGAAACAGCATTTAAACTCTGAAAAGATGTTAAAATATCTGCAGTGAAATACAGTCACATGAATTGTTGAAGGTGTGTCAGCAGCTCTGTCAGGCAGCTTTTACAGACTGATGGGTAAAACCCTCCAACAGAACTCTGATTTCACTTGGCAGCCAAATGATGATATAAAAAATATAAAGCAGCTGTAATAAAAAACGAGATCTAGCTGTAGTCAGGGGAAAACCTTACAGAGCATATGAGATATCTGATTCTCAATAAAATAACAAATTGGTTCTGTACATCAGTCCAACTCCTTCCAGTAATGACCACACGAATACTGGGAAAAACATATGGTCTTTCAGACCCAGCGAGTCTATTCTAAGCGTGCATGGTGACCTTTTATTTAACATTAATTAACCGCATGAAGGTGTGACAGGAGGCTGACAGGATGACAGTGAGAAGCTGCAGAGGAAGAGGTTGGTTTACTCATTTTCACCTGAAAACCATCTGGATTTTTAGACTAATTTCCACCTGGATTTTATGTCTCAGTGCACTCACAAGTTTCTGTTTTTTCGGCTGCAAGAAAACTTTGTTCACTGCAGTTTACAGTAAGGGAGGCGTGACGAGGACAAATATCTCAGCAGGTCATTTCTCGACATTGGATATATATATATATATATATATATATATATATATATATATATATATATATATATATATATATATATATATATATATATATATATATATATATATATATAATAACAATTTTAAAACAATTTCAAAACTTTTTTATTTTATTTAAATATTATTTGAAAGTTATCTGAATCTGCTATTTAAGGTCAAACATTTCCAGAAGAATTAAATGTTCAGACAAAGGCTGGAATATGCAAATAATAAAATAAAATCATTTAACCAGTAATAATAAAAGGTCCAAAATGATGTAAAATTGCTTAGGCTTAGGACAAGATAAACTTGGGTAGGCTTAGGCAACAAACTACTTAGTTAAGTTTATGAAAAGACGGAGGGATACGGGATATGAACAGCGGTCTCCTGGGTGAAAATCCTGCGTTTTTAAATAAATCCATCCACCCAGACCAAAAAGTGAAATTCGATCCTAGCTGGCATTGAGTGAAGGCGGGTTCACCTGGACAGGTCTCCAGTCCATCGCAGGGCACATAGAGACAGACAACATAGAGACAGACAACCATTCACACTCACATCCACACCTACGGGACATTTAGAGTCATCAGTTAACCTAAACTGCATGTCTTTGGACTGTGGGAGGAACCCGGAGTCCCCGGAGAAAACCCCAAGGGGAGAACATGCAAACTCCACACAGAAGAGTCCCAAGCCGGATTCAAACCTGCGACTCTCTGGCTGTGAGGCGACAGCGCTAACCACTGCACCCCAGAGTTGTTTCTCCATATTTAACCCTCCATCTGCTTTGTTTTACATAAATCAAACTTGTTGGTGTGAAATGTTTTCTGATTCAGTGATCAGAGCAAATTGCACAGGACCACAGTGCATTATGGGTAAGCTGTGACACCTTTAACACAGAATAAGATCAGCCTGATCTGCTGTCCGCCTGTTTCGAAACAATTACTTAATGAGGTATTTTTCAGCAACAAAAGGGAACAACAGTTAAATTAATCGCCGTCTTGTTTTAAGCCTCCTGTGTGACCTTTAGTGTTAAAGAGCTGACTGACTCAACACAAAAAAAAACAAATCAACTTGACCTTTTCTGTTCTCCTCTGTCATCACAACCAATTACTTAGCTGAACCGAGGTTCGACCGGTCGGGGCTGTCTGAAGGCCCACCGCGACGAAAACAGCGCTCAGACCATCGCGGGATTTAGACTCTTATTACTAGATTATTTCACAGCTCTCATTCAATTGTCAAGAAACTCAGTAAGAGGCTACATGAGACCTTTAAATTTCAGGCCTAATAATTCACTGGTAAAATGACAGAGAAAACACGTTGTTCTGCTGCAGTGATCGGAGAAACCTCCATCCACACAACTGTCCCACTAACAACCACCGACAGGAGATATTCACTCTGACTGACGTCTGCTTCAACACGCAGCTCAAACCGACTTCGAGGAAGCTTCTTATACACACACTGATCACTCCTCCGCTAAGCAGATGATGATTAGAACCTTGTTACTTTGTCTTCATGCAGACTACAATATTTGTCATTTGTAGAATAATTACATGAACATAAAGCCAAGATATTTATCTATAAATCACTCACCTGTGTTACCTTTAATTCTTGAAGAAAACCTTTTCTCACACACCCCCACAGTGACCGAAGACCACGTAAAACGAAGAAAATAACACATTTCTACAGCAGGGTTTTTTGCCCCAGACTGACTGGGACTATCATAAAGTGGGCATGTCTGTAAAGGGGAGACTGGTGGGGACCCAGAGAACCCATTTACATTCACACATCTGGAGGTCAGAGGTCAACGGACCCCTTTGACAATGGCCATATTTCCTCTGTTCTTTCCTTGTTTCCTCCTTTCCTTTCCTCATTTTATTTTTCCCCTCTCATCTCCTCTCTCCTTGTTTCCCATTTAGTCTTCTTTCCTTCGTTCCTCCTCTTCCTTTCTTCTCCTCATTTCCTCCCCTCTCTCATTTCCTCATCTCCTCTCTAGTTTCCTTCTTTCCTCTCCTTGTTTCTTCCTCACCTCTCATCTCCTCTGCTCTTCTTTCCTTCTCTCCTCGTTTCCTTCTTTCCCCCTTTTCTCCTTTCCCGTCATCTCCTTGTTTCCTCTCTTCTCTCCTCTCTCCTTGTTTCCTCTTCTCTCTCCTCTCGTCTCCTCTCCTCTCTTCTTGCCAGAATCATGACACAGTCAGGCCTCTCTGCATCTTTACATTCTCCTCACCAAAACTGTGCTCATGTTTGGTGATTATTTAACCTCCTTTTCGACAATCTAGTGTAACATGATTGGATTCATCAGGTTTTCTAGTTTCATATGAAACCAGTATCTTCTCTCTAGTTTTAAAACTGAGCTGCTACAACACAAAAATCACAAGTTGCATTAATACATTAAATAAATTAGTGCTGTTAAGATTTATTTGCTTTAATGCGTTATTATCAGACCGTAGTAGTGGAGGTCAGGGGTCAACGGTTAGTTAGAAACATTTAGACATACTTTTTAAAATATTTTTTCTTTTAAAAACTACAAACTTTTTTGACTTTTTGCCTTTATAAAATAGCAGCAGTGAGTAGTTATGAAGGGGGCGTGGTCTGGACTGCAGTCAGGACTCAGCCTTGATACCTGGGCTACAGGTGAGCTACTGGAGCTCAGCGCTTTCTTGCATACTTAAATCTAGTTGGAGTGGAGCTGGAGCAGAGTCCAAAGAGTTTGGTTCGGTTGACCAATCACAACAGAGTGGACCATCTGACCAATCAGAGCAGAGGTGCAGCAGCAGAGCCAATATGAGAAAAATGATGTGTTTTCTTCTCAAGAGAAAGTAAGGACACAACCAACGGCTCTCCGATTAGTGCTGAAACTCCCCCAAGAGATCTGCTTAACCCTCTGAGACCCACAATCCCGACTGACTTCACCGTCTTTCAGAGGCTGCAGCAGTTCAGTTCAGAGCCAGAGGGAAGATGCAGATATAAGAAACTAGACGTAAAGAATCCATCGGTACCAGCCAGATCATGTTAGCTTGTCAGGAGGGAGGCTAAACACTGCTCCGAAATTTTTAAGGAAAAACTGTCAATTTCAAAGGGGTCCCTTGACCTCTGACCTCCAGATGTGTGAATGTAAATGGGTGCTCTGGGTCCCCACCAGTCTCCCATTTACAGACATGACCACTTTATGATAATCACAATTATCATTTTTTTTTTAATTCTATAAAAATGTGATATTTTCTCCTCTTCTAAAATGGTGTATCTGAGTATTTCTGCATACTGGGTCCATAAACAGTGTTGAATCCCATAAACTGGGTCTCAGTGTAAAGCTGAGACTCTGGTGGATCAATGAGTCCAACTGGATTCATGTGTGATAATGTCCCCATAGGAGCCATTCAATTGTAGTGAGACTATTTTTAGAAACTTGACCTAACTGCATAAAATGACCTGTGGTGACCTCGAGGATAATCACAGCTTCATGAAACTTTAGAGCCACAAACTAGAGACCTACTACTACTACTACTACTACTACTACTACTACATCCTGGTAACTAGAGACCTAGAGCATTCAGAGGATGGATGGCTTTCATAGCTACACTGACAATAAGGGAGTTTCTGAGCAGTTTAAGCAACACAAGTGCTTGTCATCCAATCGCTGAAAAATGCCTGCAGAAATCTAAAAATAGTGAAAGTTTTTGATCCAAAATCCCAGCATGTCTTCTTCTATGGTGTTCCTCAAGGTCTTGGTGTCATAATGTGGTATTTTGGAGGATTATTGATAATTTTTATCAGTTCTCCAGTGGTAAAAAATGGTTAAATTTAGCACCAAATCTGTGGAACAAATGGTATCATCTTAAAAATTGCTCCAACAACTTATGAGATAATAGAGTATGGTCACAGTGCTGAGCAGCATCTCAAATTAACCTTCAGGTTCCAGCTTTCAGATGATGTTCATCACTTCTGTGACACCTACTGTTGACCTGCTGTCTCCCCTAAACACACCCTGTACCCCACTAAAAAAAAGACAAAAAGCCGGTGTACTGCGGGTCTCTGAGGGTTAACAGTGCAGTGGCTGTCTGTCCCGGAGGCACAAACACTGCGGTGACAGACTCTGCTGCGCAGCCTCTCATCCACAACCCGGACTTTCATTCCGGTCAATTACTCCGCTGACTTCTCTGGGAAGATAAAGGAACCTAATCATAGGAGAGGGAGCGCGTATTTCCCGAGGCCGGCCGGTGCCAAGTCCTGCGCACTTTATAGCGCAGATGGAGAAAAAACATACTGTACCCTGATAAAGGAGGAGTAACACTGGAGACATTAAGATGACGAGCAGCTATTTATTATTTACACCAGCAGGTCGCTGATTTTACTTCACTTTGTTCCCATAAATAACACGCAGCTCCACAGCATTAGTTACATAAAGACGGAGCTCACATTAAGGTGGTTTATTCATCTCCCTCCTCTACTAAAAAGAATAAGAGTCATATTAAGATGATGGATGATCAGATGGCTCTAGGTTTGAGCAGCTGTCAGTGTTTATTACCACAAACTGGCGAGTTAATGAGCTAATTAAACTTTTAATCTTCAGTTTAAAACGCGGGGTTTGTTCAGCAGCGCTGCTGTTTTTGTCTAGAGACATAATTTAATCCGGTAAAGTCACACAGAATAACGGAGTGAGGAATAAAGCGGTGCGTAAACTGTGACTCCCATGAACAAAAATCCAATTTTCCTCAAAACTGAAATACACATCGGTCCCGGTGGAAACAGTCCCTCAGATGAGTCTAACTGTACTCATTATGATGTATAACAGCATCAGAGAAAGGTGAACTCCATCCCTGGAGAATAAATGCGGGTATGAAGTGAGATTATGTGGGTTTATCCTCCACCAAACCCCCGTGGTTGTATAAAAACACACTGTATTCCAGCAGAGTCCGGGTCCGAGCCGCCTGGTGAAACCAAACCCCAAAACAAGCCTCGCTCCGGGGCGCAGACTCACCACTTGATCGCCGGACGATGTTCTCCAGAAAAGTGTTCTGCGGTGCCACAAGCCCTCTCTTTCCCCCGGGCATCCTGCTGCGGGCGGGCGGAGCTGGTGTCGGTCCGGTTCTGTGGCGGTGGGTCTGCTGCTCGGAGGTCGGTACTGACGCTGGCTCTCAGTCGGACCGATGGAGAAGCTCATTGTAACCGTGCGCTCTGGCTGCTCGGGGCGCACTGAGCCACGGCGGCGGCGCTGCATCCAGCTGTCCGACCCGAGCTCCAGGACGCATGCGTGTCTGCTGCTGTGGGCTCGGTCCTCAAAATAATGATAATATGATTAATGTTAATGAACAGTATAGCGGAAGCCAGAAATAAAGCACAGTGTTATCTGCCATTTGTCAGTCGGTATCTTTAGATACAATACAGGATACAACAGTTACACAAATATGTCAGCAAATACCCGTAATGTCGGGTATATCAGGGTTGTTTTATTATTGTTGTTTGTTTTTATTAAACAATACTCAGTGTTTTATATCTCCATTTTGACAATACGTATTTATAGGGGACCACTTTATGAATATTAGCATAATACATACATTACAAGTCTGCATTTATAAAGGGTTTAATTTGTTTTAATGCACTGTAATATATTTAATTGCAGTTTTTGTACATGCAAACTAAAGATAAATTTCTGCTTTTTGTAGGCAAAAGTAGATAATAAAGTATTTTCGATTCTATTTCAACTAATGACTGTATTAATAAAAGAAAACGTATAATGCATTAAGATCAACCTTTGTGTTGCCAGGTTAAAAAAAACTTTAGCAGAGATAGAACAGTCAATAAAAAAACCTTAAAATGGCTTTAATGATAAATTAATACAAAACAATAATAATGACAAATACTCACAAATCTCTCACTTTCTAATATTTATGTGATGTGAAGAAGTGACTATAATAAAGAGTGATGAATTATAAATTTTGCAGTTAATAGAGGGTTTCTACGGCAAGCCATTATTATTATATGCCCTACAACGCAGAATGGATGAAAAAATGTAAATCTAATAACAATAATAATAATAAATACATAAATGTAAAACTGGTAATTTGTGGTTTTAAGGGAAGCTGTGTGCTGGAAGTATAAACTGTAGTGGTAGTACGGTAGTTATGGTGACATTACCCATTGGTCTGTGCACTACAATTTTAAAGCCTCAAGTTCAGCATTTGGCTCGTCTCCATCTTGTTTTTTGGCTGTTTCCATGTTGGTTTTTTTTTTACCATCACTATCATAGTTTTTTTGCACCAGAAGACAAACAAGAGGATGGAGCCAAGTCCAACCAAACGCTGAATAAGACGTTTTTAAGCGACCCAAATATTACAATCAACTTGAAACACACTGAAAACACACTGTGAGAGGGTTAAAGCTCTAAAATGAAAACACAGACAACTCCCAGACCAGATAAGGCAGTGGTAGCGACCTGTCAATGTCAAGGTAGCCCCGCCCTAAAACATCCCCTGCTTTATGGTCCATCTGACTCTAAATGGACCATAATTTACTAAATGAACATCCTGCTGTATTGAAGACTTGAAGCTAGCAATTGAGGCCATAAACTCATGTTAACAATGTTTACTGAGGAAATAAATCAGAGAGAAGGAGGCTCATTTTCTCATAGACCTCCATATAACCAGAGGAGTCGCCCCCTGCTGGTGGTTAGAAAGCATGCAGCTTTAAATCACTTCAGCTCTGACTTCACGGAGGTTGACCACTGGTTTCAATATACAGTAAGATACTGGACACAAAAGGAGCAGACCTCGTTCTCTGTACATTCACTTTGTGAAGTTCAGATGAAGCTACGATGAGGCTTCAGCAGTCTAAGACAGTCTAACTGTATCTTCCAGTGGTGCTGTCATTCTGAACCAAGTTGCCATTTTGTGTTGTCCCTCTGCCATGTCTCAACAAGCAGACACCATGAGGACTTTTTATGCCCAGAAGACTAAATGAGACTGCTGAAGCACAATGAAGTCCCCCGTTTCACACCGAGTACCGCTGTGAGGCACAAATGACACACGATATTATATGAATCTTTCAGCAGCTGACACACTTGTTCTGACTGCATCTCAGTCTGATTTACAAATCTCTATAAATATCAATAATCTCTAATATTTCTGCACCTGTTAACACCCACTGACTCCCATCAGATGCTGTAAAGTCTTTCACAATCACCTCAGAGAGTATATGACAACATGTGTGTGTGTGTGTGTGTGTGTGTGTGTGTGTGTTCAAAATGCTCCTGTGGGACGCCCTTAATTGGCCCATTTGCATTGTGGGATATCACACATAAGTGACAACACAGGTCGGACAGCTGCTGTCTGCTGTAACAGGCTGAGTCTCCCTCTCTCTCCCTCTCCCTCTCTCTCTCCCTCTCCCTCTCTCTCTCCTTCTCTCACGGCAGGCGCAAATGTATGGAGGTTCACTGATGACAAAACCGCTGTTGGAGAAGACTAAATAAATTGCTGAGTTGGTTTTATATTGATTGCAGGATGAAAGCCCACTAGTAACATAAAACGGGAGATGGTAAGTATAAAACAAAACAAAATTTACTCAAACTGCTTTTTTGGTTACAGCAGCTAAACAGATATGAGAGTAATGTTAAAAAGGGTCACGAGTGAGCTGCACCTGAGGGCGATTGTGGTGCATTTCAACTCCAAACAGACTGATAAACACAGGTTTGTATTCATTTATAATGTACATTTGTGTTGTGATATTTAAACAAACTATCCATCAACAAGGAAATAAAAGCCCCTCGTCTACAGACCGGTCTCTAGCGAGCGATATAGAATCGAATAGTGCGAATAGTGATCCCGGCAGGCGCTAGCTAGCTGGCACGGCAGTTTGTGGAGCTTCTCAACTCTGAAAACGTCAGATCAAATGTTAAATTCACCATCTAATATCATAAAACCGGCAATATTAAAAATCAACACAGTTGATTTCTCACCTCAAGTATTCTCAGAGGCAAATTTAGTGATGAAATAGCTACAAAAATGTTTATTTGGCTGCTGTTGTTGTGAGCATAGACTGTACAGTTCCAGCGCTTTGCATTGTGGGATACAGTAGGTGAGGCAGACTGGTCAGTACAACATTTGGGTATTTTTGGTATACTGTAGATTTTGCTTTTGTTCGCATACTGCATGCTACATTTTTACCAAATCACTACGTACTACTAGTAGAGTAGTTGTTCTCATCTTTTAGGCCTGACAGGTTTCACGGCAGTTACATCCAATCACAACAGTGACTGGTTGTTGTCGTCTAGAAAGGTATTAAAACACCAGAAGGAACTTATCAAACCAGCACTGCAATGCAATCTACCTTTGCAAATGTCCATCTGGTCCATGTCCTAGTTCCAGTTATGTTTTGCACGGTTCCTATGATATCTTAGAAAAAGTTATTCCTCATTTTTTGCATGTTTTCCTGCAAACGTACAGCAACACACGCCAATTTCTGCATGTTACATGCATACTATTTTTTCAAAATAAAATTCACAGGACTTACTCAGGTTTAGGAAAAGATGGTGGTTGGATTAAAATAATTATAGGCACATAAATCAGCATCGACTTGTCCTCCCACTTCCAGGTGTTATGGTAATATTGCGGTAACGTCTAAGCCAGGCATTAAGGTCAGAGAAAGTTGGCGACATTGTCTATAAAGTCTCATATTCCCCTTATTCCAGTGCCAATGGCTTGAGGGTTGATAATTGGCTTTAGCATCACAGTTACAATTAGATTTAGGTTAATGTTAGAGGTGTGTGTAGGACCTAAAAGGCTGAAACAAAATATGTATTACCTAAGTAACAGTTTTCACTGTCCTGATAAGAAAATACTGGTCTGTGTGAGTTGGAGGGAAAGTAGTTTTTTGCCCGACACAACCAGAAAATGAGCCTCATCACGTCGGTAAAGCATCTTGCCTTCAGGTCCATTACACAGGATGTACAAAAAACACCTCAGAGAGGAGGGCAGGTTAACTTGTGCTGCAGGTGATTTAGGAATTTAATCTTGTTGTTTTGCTGCACTCTTTGCAGGTCTTTCTGGATAAACATAATAAAAATGTTTGTGTTTATGATCCCGTGAGCATAAACACTGCAGCCTCAGAGATTTTTGCATCTCGCCATGAAACTGCTGCACGTGTCGGACCGGCCAGCGAGGGGAGACTCTCAGTGGGGATTTGATGACTGTAATCACTCTAATTACGCCACACCACTAACAATCAATTATGCCCAATCAGCATTCAGCAGGCGGGCCTGCATTGTTCATGTGGAGCCGGCGCTCACGACCACCGGCCTCGGAGCGAGCCGTATCCGACCAGCCTGACTAATGTATTTGCAGACGCAACGACTCCAAAGAGATGCGTGCAAATCAGCTCATCGACAGAACAAACGGCCAGCTCCTAACGAGCAAAGACACAACTACCAGAGAATAAATTCAGTTTGTGCAGTAAATGTGAGCAGTTATTTCTAGCTCTGCCGCTCATTGAGTGGAAACGAGTAAATGTCACACGGTGGAGATCAAAGGCAGCGGTGGGACGACGTAGACGCCTCATTTGGGGCGGGAAAGTGGGAAGAGGCGGGGGCAGAGGTATCGAACTCCCCAGAGCCGATCAATGCACCACCTGCACATCTGGAGAAAGACATAGCTGCAACCCTCCTTATTGATCTCAGAATTAATTAGTCCAGCTTCCACCAGCACTGCCCGTTTCTCACCGGCCTGATAAAAGGGAAGGGGATCGAATATCAAAGCGCTGACCCCCAAAACTGACCGCCAACGCCACTGCCCCCACCAAACCTTCAACCCGGCCAAACTTCAGCTCCATCAAAAAGTTGGACTGGGTAAAAAAGAACATTAAAGTTCATCAGAGTCTGGTGGTGAAGCTGGAGTGAGGTGAGGCTGGGAGCAGCAGAGCTGAGGGACTTGGACTTGGCTTTGTCCACTACAAACAGGTCTCAGTTGTATCACCAATCTGCTGTCCGCGGACCAGAGAGAGGTTTAAATTACTGTACGAGTCAATAAAAAGAGCTACAGTACACTCATTGGATAAAGGCTCCTCTCAGCTGGATCAACCAGAGGCCTGTACTACCAAGCAGGATTTGGGGTTAGCGAGGTAACTTCAACTTCAACTTTTGGCCGTTTCCACTCCCACCAGACCTTCAACCTGTTGCCACACTTTTAGCTCCATGAAAAGGTTGGATTGGATAAAAAAGGATTTGGTGGTGGTTGTGGTGGTGCTGTTGGTGGGGAAGTTAGTCAGAGTCTGAGGGAAAGCTGGAGTGAGGTGGTCTGGGAACAGCAGAGCTGAAGGACTGAGTGACTTCTGCTGAAGAGCTAACCTGCTCCTGAACAGGTTGAAGATAAAGAGATCAGCTCATATAAAAGCACCGATGCTGACCAATCAGAGCACAGTGGATCGTACGGTAATATTACACAAACACAAAGACAAAGTGGGTGAGAAAACACCATTTGCCCCCATTTGGGGAAATATTTTTTTGGGGCGGCAGTAGCTCAGTCTGTAGGGAGTTGGCTTGGGAACCAGAGGGTCACCGGTTCAAGTCCCGACATGGACCAAGAACTGAGTGTGAACTGGTAGCTGGAGAGGTGCCAGTTTACCTCTTGGGCACTGCCGAGGTGCCCCTGAGCAAGGCACCAAACCCCCAACTGCTCGGGGCGCTTGTCAGGAGCAGCCCCATCACTCTGACACCTCTCCAATTGTTGCATGTATATGGACCTGTTTGTGCATGTGTGTGTATAAGTTAACAGAGTGAAAAAATTGAATTTCCCCTAGCGGGACTAATAAAGGACTATCTTGTAATATATCGTATTAATTTAACCATGCTTGTTTAGTTATTATTTAGCCATAATTCCATCAGCTGTAACTTGCAGACAGTCTATCCCGAGTTTGTGCATGGACAACTTTTTGGTTAAATTTAAACACTGACCTGCATTGTGAAGTTTAGTGGTTAATCATTTCTTTCTCTCATACTCACCATGTGCTCCACAGCCACTTCCTGGTTTCATACACCAAGTGACATCATCAGTGATGTCACCGGAGCAGACCAAGTAAGGGGGGGGGGGGGTTATTTTGGAAAAAGTAATTTTGTGATGTTTTGTGATCAGATTAATGATAGTTACAAAGGTATGTGATGTGCTGACATGTTGTACTACTAATGTTAGTGGGAAGTGCCCACTAAACCTAGTTAGGTTAGCTAACCCTAACCCTAAGAGTCGGGGTTTCAGCCCGCTGCAGACTGACTCCTGGGGATTGACGAGACGAGATGAACAGTTGTTTTGGGCGGGTACAAGGGAAGGATCTCTGAGTGGAGATGTTTGGCTCCTCTACATCAGGAGTGTCAAACTTATTTAGTTAAATTCGAGTACGAAGAAGTGAAAGTCATAATCTGGACTAAAAACAGCAATTTAAACTTACAAACACAGGAAGGACAGCTGGCTGTATGCTGCAGGTGCTTATTGTTTTGAATTATGTTTTATATTTATTTTTTAAATTGCTCTGAAGTCTGTTTCACACTGCCGGAGACGCAGCTGGTAGAAGGCTGAAATCGTCAGACACGCCACATGTGTTAATGTTAGTCTGATTATGTGTTTAACTTCTTCGTTTTTGTCTAATATTAGATAGTTTGCCCTTCCTTTGTAAAATGTGCTGGTCTGCTGTCAGTAGACTTCTCCATGATTGTGATTGGTCATATGCTTCAAACCCCCGCCCGTTCATGTGAACACGCTCGTAGCCAGACTGAGAAACTCTGCGATGATTTACCGAGTTGATAACCACTGTCGTAGGACCACTTAGCAGGATCTCGTTTGTTAGGGGCCCCTAATGACCACCATTCTCTGAGCTTTGACACCAAATGTTTACACCCATAATAACTGTGTTTTGTTGCTTGCAAGCACGACACATTTGCATTACTGTCCTTGATCTGCATTCACAAAAGAAGCCTGTTTTACATACAAGCATGTCGCTCTTTCCTAAACCTAACTATTGTGGTTTTAATGCCAACTATAAAGTGGCGGTATGTGGTTTGAGGACATGCAAACCTCAGTCTCTGCACAGTGTATGTCATCATATCCAGTCCTACCTATTGCATGAATGCAGTAATTTGTTTGCTAAAGAAAGAAGTCACTGAGTGATTACATTTCCCTCACAAATTTGTTAAAAACAAATTGGTAGTATAGAAAATATTCGAGGAGATAGGGTTGCTATTGCTCCACTAGTGATTAAAACCTCCTTGCTTTAAAACGAGATTTGGAACAGGACTCATCTAGAAGACAGGGCTACAACCCGCCTTAGTCGGCACTGTGCTTCAGCTGTGAACATTCTCAAACAAATGCTCAAACAGAGACACTGAGGGACCTTCTGCAGCCTGAACCTTAACAATGTCACCTGGCGGGCACATGAACAGTTTGCTGTGGCGTCGAGCAAAGCCTCTTCCGTCGCACTTTAATTGCAGACCACTTTATGCAAATGTCTTTCATCTTCCAGGCGGACAGCGGGAGGCGCCCCGAGGTGAACCTGCCTGTGATCACGTTGTCTCGCTGTTATTGCTAATTACAACCGTGATGCTCCGACTGCAGTTTGTGTGTCTCTCTGAATGCCGTCACCTCCATCTGAATGGGTTTATTTTGGAGCAGTGATTCTGGAGCTTTTAGTTAATCATTCCCGTCTTAATCTTGGGCACACAGTAGCAGCAGCATAAAGACACACATGATGCAGTTAAATAACGGCCTCAGGAGCAGGAACTAGAAGTCTTGCATAAACTCAGAGTCATATTTAAAGGCAACGAGGAGGAGTGACATAAAGCTTATTTCTAACTGAGAAAGAAGAAAGCAACTTAATTTTTAATGTCCTTCAAACAAGGTTTTTGTTGATACGACAGAAGACGTAAAACAAAAAGAAATGACAGCATTTTTACCTGAAAAAGAAAAAATTCCATCAGTGTTTCCAATACTTCAGTCCAAAGAAAGATTTCTTAAGCACTGACTTGTCCGTTCTGTATATGTCAGCCACAGCGAAGGGTCTTCATAGATCTGACCTCCACCCTCCATGTTAAATCCAGCCTGGTAAACGCTACACATCCAGTAAAGGAGGGAAACACTTTGGAAAAGAAGAGCTAGACATCACGGCTAAAGCGGCACGCTAACCCCGCCAGGGGGGGGAAAGGTCATGGAAGGGGGGAACGTGCGGTCCGGACGGCCGTCGCTCTCGTCTCCGTGGTCCGACGGACCGACGCTCGACTGTAGAGCTCCATATACTGACATTTATGTTAAATGCATTCAGACGGCCCCGATGGAGCTGACCATGGATGGATAAAGAGAACGGAGCTGACGGAGAGCTAGAGACCACCTTGGAGGAGTTAGAGGAAGTAGACACCTGGGACTACAGCCGCTTTTCAAAATAAGGTGTTAACAAAGGGAACTGGATCTACAGAATCCATCTGTGGAAATAAGGTTGAGGGATAATATTCACCAGAATAAAAAACATTACATGTTTCATCAACTTATTTCTATGGTCTAGTGTTTAAAACGTTAACAAAAACCACAATAAATCATAATATTGAATCACAGTACTCAAAAATTGCAAAACATATTTAATCGGCACCCAAGTATTGTAATAGTATTGAATCAGGAGATAGGTGTATCATCCCCAGAGGGTAAATCCTTAGACCTTTCTATGTTATGACCATCAGACCTACTGTATCAGGGCATGGTAAGGACAGCGTAGGTTAAATCATCACTGCCCCCTAAATATCTATGTTTTTAGTTACCTTCTAACATCACTATCAGACAAAATTTCTTCCTGGTCCAACTTGTTCGAGACCTTCTATCTTGAAAACTAATGCCTGGTTTAGCATGATCTCCAGAGGAAGAACACAAAGGAGCCTTTGGTCATGACATTTATCCTGTGTACCCTCACATTCTACCATTGTGCACTTACTTACTTAATTACCAAAATAGCACACAAGAGCCTGAGACCATGTGCTGCCATGACGTGAGACACGAAGCAAAACATGTTCGACAGAAACTTTACTCATCACCAGCAGACAATAACGGCAGATAACAGCAACAATTAAACAAAACACCATGAAAACGCTCATTGTGTTCACACCAGCGCACCTGTCCATGTGTGCATCTGTGCATGAACGAGCTGCTGATTTATGGGTCAAGAGTTTTTGTGTTGGTGTTCTTCCAACTACAGGCAGGGAGTAAAATCAGGCTTTTAAAACGCTCGGCCCGCCACCTCAGTCGGGGAGTCGGAGCGGCTGCGAGGGTTTTTTACACGATCTGACAGCCTGTTTCGCAGCATGCTGCATTAAGTTGTGTTAAATATTTAGCTGCGCTGCCTTGAAACAGGCAAAATGGATGTTTAGAGCCTTCTGTGGATTTCCAACGTCTTCTGGCCTCCTAGTTTCCCTCCTAATAAACGAGCCACGCTCTGTCACAGCATCTGCTGCGTTTACTGGGATTAATTAGCTCCACAAGATGAAACGTAATAAAGAAATGGTCCCAATTAAACAGTTAGGAGAATGTAAAGATGCAGAGAGGACAGTTTTTATGATTAAACAAGATGATTGTTTCATGATTCTGGAGAGGAGAGGAGAGGAAATGAGAGGACAGGAAACGAGAGGAGAGGAAATGAGAGGAGAGGAGAGGAGAGGACAGGGAACGAGAGGAGAGGAAATGAGAGGAGAGGAGAGGACAGGAAACGAGAGGAGAGGAAATGAGAGGAGAGGAGAGGAAGGAAAGAGAGGAGAGGAAGGAGGGGGGGGGGAGGGGGGAGGGGGGGGGGGAGGGGGGGGGGGGGGGGGGAGAGGAGAGGAGAGGACAGGAAACGAGAGGAGAGGAAATGAGAGGAGAGGAGAGGAGAGAGAGAGGAAAACGAGAGGAGAGGAGAGAGAAGAGGAGAGGAAATGAGAGGAAACAAGGAGAGGGAGAGAAGAGGAGAGGAAAGAGGAAAAGGAGAGGAGAGGAGAGGAAATGAGAGGAGAGGAAATGAGATGAGAGGAAACAAGGAGAGGAGAGGAGAGGATACAAAAGGAATCATGAGGAGAGGAAACGAGAGGAAACAAGGAGAGGAGAGGAGAGAAGAGAAGAGAAGAGGAGAGGAGGGGAGAGGAAACATGAGGAGAGGAAACAAGAGGAAACAAGGAGAGGAGAGGAAATGAGAGGAGAGGAGAGGAAACAAGGAGAGGAGAGGAAATGAGAGGAGAGGAAACGAGAGGAAACAAGGAGAGTAGAGGAGAGGAGAGAAGGAAACTAGAGCAGAGGAGAGGAAACAAGAGGAGAGGAGATGAGAGAAAGAAAGAGCAGAGGCGAAAGGAAAGGAAAGGAAGAGAGGAAACAAGGAGATGAAGGGAAAGGAGAGGAGAATAGGAGACAAGAAGGAAAGAAGAGGAGATTAGAGGCAAGGAGGAAACAACAAAGGAAAGGAAAAGAAAGGAAAGGAATGGAAAGGAAAGAAGGAAACTGGAGAGGAGATGAGGAAACAAGGGAGGGGAGGAGATGAGGAGAAGAAAGGAAGAGAAGGAACGAAGGAAAAAAGATTAAAGGGGAAACAAAGAGAGAAGAGAGAGGAAACATGTCCATGTTCAAAGGGTCCCTTGACCTCTGACCTCCAGATGTGTGGATGTAAATGTGTTCTCTGCAGTCACCAGTCTCCCCTTTACAGACATGCCCACTTTCTGATAGTCCCAGTCAGTCTGGATCAAGTCCTCGTCAAGTCAGCACTCTGACCGCTGGCAAAAAAAAGCTGCTGTTGAAATGTGTTATTTTCTTTGTTTATGCGTTCTTTGTTCACCGTGGAGAAAAAGTTTTCTTCAAGAATTAAAGGTAACACAAGGTGAGTGACCATAGAGATAGACATAAATGGGGTGAAATATTCCTTTAATGTCGGTTCCCCCAGAATATCCACTGATACAATAAAAGTCAAGTCTAAAGATTAAATATAAAGATTAAATATAAAGCAGCTGGAGGTTTCATAAGGTGGCGTGTGCTGCTGTCTGCCGTCAGGTCGACATGCTTCATGTGTCCACACGCACGCACGCACGCACGCACGCACGCACACACACACACACACACACACACACACACAGACACAGACACACACACACACACACACACATGTCGTACATCACAGGTTAGCGGTGTGTGGGCTCGTGGCTCCTCCAGCAGCAGTATTTATGGAGCTGAGTGGGAGGATCATACGTTTATACCAGAAAAAAAACAGCTTTCATCTCATTCATGTTACTGTGAAACAAACATGAGTGTTTGGATGTCATTAACATTACAGAAGTGTTCCTTTATGACGGCGTTATGTGTGTTAGCAGCTCCGAGCGCTGATGGGAAATCTCTGGAGGAGCTGAATTTCCACATCACTCAGTAACAACGTGGACTGAACTGGTTGCATCGCCTGTTTCTACATGGAGGAGCACAAAATGGAAGATTAGCCAGAGGCAGTCTGGGATTAACAGGCTCAGATTAATACACCATACATTCATTACTACTGAGGAGGAGACGAACGGGAGGACGGAGGAGGAGACGAACAGGAGGATGGAGGAGGAGACAACCAGGAGGACGGAGGAGGAGACGAACGGGAGGACGGAGGAGGAGACGAACAGGAGGATGGAGGAGACAACCAGGAGGACGGAGGAGGAGACGAACGGGAGGACGGAGGAGGAGACGAACAGGAGGACGGAGGAGGAGACGAACAGGAGGATGGAGGAGGAGACAACCAGGAGGACGGAGGAGGAGACGAACGGGAGGACGGAGGAGGAGACGAACAGGAGGATGGAGGAGACAACCAGGAGGACGGAGGAGGGAGACGAACGGGAGGACGGAGGAGGAGACGAACAGGAGGGACGGAGGAGACAACCAGGAGGACGGAGGGAGGAGACGAACGGGAGGACGGAGGAGGAGACGAACAGGAGGACGGAGGAGGAGACGAACAGGAGGACGGAGGAGGAGACGAACAGGAGGATGGAGGAGGAGACGAACAGGAGGACGGAGGAGGAGACGAACAGGAGGATGGAGGAGACAACCAGGAGGACGGAGGAGGAGACGAACGGGAGGACGGAGGAGGAGACGAACAGGAGGACGGAGGAGGAGACGAACAGGAGGACGGAGGAGGAGACGAACAGGAGGATGGAGGAGGAGACGAACAGGAGGATGGAGGAGACAACCAGGAGGACGGAGGAGGAGATGAACAGGAGGATGGAGGAGACAACCAGGAGGACAGAGGAGGAGACAACCAGGAGGACGGAGGAGGAGACGAACAGGAGGATGGAGGAGACAACCAGGAGGACAGAGGAGGAGACAACCAGGAGGACGGAGGAGGAGACGAACAGGAGGATGGAGGAGACAACCAGGAAGACGGAGGAGGAGACAACCAGGAGGACGGAGGAGGAGACGAACGGGAGGACGGAGGAGGAGACGAACAGGAGGACGGAGGAGGAGACGAACAGGAGGACGGAGGAGGAGACGAACAGGAGGACAGAGGAGGAGACAACCAGGAGGACGGAGGAGGAGATGAACAGGAGGATGACAGATGAGACAACCAGGAGGATGAGGAGGAGACGACCAGGATGACAGAGGAGGAGACAACCAGGAGGGAGGAGGAGAAGAACAGGAGGATGGAGGAGGAGACAACCAGGAGGAGGAGACAAGCAGGAGGACAGAGGGGAAGACGAACAGGAGGATGGAGGAGACGGCCAGGAGGATGGAGGGGGAAACAACCAGGACAACTGAGGTGGAGACACCCAGGAGAAGGGAGGAGACAAACAGGAGGATGGAGGGGAGACTATCAAGAGGATGGAGGAGGAGATATCGAGGAGGAGGGAGGAGACAACCAGGAGGATGACAGAGGAGACAACCAGGACAATGGAGGGGAGACAACTAGGTGGATGACAGAGGAGACAACCAGGAGGACGGAGGAGGAGATGAACAGGAGGACAGAGGAGGAGACAGCCAGGAGGATGGAGGGGGAAACAACCAGGACAACTGAGGTGGAGACACCCAGGAGGAGGGAGGAGACAAACAGGAGGATGGAGGAGGAGACATCGAGGAGGAGGGAGGAGACAAACAGGAGGATGAAGTAAGGTGAAAGAAAAGGAGAGGAATGATGAGGGATAGAGAAAGAAAAGAAAAGAGATGAAGATGAGGAGGAAGAAGAGGATGAGGAGGAGGAGGAGGAGGAGGGAACTTGGTGAACTCCAGAATAAGAGCGTGACAGAGAGGACATGACTATTATATAATCAATATAATAAATATAATAATAACCAGAGTCAGTGTGACTGTCTGATTTCTGTTAATAGATAATGTGAATAATAATAATAATAATAATTACAGAGCCTGGCTAGCTGTTTCCACCTGCTTCCAGTCTTTATGCTAAGCTAAGCTAACCACAGCCCAAAATGTTGAAGTGTCCCTTTAAGACAGCTGATCGTTGGTAGTGTGGGGGGTAATCAGCTGAATTAACGGCGCTGTGGGTAAATTAATTATGACAGAGCTCTCAGCGTGTCACCGCCTTTTTTATCCGGAGGTCGAAATCGAATGTGTGCTGAGGCGAAGAGAAGATTCCAGTAATTAGACCTGGACCGAACGCCAGAAACGTCTTCCTGGCTGCGAGCTGTCGACAGGTGATCCTAATTAGATAAATGGTCACCGGCTCCACCGGCACACCTCCACCCACGCTCCTAATTACAGTCCACGCCGTCTCCTAACACCGTCGCCGGACCTCCACGTCTCCGATATCAGCGGTGACACATTTTGTCTTTCATGTCCATGTCAGGTTTTTACACAGTCGGCCATTTTTAGAGCAGCGCAGCAGCACGATGAGCCTCAACGTGAAGATGAAGAAACCAAGAAACGCTCCGTAAACACTCTGAACCCTGAAGAGACGATATCCTGTCGCTCAGACGTCACTGATGAGTTTTAGAGTGAAGACACTGACATGATGTGAAACTAGGAAACATCAGGAACCCACCAGGTTCCACCGCTACCAACCAGGTTCTACTGGCTCATCACGGAGAAGGTTAAATACTGGAACCAACCAGGAGGAGGTGTCAGGAGAGGAGAAGAGAAGAAAGGAGGAGGAGGTGGCAAGGATAGAGGAGAAGAGAAGAAAGGAGGAGGAGGAGACAGGAGAGGAGAAGAGAAGAAAGGAGGAGGAGGTGACAGGAGAGGAGAGAAGAAAGGAGGAGGAGGAGACAGGAGAGGAGAAGAGAAGAAAGGAGGAGGAGGTGACAGGAGAGGAGAAGAGAAGAAAGGAGGAGGAGGTGGCAAGGATAGAGGAGAAGAGAAGAAAGGAGGAGGAGGAGACAGGAGAGGAGAAGAGAAGAAAGGAGGAGGAGGTGACAGGAGAGGAGAAGAGAAGAAAGGAGGAGGAGGTGGCAAGGATAGAGGAGAAGAGAAGAAAGGAGGAGGAGGAGACAGGAGAGGAGAAGAGAAGAAAGGAGGAGGAGGAGACAGGAGAGGAGAGAAGAAAGGAGGAGGAGGAGACAGGAGAGGAGAGAAGAAAGGAGGAGGAGGAGACAGGAGAGGAGAAGAGAAGAAAGGAGGAGGAGACAGGAGAGGAGAAGTGAAGAAAGGAGGCGGAGGTGACAGGAGAGGAGAAGAGAAGAAAGGAAGAGGAGGAGACAGGAGAGGAGAAGAGAAGAAAGGAAGAGGAGGAGACAGGAGAGGAGAAGAGAAGAAAGGAAGAGGAGGTGGCAAGGATAGAGGAGAAGAGAAGAAAGGAAGAGGAGGAGACAGGAGAGGAGAAGAGAAGAAAGGAGGAGGAGGAGACAGGAGAGGAGAAGAGAAGAAAGGAGGAGGAGACAGGAGAGGAGAAGAGAAGAAAGGAAGAGGAGGTGGCAAGGATAGAGGAGAAGAGAAGAAAGGAGGAGGAGGAGACAGGAGAGGAGAAGAGAAGAAAGGAGGAGGAGGTGACAGGAGAGGAGAGAAGAAAGGAGGAGGAGGAGACAGGAGAGGAGAGAAGAAAGGAGGAGGAGACAGGAGAGGAGAGAAGAAAGGAGGAGGAGGAGACAGGAGAGGAGAAGAGAAGAAAGGAGGAGGAGACAGGAGAGGAGAAGTGAAGAAAGGAGGAGGAGGAGACAGGAGAGGAGAAGTGAAGAAAGGAAGAGGAGGTGGCAAGGATAGAGGAGAAGAGAAGAAAGGAAGAGGAGGAGACAAGGATAGAGGAGAAGAGAAGAAAGGAAGAGGAGGAGACAAGGATAGAGGAGAAGAGAAGAAAGGAGGAGGAGGAAATAAGGAAAGAGGAAACATCTGTTTTCAAAGGGGTCTCTTGACCTCTGACCTCATGTGAATGAAAATGGGGGAGTGGAAACGTGATGGTAGACTGATGGTGGTATGATAATAATAATAATAATAATAACATTAATGATAATAATAATGATAATGATAATAATAATGATAATGATAATAATAATGATAATGATAATAATAATGATAATGACAATAATAATGATACATAGAATGAAGAGTTGACCCCAGGATCAGACGTGTCTCATATGGTTCATTTAAAATAGTTAATCTGTGACTGAAGGTGAAATAACTTCAGTACCAAAGTGAATATTACTGTATTTATTATTATTGAATATTAATGTAGTTATTATTATTGAATATTACTGCAGTTATTATTTTATAACACTTTATGACTCAAAAATCAAAGTTTAGGATCATTTATCAGAAAAAGCAGAAACTTCTCTGAACTGCAGGCCTTCGCTGACCTCTGGTGGCCGACTGTGGTACTGCTCACAGCTGCTGCTACTACTACTACTAATACTACTACTACCACTACTACTACTACTAATGATAATAATAATAATAAAAATAATAATAATAGTGTCTCTGAGTAGTTTTAATGTCCACCTGTATCTTTTCTCAGTGAGCATGAACTCAGATGATAAACCATGATGGACATTTGGTTCAACTAAATGTTTGTTTGAGTGTATTTAAGTTGAAGTTTTACTCCAATATCACCAAATATATCTGATGAGTGATTTGAAGGAGTCGCTCTCATGAAGGACACCAGAGCTCCAGCTGGAGGAGGTCCTCCTGAACATCCAATAAAACTACCGGTTAACAAGCTGTGGCGTCACATGATCACAATCACATGACTTATCAAATGTCCAATCATAGATCAGGGGGAGAGAGAGGAAACAAGGAGAGGAGAGGAGGAAACAAGGAGAGGAGAGGAGGAAACAAGGAGAGGAGAGGAGGAAACAAGGAGAGGAGAGGAGTAAAGGAGGAGATAGGAGAGTGGAAAGAAGGAGAGGAAAGGAGGAAACATGGAGAGAAGAGAGGAAATATGGAGATGAGAGAGAGGAAAGAAGGAGAGGAGAGAGGAAACAAGGAGAAGAGTGGAGAAAGGAAAAAGGCAAAGGAAAGGAAAGGAGGAAACAATGAGAGAGGGGAGGAGATGCAAAAAAGAAAAAGAGGAAAGGAAAGGAAAGGAAAGGAGGAAATGACGGGAGGAGAGAACTCAGGAAAGTCACTAGGACTTGACATGAAACCTCAGAGGTTAAAACGGTAAATGAACTTGGATTTCTTGGTCCTTCTAGTCTGGACGACTCAGAGCTCTTTAACACCACTCGTCATCACTGACGCACTGATGTCAGAGGCTGACGTACAGGACGCCGACGCACAAGACGCCAACGTACAGGACGCCGACGCACAAGACGCCAACGTACAGGATGCCGACGCACAAGATGCCGACGTACAGGATGCCAACGTACAGGACGCCGACGCACAAGACGCCGACGCACAAGACGGCAACGTACAGGACGCCGACGTACAGGACGCCGACGTACAGGACGCCGACGCACAAGACGCCAACGTACAGGACGCCGACGCACAAGACGTCAACGTACAGGACGCCGACGCACAAGACGCCAACGTACAGGACGCCGACGCACAAGACGACAACGTACAGGACGCCGACGCACAAGACGTCAACGTACAGGACGCCGACGCACAAGACGCCAACGTACAGGACGCCGGCGCACAAGACGCCAACGTACAGGACGCCGACGCACAAGACGCCAACGTACAGGACGCCGACGCACAAGACGACAACGTACAGGACGCCGACGCACTGGACGCCGACGCACAAGACGCCAACGTACAGGACGCCGGCGCACAAGACGACAACGTACAGGACGCCGACGCACAAGACGCCGACGCACAAGACGCCGACGTACAGGACGCCGACGTACAGGACGCCGACGTATAAGATGCCAACCTGCCGACCGGCTCAGACTTCAGGAGCAGTTTGGGGTTAAGTGTGGTCGAGGACACTTTGACATTTGGACCAGAGGAGCTGGGGATCGAACCACCAACCTTCGGATTGGTGGAGGACCTGCTCTACCTCTGAGCCCCAGGTTATACATGTACTATAAATACACAAGTACATATCCTCTTTCAGGGTACTACAGTAGTGACTTTTCCCAGTAAACTCTGAGCTCTTGTTGAAGCGGGAATCTAAAAGCTGGTGTGATACAACGTTCAGCTCAACAGAACTGACATTGGTGTTCACTCCATCTGCTCAGGACACTGAGGGCCATTTTTAAAAAATGACTTTTTTAATGACATTTGCTCCAATCTCGCCTTCTGCAGCTTCGGTCGTAGCTGCTCTGACTTTTCTTTTGTGCTACTTTCCATCTTACACCTAAATCTACAGATCTTGTGACTTTGCGGTGACTCACTATTTCCCCCCGTTGGGTGAAGCGAAGTAAAGACGGTTAAACGTCAACCGGCAGTTGACCCCCGTGTGCCGTGATGACGGACTTCCTGCTTGCTGCACAGCCGATGGATGATAGCCAGGTTTTAACGAAGCGTCTGTCCGTCTGCTCCTCAGTCCAGGTAAAACTCTTCTGACGTGGTCTCTGGTTCAGGAGTGTCTTGATACCAGGAATGCGAGAGCTGTGCTGCCCATTTCCTGGAGGCACTGACTCCAGCCTCAGCCCTCATGAAGCTCTCCCAGTCCTTGAATCCTTGAGTACTGGGCAGTCTTCTCCAGGCTGTGGTCATCCCTGTTGATTCCTGCACGTTTCTCTTGCAGTCAACTTTCCATGAATATGCTTCGATGCAGCACTCTGGACGGCCAGCTCTTTCAGCGATGACCTTCTGTGGCTCAACGTCCTTGTGGAGGGTGTCCATGATCGTCTTCTGGACGGCTGTCAAGTCAGCAGGCTTCTCCATGATCCTGATTGCATGTACTAAATTAGATCGAGTATGAATATGTTTGAATATACCGTGTATGAATACTACACTGGCGACTGTAGCATCAGCTGTCCGGGTGGCTGGTCTCAGACCATCTTGCAGGTGAAGATGGTGGATGTGGAGGTCCTGGGCTGGTGTGGTTACACCTGGTCTGCGGTTGTGAGGCCGGTCGAGTGTACTGCCAAATTGTCAGAAACGCCTTTGGAGACAGTTTATGGTGAGAAATGAACATTTAGTTCAGAGGCAACAGCTCTGGAGGACATTCCTGCAGTCGGCAGGCCGACTGAACGCTTCCTGTGTGGCATCGTGCTGTGAGATAAAACTGCACATTTCAGAGTGGACTTTTATTGTGACAGTCTAAGACTCACCTGTGCAGTAATCCTGCTGTCTAATCAGCATCTTGATCTGCCACCTGAGAGGTGGATGGATTATTTCAGCAGAGAAGTGCTCACTAACAGATTTAGACAAATTTGTGAACGTTTATAAAAAATGGGAACAAAAACAAGTGCAGCGTTCATATTTTTGTTGTTTGCTGTAATTATGGAAATTAATGTAAAAATATGAGAATATTGTCCTTTTTCACGATGATTTTTTGAGACTGTATATTTGTTTAACTCACACACTCACATTCACACATTCACACCCTGTGAACCCAGTAAATAAAGCAATCCAGCATCTGGGCTTTATCACAAAACAGGTTTAATTTAATATCTCTTTATTTTTTAAAATAATTAAACATTTGTATTTCTCCAACCCTTTTTTAGCTTTTTTTTCAGTTTTTAAATCATATTATGTCCGGGCCGTTCTAAAGCACACATTAATTCTGCGAGGGAGGAGGGGGGAGGTTCACCGTCCATCACACTGGGCCAACTGGGCCAACCGGTCTGCTCCGAGCCTTCCCTCTCCACTCCCCCCGACCTCCCGACCTCCGACTCCCCGCCTACCTGCCCTCACCCTCACCCCCCTCCCCTCCCTCCCTCCCCAACTAAAAAAAATATATCCAATGGTCAAAAGAAACTTCATCAAAATATCCAAAATGAGATAAAAACCAAGAGAAGGGGGAGGAGTGGGAGACGGAAAAGAAAAAACAGACTAAAAGGGGGGAAACACTATCATAAATACCAGGAAGTCTTGTTCCATAATACCTCTTTATATACTGGATACTCCTCTCCACAGTTCCTAAGCAAAAAACATAGGCTAAATTACTACAAGATACAAGATTATCAGTGTACTGCATTCAATAACAATGTACAGGGTTGTCTTTTTTTGTTGTTGTAATACTGTGAATTCAACGCGGCGCCCCCCGGTGGGCAGAGGGGGGAGGAGGAGGAGGAGGAGGACTAGTGGGGTGAGGTGAGGCAGGGGCGCTCGTCTTTTTCACAACAGGAGGACGATTTTTGGCGCTCCTCTGAAGACTTTTTTTGTTTGTATGTATAAGTCCTCGTTATGGCCGGAGGGTACCAGTGCCAGACTGATACCTGGGATACCTGGTATGGCAGGTAAGGAGGGAGGGAGGGGTCAAAAAGTGTAAAACAAAAAAAAAAAAAAAAAAAAAAAGAAGATGGAGGGGAGGAGAAAAGATAAACTGGATGAGAAGTAGTCCATCATTTCTGGAGGAGGAGGAAATGAATTGAGTGCGTTTACGTGCGCTTTCTTAATATTCTCGTCTATATGAAGTCGGATCACGATCAAGTGCTTTTGCCTCACAGCAAGAAGGCCGCGGGTTCGATCCCCGGTCTGGGCGGGGCCGTTCTATGTGGAGTTTGCGTGGGTTTCCTCCCGGCTTACTTGCCAAATGGGAGGATTTCTAAACTAAAGTCTGAAAGTCGTATTTCAGAAAGATTAGAGTTTTGTTTGCATTCTGGAGACTTTACAAGAGTGAAAATAAAAGAACAAGTTCACTGCAGCAACAGTATTTTAGATACAAATTTTGATTTAATCGTTGACGCTCAGAAAAGAAACCTGATTAATTCGCCCCTCTGGTGTGACCTTAGCATGCGAGTCTCTGGCATTATTTTTGCTGCTTGAGTATTTTATTCTCTCAGTTTTCCGTTTCTCTCACTCACTGAAGGTCCTTTCAGACAACGGCACCACCGAGCTCTGAAACACGTTGTTTCCAACGGTTTTCAACGCATCGAGCAGAGCCCGACTTTGGATGCTGCACTGTGTGGCGAGCACAGACAGTAGAGTAGTAGTAGTAGTAGTCTACTGTCACAGTAGAGATTATACACACCGTTCAGGTCCAGAAACAGGCTAAGATAAAAATAAAAGGGTGAAAGTTTGTCAGAAGTCAAGAGAAATAGGGGAGATTTGTGACCCGGGAAGAAACAGAGAGGGCGACGAATACCAGGAGGGTTGGCATGTATGCCTCCGGGTTCTCCGGGTTCCTCCCATGTGTGGATCAATGATCTGCAGTGGCGACTCCTAACGGGAGCACAGAAACACCAGCATACGAAGCTGGATCGCACCGCGTCACCAGGAAGCTACACACAAAATAAATGATGGTAAACAGGATACGACGCTCAACTATCCTTCAAAACTGAGAAGTATCCGAGGTCATGTGACACAGGCACGGCGTCAGATTTGTGGTAAAACATTAATTATCTGAGCTTCCAATATACTTATTTTGTCATTTATTACATCAGTTAGTTGATTCACTGCTGTGGTATTTATTGTTGTATGGAGCCAGATTTTGGTTTGCTTTGTACTGGTGTCACTGCTGATACGACCACCAGATGGCACCAAAGTAAAGGGGAGAAAAAACTCCCTACACATAGTGGTTTAAGTCTCTATTTTAAACCCCAATTCTGATTTATAGTGAGCATTTATGCAGAGCCCATTCAGTGTATTTACATTCTGAGATTACTTCTCTACATAGTAGTTTTTAATACTCGTGCTTCAACTTTACAGTTGATCATTTTATCGCTTCCTCCATTCGCAGATCACTTTACAGCTACTTCACAGCTGTTTTTTATTTCTATTTTTTAATGCACATGCAAACCAAACGTAGCCAACTGCTGCTAGTTCACGTTAAAAGGGTGAAACAAGTGGTGGCTTTTATTGTGAAGCAGCCACAGGAAATGCGCTGTCACTGAGAGTCTGCTCAAGGTGAGTTTGTGGTTAAAAATGTGTGATTTTAAACTGAACTCTGGGACTTGTAGTAGTAACACGAACAACAAATAATACGAGGGAGGTGGAGTTTTTTTTGAATAATTCACTTCTTTTGATGCACAGATGTCTTTTTTTCAATATTTTATAATCATAAGGTCTGAGTCTTGAGGGAATTAATAATGTAGTTTGAAAGTAAAAAGGTAGATACTGAATTTAAGAACAGAAATAAGTATATTGAGCAAAAGATTTAATACATTATTGACCAAGCATGCAGACTGAACTCAACCTACTGCTAAAAGGGGGAAACACATGGTGGCTTTTATTGTGAAGCAGCCACAGGAAATGCAATGTCACTGAGGTTCAGCTCAAGGTGAGTTTGTGAACTCTGGGACCTGTAGTTTTTTATTTTTCATAATTCTCTTCTGTTGTCTTTTGATAAAAAAATGACTTCTCTAGTATTTTGAGATCCTCAGAAATGAATCTTGACAGATTTATTGAAATAGTTTGAGAGTGAAAAGGTAGATATTAAATTCAAAAATAAGTATATTGAGCACAAAGCTTTATACACGTACAATAAATTTCCCCCTAAACGCGCATGTAAACGCACTCAAAGAGGAGATGGATTGTGAGTGCTGAGGAAGTCCCTGTTGTTGTTTTTGTTCAGTTGTTTTTTCTCCATTTAAAACGGGAAGTAGAACCTGTCGACAGGTGGGCGGGGCCAGCGAGGAACCTTAAGGGGGAAAGAGGGAGGGGGGGGACCCATAATCAGTCCGGACATCCCACACGGGGGCAGAAAAGACAGACGCACCATTAGAGAGGAGGGAGGGAACAGAAAAATGGAGGCAACGAGAGGAAAAGCAAAGAGGAGAACCAGGAAAATAAAAATTACACACGGGACTGTACTGAAGAAGAAGAGCGGGATGAAGAGTTAAAATCAATCTATCCTCTCTTTTTTTGTTGTTTTTTTTTCCAAGAGTTCGTCTCACGTCCTACAGTCCAAGTTTTTTTATTTAGTTCCCCCTCCCACACAAGTCATTTTCTCATTTTCTATTTTTTTCTTCCTTTTTTTATTATTATTGTTTTGTTTTTCCGTTTGCAATAATATCAGTTTAAGGGAAAAAAAAAGAAAAAAATAATTATTTACAGTGCTGTTGAAATAATGAAAACAGACGTGATGAATCTACTGTAAAGTAAGTCGCACAAACACAGGAGGAAAAAAAAAAAAAAAAAAAAAAAACATAAGAAAAAAAACCAAACAATTAAGAAACCAGCGGGCGCTCCGTGGCGATCCAGAGACGACGGCCTGTATCGGGCTTTTCTCGGAGCTCTGGGCCGACATGGCTGATGTAGGGGGAGGAGGGAGTGGGGGGAGTCGGGGTAAGGATGGAGGGGAGGGGGAGTCACAGGGGGAGAGGAGGAGGGGTGGGGAGGGGTGGAGGGGAGCGCGGCGCTGTCTTCGTTAAGTTGGGATGATCCCGTCGCTCCTAAGGCCCCGCTTCAGCTCCAAGTCCTCCAGCTTCTTCCACAGCTCCTCCCGCTCCTTCTCCTTCTTCTTCTCACTGGAACAAAAACAACATGGACGACGAGTTTATACCGTACCTGTCGCCTGGCTTCAAACTACCCACATCCAGTGTTTGTTTGTGTCCAGTCATGCTCGCAGCTCTGTGAGGCTGAACAGACACAGCAGAGCTTGGAGCTAAACGCTAACATGCTGATGTTCAGCAGGAGTAATGTCTGCCATGTACACCATCATAAATTAGTTTGCTAATTAGCAACAAACACAAAGTACAGCTGAGGCTGATGGGAATGCCATTAATTTCGCAGGTATTTGGTCATGAAGAAATCTGACCCGTTGATGCAGCCTGAGGAGCAAAGTTATTATAATTCACCCTGAGGAGAATTAGATGTGTGAACCAAAATTCATACCTATCCATCCAATAGCTGTTGAGATATTTTACTCAGAACCACAAATGTGAACCTGGAGGTGGCGCTACAGGGAAAGTTAGCAGATTACCTTTAACTGAGTTCACTACACAACTTTCTGTTTCGTAATCAGGAGTCTTTAAGTTGTTCGAGATCTTTCATTGGGAGGAATCCCCGATGAGGTCTCCAAACTACGTTTTACCACGAAAACACGTGAGAAATACAAGCTAAATGACGTGATGCCATATGAGACACACTGTTGTTGGCGCGTGCTTACAAAAGACTGTTTTTTTTATTATTTATTCCTCAATGTGCAACAACTATACTGAAATGGTGCACATGCACTAAGCTGCTGTTGTTACAGGCGACCCCTCCTCCCCCAGGTTTACCTTCAACGTGTGTCTCACATTCTCATTGGCTGGAGCTCAAGTCCCCCGACCGGTCCAGATGTTTTAGCATGCTAGTAAGGATGTTAATAATCATTCGTTTAACTGATAACAGATATTAAGCATTTTAACCGATTAGCCCTATCGGTTAAAATAAATATTAATATTAACTATATATACTTATTAACTAATTAAAAAGCTGTGAAAACTCAGAGGAGCATCTCGTTTCAGGAGAAAAGCTTAAGAGAGAGCCGGTGCAGATACAGGAAGTTGGCTCTGGACTTCCAGCTGAGGAGGTGTAGCTTGTAGCCTCGTAGCATTTATTCACCAACAGATAAACTGTACACACACTGTCTGCTACAGCTACGTTCACAGCTATAACGCCACCAACAAACACACACTTCAGTTCTACAGTTCACATGACACTGAATGCTGGTTTGTCTCTGATCGGGGCTTTTATCGGGGAGCAGAAAAACGGGGCTAGACGTGTAGTGTGAACTTCATCTTCTGAGCGTCATGGACATCTGTACTAAAGTTCATCCAGCAGATGTTGAGATATTTCAGATCAAAGTGCTGGTCCAACTGGCGTCGCTAAAAATAATATATTTCTGAACTTTGGGGAGTTTAAACTGGTACTCTGCCAGTAACAGGAGTTTTGATATCAGAGTATAAGTAAGTAGGATTGATGCATCCCTACTACTGAACACTACAGTGAACTCTGAAGCCTGATTGGCCAATAAACACCCAACCTCATTATTACGTAGTCCAGATGTTCTCTCCATTAAATCTACTGAAAGTTTCACAATGAAGTCCGTCAGAAATGAGCTTCACTGCTCTTCCTGCCTCATTAGCGCTCCTCCTGTTCTAACCTCAGCTAATATTGATCCTGATGTTTGCAGAGTGAGATGATAGTAACGCTGCTGTGGTCGTGTTAAGGACATCATTCGTGAATGTGATGCGGCTTCTCACCGCTGGCGGTCCGACTTGTAAGTGGCTGTGAGATCGTCGAATAAGGTACTGTTCATCTCCATGAAGGCCTTCAGTACGTTGTACACCAGCGCCACGATGGCCCTGCGAGGACAGAGAGGGATCACGGTTCACAAGTGATGACGTCACATCCTGCTTTACAGCGTCTGGAAACTCTTCATTTACTACTAAATTATACTTTGTCTTGTGGAAATTCTGCTTTAAAACTTTATTATTTGAATTTTAGAGGGGGAGGTTTGTCAAGTATTTAATACTTTTATCAACATGGAAGTGGACAAATATGCTGCTTTATGCATATATTTATTATTGGAAATCAATTAACCACACAAAGCTCCAATCAGAACATGGTAAACTGCAGCCCAACAGGCAACAACAGCTGTCAGTGTGTCAGAGTGCTGACTTGACTAGGACTTGGTCCAGACTGACTGGGACTATCATAAAGTGGGCATGTCTGTAAAATGGGAGACTGGTGGGGACCCAGAGAACCCATTTACATCCACACATCTGGAGGTCAGAGGTCAAGGGACCCCTTTGAACACGGACATGTCGTTTCTCCTCTCCTCCATTTAATGTTATTTAACCTCCTGTCTGATGAGTAAGTATAGCCGTAGCACAGATTCAAGTCGATTTTTCACCTGGACTTATTTTTCTCATGCACTAAACAAAGTTTTGTTTTCTTGTGACGCTGTTCTCTGCTGTTTACAGTAAACACAGACAGCTTAGTGTGAACTTTAGGCCAAAACACAGTCATGAGAAAAACGGGAAAACCCGAGGAGAGCTGCTGACGATGCTGCCGATCAGCAAAAAGCCAAACTCACCACATGACTTAGTGTGGGAACATTTAATCAGGCTGAAAATCATCTAAAAAAAATTCACATAGTTCTTGTTGAAATCTCAGCGAGTCTTATTTATTACACAAAGGTGGTGCAGAGGTTTCTTTAAAAAGGGGCTCACGGGTTCCAGTGCTCTTTGGAGATCCTGTAGAGGCTGGCGAACATGATGGGCAGGATGACGCTGGAGTTCTCCTCGATCAGACTCATGATGTACTCGTTGTTCCAGTAGTACAGAGCTCGCTCTGCAACCTGCCACCACAAAGACAACACCTTTTTCTCACATCTTCCCCTTAATAAAATATCTTTATATATACAGAAGTGTTCCCCTTAAAGCTTCAGTTGGCAGAATATTTTGGCATCATTGGGCAAAAATGTCATAATAACCTGTCAGCATATTGTAATTCAAGACTTCTGCACCTGTGACGGGAGACTTTGGCCAATCACAGGTCATTTCAGAGAGTGTGTTCCTATTGGCTGTTCAACAGAGGCAGCTCTCACTCACTCGCCAACTCCAATCGAACAATCAAATTACGCAGCGCTGATCAAATATGAATCTGAATATTGTGTTACAGTCATGACTATTTCTCTCCTCGAATGTTTTCAGAAACATCTTGTAGCGAGAAGTTTTCTCCCGCTGGTGGGCGGTGCTCGTATTTCCTAAACAGACCTCAACATGGCTGCTGGGTCACAAACTTTCTCATTTTACAGCTAAAAATTAACTAAATTAACTACAAGATGTTTCTGAGAACATCTGAGTTGAGAAATAGTTGTTACAGTAAAAGAATACTGATTCATATTTGATCAGCGCTGCCTGGTTTGACCGTTTGATTGAGTTGGCGAGTGATTGACAGCTGCTCAGAGACGACGGGGTCCAGCTCGGCTCTGATTGGTTGTTCCCCCCCGGTCTGTGAAATCTTGCAGATGCCTTTAGGAGCACCAGAGGATCCCGGAGGAACATGATTTTTTAGATTACCCGTCTTATGTGCTACTATCAGGATATAGCGACCATTTTTTAAAATAACTTCTTTCAATCATATTTGCTCCATTTCTACTCACTGCTGCTTTAAGGGGTGGAAGAGGTTAAATCAAACTGTTCCACAGAGTCTTAAATAGATTCTGTAAACGCTTGTTTTAACACCACATAGCGAGAAAATCCCACTGATGCTGAATCAGCCCTTCACATCCTGACTGGACGGCCACTGACCTGGAAGTGTGGGCTGGAGACACATCTGGAGATCTGTTTGAAGAGCGGCTCCTGGATCTTGACAAACTGTGTTGGTTCGATGACGTCCAGGATCTCCTCCAGCTCCCCTAGAAACATCACCTGCACCGCAGCAACAGGAGGGATGTGTTACCACACAGAAACACAGAGTTTCCACATAGTTCAAACTGATGGAAACAACGAGCCTCACCTCTTTTTGACTGCAGGTCTTCGGCCAGAACTTCAGTAAGCCTCTGATGACCTGAGGAGGAGGAAGATGAAGAAGAGACACAGACCGACTGTTGGTTCTTTTTCTACAATTACTTGGTTTCAGTTTCATTTCACACCACAGTGAGGCGCTGTCTGCCCCGTTTCTGATCCACCTGCACCTCAATCATCAGCTGTGGCGACACACTGGGATGTGTGGCAGCACAGATATTATAGGACTAGATTTACTACAGCAGTCACTGATTAACTGACAGTGTTCAACTTTGGCCAACAAAAAAAAAACTCTCTGCAGTTGATAGGAAACACTGATCAGTGCTCAGACTATTATACTGGAGTCTCTTACTGGTGGTATTAGCGGATACTTACTGGTTCTGTTAATGTTGGGTCTTTCTCTAGGAACTGTACAATGCAATACGCCAACTGCAGAAAGAGAAAAGACCACGTGTTAGAACACATACTTTAGCTTATCTTACAACAGAAAGTCAAATCAACCTAACTTGAAGTGCTTGTCATAGTATGACGAATACTTATTATACTGTATAGTATCTGTATAGTACACACGGCATAAAACTTAATGCTTTGTTTTCCACTGAAATTGACTATTTTAAAGAGGCAATAAAGAAGCTGTTTCACTTTAATGCAACATTGTGAAGTAAATACTGATTGCACAATGAAATGGCCACAGAATAATAACTAGGGCTGGGACATTTCACCTATCTCCCATCTCAATACTATCACGATACTTGGGAGCTGACTGGATATGTATTGTGATTCAATATTGCAATTTATTGCCATAGTTGTTAACTTTTTTGACACTGGGGGAAAAAAGTGAATCAAACACTTCTAGGAACTTTTATCTGTAAAATATCTAAATTAATCCAGTAAAAATGTTTGATTTTCACCATGTATGTACGCAGATGTCCTGAAGTCAAATATATCAGGATCATTATCAGGAATTACTTATTACAGTTTTCCAGCTATCAAAATCCAAGAATAAAGATATTTCCCTCACAAATTAGTGGTATTTTCTTTTTAATGTATAAGGGACATGTAATGTATGTAAAACATACACTACATACATAACTTTGCAACTCCAGGGAGTTCACAGGTATCAGAGACGAAGTTTTTTTAAAAAAAAAAAACAGTCAGGAAAGTTTCAGTCACTCTGTGGGAGGAATACTAGGATTATCACGAGAAAGACATGTTTTTTACCTGTGCGTGGAAGAGGGACAGACTCCTGACGGTGTGGAGGGGGATCAACACTTTGACCAGAAACTGTTTATGCTCCGCTTTCAGTGGCAGAGCGAAACCATTGATTATACTGGGAGAGAGAGTGAGAAAATATACACATGAATTAAACATGAAAGAGTTGCATTGTGACCCTCTGAAAGCAGGTGGAAGATCAATGAGCAGCAGACAGATGAGATGTAATTGATGCTTTAACATTTACAGCTCCAGACGAACAAAATAACCACAATCCTGCACTTTACATTCTGAGTTACTGGATTCAAGTTTTTATTATTTTCATACTGGTGGAAGGACAAACTGTAAAAACAGACAGGATCTATCATTGTGAGGTTAATCAGGTAAAAGTTATACCAGACCAAAGTGATGCTGTTACATCCCCCACAGGTCTCCTCATACAATCAGCTGGTAAATTTAAGGATCTAATCTCAAATGTTGTGTTCAGACCAAGAGCGAAGAAAATTTTCACCTTGCTTTACTGGCATGAGTTGGACCGGCGGTATAATTTGTGTTTATTTAGGCTGGACATATTGGAGAAGAGGAGGACCTCCATAGTTACAAACAACCATGGAAGAAATAATCACTGTAGCTGTTTTATACATACAAACATAGATCCTGCTGTGATTTATTTTCAATAAACGGATCAAAATGATGCTGACATAACAACATAATGATGCAGATTTGTAAAAAGTTTGATTTCATGCTTTCAGGTCGGTCTGCAAGATGACAAGCAAACAACTTTTAAAATGCTTATTTTCTGAATGGAGTTTGGATGGATCAGTGCCAGGCCATGCAGCTGCTCCATCAACACTCAACATTAAGTCATTTACGGTAGACATAAAAATGTCAGCAATGTTGTTGTAAACAGAACAAAATGATGCTGAAATAACTACATAAAGATGCAGATTTGTAAAAAGTTGGAATTGATGCTTTGTCAGGTCTGTCTGTACGAAGACAAGCAAACAACTTTTAAAATGCTTGTTTTCTGAATGGAGCTTGGATGGATTGGTGCCAGGCCATGCAGCTGCTCCATCAACACTCAACATTAAGTCATTTACGGTAGACATAAAAATGTCAGCAATGTTGTTGTAAACAGAACAAAATGATGCTGAAATAACTACATAAAGATGCTGATTTTTAAAAATTTGGAATTGATGCTTCGTCAGGTCTGTCTGTACGAAGACAAGCAAACAACTTTTAAAATGCTTGTTTTCTGAATGGAGCTTGGATGGATTGGTGCCGGGCTCTGTAGCTGCTCCATCAACACATAACATAAAGTTATCTGGGTCTGAATAAGCTGTGACGTTGTTGTTTCTACCACAGACACATACAATATTCATTTCCTCTATTTCTGATTCAACAATATCAGGATGTCAGGAGGAGAATCTCAACACTGATGTTTTCACCACACAGCGTCACATGAATTTCTGGCTGGAGTTAAAGTATTTCAACTCCTGCGAATTTTGCATGTCCACATCGCATCTTATGTGTCGCCCAGTGAGAATTTGCACCTGTGTGACTGTTTGCATTGACACCATATCACCTGGGCTGCAGCTGTGTTTTTCCTGAGGAAGGTTCCTCACTGACTGAAATGACCTGGAAGTCTCTCCGTGGCAGCCATGATAAGAGGCTAGAGCTGAGGAAACGTGCTTCTTTAAGAGGCCACAATAAGTAAAAACATGCTGCATTTCATAAGATTAAAAAGTAAAGCTTAAAAGAAAGCCTTGACCAACTTGGAATCATATTTTGTTTGACCAACAGTTGCAAATCACAAGTATTAAATTTACGATATGAAAATAATATTATACTACTACTTGTTCCAAAGTTTAAGGATAACTCATATCTTTTTGTCAATATCCCTATCATAACTGTTTTAGTTAATTTACTCATCAATATATTAGCTGCTACTGGAGTTATAAAGCCTTTCACCTCACCTTTGTGAGTAAAGCTTACAAGAATGTAAAAACTGATTATCAGAATTATCATTGGTTCATTTTTATCTGTTAATCAACTAACAATCTGAACCTTTTCAGGCCTGTGGCCCTCAGTTTAGTTCCCCAGAAATTATGAATTATCAAGGTGTCAAGTAACTGTAAGAAGATTATGGAACTAAAACTATTTCATTTATTTTGATAAAAAAAAATATCAAAAATAAAAGCAGAAACTGATCATGTGATGAAACCACCCTCAACGACCCCAAACAACTTCTGACACAAAGCTGATAAACTTTTTTTATGGATTAAAAGACTGTTGAGCTGAGAGGATTAATTCATTTCTTATCGATGAGTCAATCTCTGCTCCTGACTCTTTCCTGAACTTCACATCTCGAATCGGATATGGCTCCATTTAAACAGGATTTTAACGCTCAGCTTTTGAGTTTTCATCATCAAGCATTCGTGGTCTGGATTCTCTCTTGTCAAAGATCTGTATCTCCGTCAGAGTGCATGATGAAATAAAAGATAAAAACATCCTCATGTCATTGCGACTTAACAAAAACAGGCAGATATCAGGGGGCTCAGGTCTGCGTAGCTCTGTCTGAAAGCATCAGCTAACAGAGCTGAGTGTAAATATGCGTCTGAGGGTCGGAGGCCTCCACATACCTCCCCAGGATCTCCAGCAACTCAGCCACCCCGTTGAAGTGCTCCGTCTCATAAACAAAACTGTAGAGCCCACAGAGAGGGAGGCAAAGAAGAGAGGAGACAAAAGACAGGAGACAGAAGTTAAACTAAAACAGATGAGCAACGATGGCAAAACCAGATGATTAACATATCGAATGAAAACTATGAATGGTTGGCAGAACAACACAGAAAACACCAGGAAATTATCTGCAAGAGGACATGATGTGTTGACGCTGTAACTCTGCAGAAACAATATGAAAAAACTAGGGCTTCCTCCTCTTATTCAGGGGACACGCTACACAAGAATCAAGCTGATTTTGGGTCTGATTCATCCCCACAATCATCAGCAGAGGCCTGACTGATGGTTCTAAAGATGATCTTTCCAGATGTTCCTGTGGTGTGAGGTATGCTAAGAGAGTTTTTTACATCCTTATGGGCTCTGACGTCCATCCTGGAAGCACCAAATTCAGATTGTAAATATTAAACATGTTCAATATTTATGGTAGGATATCCTGTTGTGTGTAGGGAACCCAGAGGACAGCCGATGACGCAATCACAGAAAAAGCGATAGCGGCTAATCTATGAGCTAATGCTAAACATGCACATAAAGTAAGATGGAGCTCAGAAATGGAGCAACTTGTGGATTTGTGTTTATCTAACGTGTCTCCATGTCTTCATCTATCCATCCTTCGTGAATTTTCAGTACAAAATAAAATCTAACATCACTAATTCTTCCTGCCTGTGGTCCGCATGTTTGTTCAGAGTAAAGTCATGTTTGATTGTGAGAGATTTTCTGAGATTTCTGGGGTTTTAAATCGTCGCTCTCCACACAGGAACAACTCTGTTAAATTTAGCAGGTCATATCGATAAGTCTCACATTTTACACATCTGTTAAGATTTTAAAAATCTTAAAGTACGGGCCAGCCTTTAAACAAAAAAGTCGTGCTTTTGTGTGATTCTTTGTGGAGAAACTCAGTCTGACAGATCTGTCAATTAAATCAACTAATCAATTAGTCGACAGAATCATACGAGTGTCAGTTGGCTGATTTGTCGACCTCTTGATTTCCTTAGGCGGTGCAGTGGTTAGCGCTGTCGCCTCACAGTCAGAGGGCCGCAGGTTCGAATCCAGCTCGGGGCCCTTTCTCCCTGAGTTAGTGAGGGTTTTCTCCAGGTTCTCCGGTTTCCTCCCTCAGTCCAAAGACATGCAGGTTAACTGATGACTCTAAACGTCCACTAGGTGTAAATGTGAGCGTGAATGGTTGTCTGTCTCTATGCATCAGCCCTGTGATCCCGGATAAGGATAAGAGTTACAGGTGACGGATGGATGGATGTGCTACGGCTACTTGTACCTTTTATTCCTTGTTACTCATCTTATGCATTTTATTACCTTTATCTCCTTTGTAACTGTGTCCTTAATGTCATTATTTTGTCTTTTTTTTTTTTTTATTCTATATGTATTTATTTCCTGTTGTCCCCATTTTATGTACTTTTTAAAGGCTTTTAGCTCTGCAGCACTGAAGCACTTTCTAATAGAGTTTTTATGTTTGTGTTTATGTTTTGTTTTTATGCTGTGTTCTTATGTATCGTTATGTTGTAAAGCACTTTGGGAGCCTGTGGGCTATTGTAAAGCGCTATATAAATAAATTTTGATTGATTGATTGATTATATCTGCCTTGTTATTTTATTTTGTGAAGCACTTTGCAGCATTAAGAAAAAGTCCTATCTAAATAAAGTTCATATATAAATTTATCTAACAAATATGAAGGAATAATAGCAGAAAATCAGTAATTTGATTATGCTCACTTTTGTGTAATTTTTGAAAGAATTCCCATGAATCCCAATAAAAGATCCATATTCCCTTTGGGTAATAATTCAACTGAAGTTGCAAGAAAACCTTCAACTTTTCCTTTTATACTGTATAATGGAAACTAAAAGCAGGAAGATGAGCCAACAAAAATGAATATGGTGCAAAGAATCAGAGATGAACACAAACAAGGATTTTTTCAGACATCTGAAGAACTAACATGGACTCACCGTAGAAAAATATTATTGATCTGTTTTCGTATAAAAGCCCTCAGACCCAGGAATTTGCCGTAGATTCTATGCAAGACTGTCTTCAGGTAGTCTCTCTCCCGAGGATCCTCGCTGTCAAACAACTCCAAGAGCTGGACGGAGAGAAGAAACACAGGCAGACGAAGGAAAAATCAGAATCAGACAGAGATGATAGAAAAGCATCAACGTGAAGAGACAGCAGGGAGAAACAAACATGGAGGAAGATATCTGAAATGACTGACCTGTAGGACAAACTTCTGGTCTATGTACTTTTTGGCAATGCTGGGCTGGAATTCCTGACTCTCCAAGAATCGAATGAAGAACTCGTATACCAACTGGAGAGAGGAGGAGAGGAAGAGAAGGATGGACAGAAGGAGGATGTGGGAGAGAAAGTTGTTGATGTTGAAACAAAAAAAATGTGCCAAAATTTCAGTGGTCAAAATCTTTGATCAGCTTCTGTGCAGGAAAATTGGTCGCAGTTTGTGTTCAGTTGTAAATTCACTTAGCAGAAGGGATGTGTATCGATTTTTATAAATACTTAGCAGCCACGGTGCTGCGTTCATTGTCTTGAGTCTGATTAACGATAGCGATTGTCTGACAAACTGTGTTTTTGTGCTACGCTAGCAGCTGCTAGCTGCTAGCATTGCTTAATGTCAGTTAACGGTTAAACAATTAATTTATTCATCCTAAACCCTGAACGATACTGCTTAGCGATCTGGTATTTAACGGTACTCTTAATTATTTTTGTTGAGAAAAAATTAAACAAATTACTAACAGAATTAACATTGCTTTACTTTGTCCTATATACTGTACATAAATTAAAATTCAAATAGCAACAGCATTATTTTGAACAAATCACTGATAATGTGATAATTAAAATAGAAAATAAAATAAATAAACACAATTATTTCTATTATAACAAACGTTAATGATTTGATCAAATCACTATTCTGTTGAAAACATTTTTCCACAGACCTCACCACCACCATACTTTATCATATACAGTAAGTCTATTACTGCAGGAAGGTCCAGTACATCATACTTTATTTCTATGATTTGGGGAATTTGAATCCGTGTGCGAGTCCGAGCCTCAGGAGGTAACATCATTTACTCATTGATCAGCTGGAGGGACACCGATCAGACTGTAGTGTTTCCCATTAATTACAACCGTCACAGTTTCATAATGAACAATATTAATAATACACTCTGCACAGGGGGATTCAACACGGTGAGTGAATGACAGCCGCTCACCCCGCGTGGAAAGACATGCATTTCCTCCGTGCAGCGTGCGCCCTTCGCCCAAACTTGCCCAAACCTCGCCACACCTGTATCTGAGGCACTCCCACTAGATGTTTTAACAGATTGCGCGTGTTTCCACCCTCACCAGCATAAGACTTTTGGCAACAAGCATTGTCTGCATCGTCTTGACTAAAGTCTGACCACACTTTGGATAATGTTGTTCTCTCCGCCAACGCCGCTAAGAACAGATCTCTGGTCTCAGTGTGTCTGTGGGAGAGACGTACACAGACGACGGCTGAGAGAGACGGCGCTCCTCTGCATTGGAAAATGCATCACTGACAAATGTTCTAATCTTATCACAAATTAGAAACAGTGTGTGAGATCAAAGGTGCAAGGTGATGTTTATGTAGCCTAAATTAATAGGAAATCAATTATCTTAATTTCTCCTAGCAGAACCTTTAACATAGCAACTTATCAATACTACGGTCTTGAAAAAAACGGGGCTCATTTAGTTGTGTTTTTTTTTTTTTACTTATAACTACTTAGCAACTCTGATTTACTCTGGACACAAAGTAGAGTCCTGCTGTACAACAACAGGCTGATTAAAACACACAGGAAAACTCCAAAGACTAGAAAAGAGAGCCCTAAAACTAACCCTGTAAACACTGGGACTAGACTGGAAGCAGTGAAAGGCCAAAAGGTCACAAAAGGTACAGTGCAAGATGTAGCTCTAGTAAAACAGTGTTTGAATTGGCCAGGATGTAGGGACATAAATGACTTTTGATTGGGGGGAAAAATTGGGCATAAGAGCCAAAACAAAAAAGAAAAAAAAAAAGAGTTTTAACCAGGAAGCTTTTCCTTGAGATTTGCATCTAATTTCTAAAGGAGTCCTTGGCAGCAGGCACAGGGGAGGCGGAGGGACCCAAAACTGGACCGGAAACAAAACCATCGGACGACCAGGAGCCAAATAAAAGGGTCAGGTCAGTCGCACCAGTGGTACTGAAGTAATTCAACCTTTTTGGCTAGAAAAGTTATCCGTCTCTGCTCTCTGTGCCTAGCTTAGCATATATACTGGAAGCAAGGGGAAACCGCTAGCTTGGCTCTGTCTAATGCTCTCTAATTAATATGCTGTGTCCCATTTGTTCAATCTGCACAGAAACAGGCAATTAGTGGGTCATGTGGTGGAACTATTTCTTGTTGAACACCAGCCGGACACAGCGACTGTGTGCAGCATCCCAGAGTTTTATTGTCAGGTTCAATGTAAGTCCTTTAAGGTTATAACATGTCATATAACTCCACATTTCAGCTATTTTACCCAACAGGTTGGTAGAAATTATCGCAGTGAGGTTATCAGGTTTGGTACCATCATGCTGTGGTAATGAAAGTATCTGGCAACCTGTGCTATAGCTGGTAACACTGCACAGAAATACTTCTAATAGAAGAAATAACACTTAACTCCACTTAATTTTTTTTTCTTTCTTACATTTTTGTTTATGTAGCATTTAAACAAATGAGTTACAACATGCTATTAGAGAAAACACACCCTTTTTTTTGGCTGTGTTTACCTGTAAGTGTGGCCAGGAGGCCTCGAGCGTGGGCTCGTCTTCCTCAGGGTCAAACTCATTACTGTCACTGGGCGGAAGGGTCCGGAATATGTTGTGAGACACCTGGAACAAAAAACAAAGAGGAAAATGGGCATCAGCGTCACAACCAGTTTCAGATGAGAGCTTTGTGTGTCTGGTGCTGAAGATGTATGACATCGTTTACGATGGTCATACACAATAATAACTAGGGCTGTCCTTGACAAAAGAAATTCTTAGTCGACTAAAACAACAGGTCCCACTGGTAGTCTGCTGGGCGTCCTTTTGTAGGAATCTGGCAGTGCTCCTCCTGTTCCTCCTCACCCAAAGGAGCAGATCCCAGTCCTGCTGCTGGGTTGATGCCCTTCTACAGCCCTGAATTCAGCCCTCCTGGTGTAACAGCCGGTCTCCTGGTACTCTCCTCTATGCTCTTGAGACTGTACACTGGGGAAACAGAGTATCTCTCTCCTGATGTTGAACTGGAGACAGTGAACGCAGCACCGTGGCTGCTACAGTAACTCTCCTGACGGTGAACTGGAGACAGTGAACGCAGCACCGTGGCTGCTACAGGAACTCTCCTGACGGTAATATCAGTTAAGAACATTTTTTTCAAAATTAGCATCTCTACTACAAAGTTTACATACAGCTGTACAAATCTACTAAGGAAGACTATGATGCTGACACATTTAAAATAAAACTGAAACTGACTGTTGAGCCGACGACAAGACGACTGAACTGGCATTAGTCTGAAGCTGCTGTGTTCAGATTGCTTTTGCAGGAGGTTTCTTCTAGGACACTCGTGTGTGTGTGTGTGTGTGTGTGTGTGTGTGTGTGTGTGTGTGTGTGTGTGTGTTTGCGTGCGTGCATCAGGGCCACGACACAGCAAGGGTGGAAAATGGGTCAGGACCCGAATACACGTTTAAGTTTACGGACCTGCAGTGAGCCTAACTTTCATCTGCAGGAACTGAACAGCCACAGTTTTGCATTTAGGCATGAGAGTTCAAGTTTGTGAGCACAAACTAAATGATCCTGTGTACTGTACTTGCTTATTAAGGTGAAGCCATGTTAGCTTTGGCTTCTAATAATCAAGTCAATCTTACCGATATAAAAATAGCATTTGTCTGGTATTTATGCTGAAGGTATTATTACTACTGGTGTATATAACAGTCCTGTCTATTCCTCACTGTCTTATGTTGTCCTTATTCCTAGCAGTTGTTTCTAGTCTGTGCAAGTGCATTGAGAAAGCTGCATGAAACTGGTACGCTAAATCTGATTCTGATTCATGGATCCAAAACTTTAAACTTAGCAGCCGACACAACAATCTCAATTTGAAGCCACCTTCAAGTCAGTAGTTTGCTGTTTTGATTGGTTGGTGGACTAGAGACTGTGGACTGCCAAACAAACTGTGTCTGTAGCATCAAGTATTATCACTTCCAAACAAACAGACATTCCTTCAAAGGTTGACTCCATCTGGGTTCTTTTTCCAGGTTTTCCCAAACAGAAACGCTGACTCAGCAGTTAGTAAAAAGCCATATCATATTTAGTATGTTTTCACCACTGTACCTCATTGTCAGACCTCCCTTTCTGACGGTGAAAAGAACCCATTATCTATGCTCTCTTCATAGCCACCAGGAGCCATTGACAAAAACAGTAGTTTTACCCCACAAAACACAGGAGTTGCTGGTTTACCGCTGCATCCATCAGTTACTCTGAGTGTGTTATTGTGAGACTTTCAGATCCAAACTAACGTGGCGTCCACAGCAGTAGACTGTTTAGCTCCCATGCTGGTATTCCTGTCTGCTTCTCCTAACTGGGAGCACAATGACCGCCACCTACATTAGGTAATACACACCCACTATGGATGAGAACCTCATACAACCACTGTACAAATGTCCCTCCTCTGACTTATCCTCAGGCAGTCTACACATGATCATCAATCAGACCCTAAGGACCGCTACGTCAGTCATCATGCAAGCTCAGTACTTAACAGGTCGTCGGTGACTTCTATGAGTTGTGCATGAATGAAACATTCATCACTACAGGTGGTTCATACTTGAGTAACATAGCCTATAAATTTATTATATGGTTCACTAATAGACTATTACAGTAGTTATAGTGGTCTGTTTATAGTAATAAAGATTGTTGGTTAAAAACTACTTTCTGTCTCTTGGTGTTTCCCCTCGGGTCGCCACTCTTTCCACGAGACCTTGTTTTATTTTAGCTTTTACAAAACAATCTTCATACTCTTTCACAGCCTGCAGCAGAAAGCCTCTTCTTTCTCCAGTGTGTTTCTCTCAAAGTATTTAATGTCATGTGACCAACCCTGTGGTCATGTGACTGTCCTTATGGTCATGTGACCATCCTCATGGTCTCTCAATAAACAGTTATAGAGTTGTCTGCACAGGCCAACCTGCTCAGCTAGTCTTCCCTCAAAGGCATCCATGCTGAAATGAAATGCGCAGCGCACGCAGTCGGTAATAATACAGGGTTAGCACACTGCTCTCAGGCCAAAGCTACCAGATGGCACAGAGGTTTACAGGTGTTCACATGCCAGGTAGCTGTAAGTTGGGCTGAAAAGTTGGCTGTGACGGAACAGTGCAGCCAAGCAGGAGATACACATGACGAGTTTTTGTGTACCACATGAAGGCCGTGATGTGCACCGGCTTCACTATGACGACCATAAACCAGGCTTTAGGCCAGATTTGTGTACACCAGCATCTCAACATAATATACAAATATGTTTCACAACCACATTAGATGGGCCAGGGGGTTTACATAGAACATCATCATGCACAAACCTGTGTCAGGTTACATGGTTTTTTGAAGAGCTTGAGGGGAAAATAGCATTTTTATAATAAAACATGCATGCTTCAACCAAAATTTGGATTTGAATACATATTGAACCACTGGGAAGCTACAGAATGATATAAAACCCTTACAAAAAACAACACAAATAGACCTGCCCTGTAATACATGGGCAAAGATGTGAATCATCTTTAAGTACTGCTCAAAGAGAGTAGAGTTCATAAATTATATGGACAGTCACTTTATTGTAAATCAGCTGACTCTGGTATCCAGTCTAGTCTCCTGTGTTTTGTTTTTAAGAGAAAACAGATATAAGTTAGGCACTGCTTGAAGCAGGTTGGAATTAGTAAGAAGAGTAAAAAAGTCTACTACACAAATTTGAGTTCTTATCTCCAATTTTCACCTTTGAACTGTAAAATGTCAGATAGTTTTACCTCTTTAGGCCTAAAAATATGCATTCAAATGAGACATTGGAGGTCCAAACTTCTAACTGAGACCTGAGACACCTGTGGTGAGAGGTTGCGAACAGTGTTTTTTGAAGGGGTCACAAGGTAAAAAGTTTGGCAAACACTGGATAATGAATCATTTTGATGTCTGTACCACAACTTGGGTATCTCACTTGCTTTTGCAACAAAACCTGGTCTTGCTGAGACATCTTTGCGTCTACAGATCTCTAGTGTGCGTTCACTGTGTATGTTGAAGCTGTCCTCACCATTTTAACGACCTCGGGGTAGGCCTGCTCTGTCAGGTAGCCCCGGCTGACGGTCACGTAGTCCACCAGCTCGTTGAGCGTGGAGCGCTTGTACTCCTTCATCTTGAGGTCCGACAGCGTGTCCATGAAGTCAAAGACAGTACAGCACTGCTGCAGCTTCTTCAGGAACAGCTCCGGCTGCTCCGGCGCCGGCACGTCTGGACGCACAAACCAAACGCACACACACAGAGAGAGAGAGAGAGGGAGAGAGAGAGACAGAGAGAGAGAGGGAGAGAGAAGAAGAGAAAAGTCTGTTAAACTGGTGCAGAAATAAATGTGTTGTTTCTAACTCCCACAGAGGACAGACAGCTGCTACACAAACACCAAAATCAAAGAGTTGGACTAAAAACAGTGGACGTAGAAACAGAGACAGGGGGCTTCCTGGTGGGACGACCATCTGAGACACTGTAACTGTGACGTCGTCGGTTCAGTATCAGCTGAGGACGTAAGTCATTTTTCCTTCTGTCCCTTTATGTGATAATTAAATTAATTGTTTAAAACGTCGCCACTTGTGGCAAGGTATCTAAAATCACTTCCTAACTCTGTGGAGCTTTCAGCCACATCCCACACTGGTCAGTGAGAGGTTTGCTCAGTTGTCATCATCAAGATGTGGTTTTAAGTTCCTCAAAAAGCTAGCAAGCGGACGTCTCAAGGTGAAATATGTACTTAGTGCTGAAATATTTAGTATATTAATCAGTGGTCAAAAAATGTATCTGTAATTTTGATCAATTCATCATTAAAGTCATTTATTAACCAATAATGACAGAAAATCCCTGCTTCTAGCGTCTCCAGTGTGAGGATTTTCTGATTGTTGGTCACCTATTTCAAAATGCTATGGCTGTCCTAAAGCAAAGATATTTTTATTTGAGATCTGCAAGATCTGCAAGTCTGAAAGAGTTTCTCCACAAAGAATCACACAAAAGCACCACATTATATCTGGTGTTTAACAGAGATGTGCTCATAAACTTCCTAGAAATCATTCGGCGTGAAAAAAGCATAAAAAATGACTTACTGACAAAAGAAAACTTGATTAAACTAGAATAAACAATTAAGGGAAAATAATGTAGATTAATAAATTTACTATATATATTTAATTCATATTTAGTATATTTAGGGATAATTTTCACCTTGATTTAATTTATCAAGTCCTTGAAAATAATCTACAACTTAATTCAAGTAAAATATTAATAATAAAAAAATGTATTTTCCAAAATATAAAACAGACAAACAAAAAATAATGTTAAATGTGCACTAATGCTTAACTGAAGAATAAATGTGTGAAAGTGGAAAAAAGGACAAAGTGAGAACGAAGATGAACTGGGAGGCTACCGTGAGCAGGGATAGTCACAGTAGCTGAAGAAAATATCTCGCACATTACAACTTCCAAAATTGTGATTTAAGCAAAGGTATTTAGGTATGGATTTCAACAAGTATGTTGTTGTGAGAGAAAATAAAATGATGCTACCACCGCATGCCTCGGATGAAAGAGTCAGTTTCCTGCCCTGCACATTAGCTGTTAACTTATTCATCTTTTCTTCAAACCCTCTCTGTGCGAGGCAGACGAGCGCGGCAGCCTCATTATCCAGCAGCGAGCGTTTCGGAGGCTGAGCTGTCACAAACCGCACGGATGTACAGGCAGAACAAGTCGGCAGGTGTCTTTATTCTGATCCCACAGCGAGAGACACGGCGGAGGGTCAGGCAGAGTTCAGACCTGCAGGGAGACGCACGGCGCTCTTCCCTGATCGCCAGACCTGATGTTCCCGCCTCAGCAGGACTGGGCCTTTATTATGTAAGAGATAAGCTGCTCTCAAGGTGTGTGTGTGTGTGTGTGTGTGTGTGTGTGTGTGTGTGTGTGTGTGTGTGTGTGTGTGTGTGTGTGTGTGTGTGTGTGTTGCTCCCAAATTACACTTCAAAGTGCTCGTTTGTCATTTTGAATTCGGCTGCACTTCATGTTGAGTCACAAACTGCATGTAAATGAGTGAGAAACTTTTCAAGTAACAATGAAATGACTTTTTCACCTCCTCATAACATGCAGAGCGATGAAGCTGATTCATTCATTTCTAGACATTACCTTGGGCTCTAGGAATCCATCTTCTAATGTTTTATAGACTAAATTCATTGATTAACGGAGAAGACAATCTGCAAATCAGTCGATACAGAAAATAAATGTTAGCTGCAGCCCTAAAGCTGTTAATCATTACTGTTGACTATCATTACTTTGGCTGGATGGTTGATTTAGAGGTTGATAAAATCAACATTAACATGTCTGTACAATTGCTGAGCTTTCACTGTGTCTGCAGATATCAACAGTCTTAAATTGTGTCCTTTTCAGGACTAAACTGAATGAATTTAGACCTGTCGCTGTTGTAGTTATTTTGCAGGTTGAACAAACAAGTCAATAAAGATGGAGGATGGAGCCTGCCTAAATAAACAAATAAATAAATATATGAAGCAAAAAAAATAAAAATATACAAATATAATTAATGATTATTTTATTATATTTATTTATTTTTGCTCATTTATTTACTTTCATTTATTTTAAGTGTATTTATTTATTTTTGCATTTTAATGTATTAATTTCATTTATTTAAAAAAGTGCATTTATTGATTACTGCATCATTTTCCCTTCAAATTTTGCCCCTTATTTATTTCCCTTCACTCCTTTATTTTTTCCTTTATTATTTCTGTATTCTTTTTCTTTTTACATTTCTTCATGCAATTCTGCCTTATTGTGCAAATGAAATGTCACTTTACTGCATCAGCAACACATGTAGGGATCAACATTATGCAAATGGTATTTAGAGGCTTTGAAACATGAAGAAATCTGCTAATTCTGTCAAATAACATTGGATAATTTCTATATTTTAGGAGTTAGGGTCAAGAAATGCAATACAAAACAAGATATTTACATTAGGGCTGTCAGTTTAACGCGTTAATTAGATTAATTAATTATGCTGCAAATTAACGCGCTATAAAAATTAACGCAATTAATCATGAGTGGCAAGTCAATGCGCAAGCATTTTAAATTTGGCCCATTGAGTGACCCGTAGGCTGCAGTGGCGTCACTTCGTACCTGCGCCACTAGTCAAAAGCAGGGTGACTGACAACAGAGATGGACGCGACACAGGAGAGCGAGGCAAGCCCACTCGGACCTGTCCACTCTGACTCGGACTAGGAGCAGCAGGGGCCTCTAGCCCGCTACAAAGCTGAGCCGTGCATTGAATGCATGAGTGTCCACTGGAGTGGTGGCAGCTCACCAGGAGCTGATGAACAGCTGTCCTCTCCTCCTACCTGGCTACCGCTGACACGTCTGGGCCAGGTGAGAGACTCTTTTCACTCGCAGGTAACATCATTGAAAAGAAGAGAGCAGCCTTACACTCAGACAATGTAAACAAGCTTGTTTGTCTGAGCAACTGGCTCAAGGACACATAGAGTTGTCTGTTGTCAGTTCCTGTAACGTTAGCTGACCCTTTTAAAGGAAATGCTGTTGGCATCTTGCTATTGATGTTGCCTTATTTAGAGGCATGTTATACTATTCATTTTGAATTGCTGTACTGAGTCAGCTTTAGTATTCATTTTGATTGAGAGTCTGCTTATGTGCCTATTTGAGACTCAGCCTTATTTTATTTCTGAATTTTATTTATTTTATTTAACTGTATTTGTATTGCATTTTTGAGAAATGCACCTGGGCTAATTGGTTTGCTGATGTGCTTGACCTTTTTTCTTTTGAATTTCATTTATAAAGCACACGTAACCAATAAAAATATGGATTTCAAATCTTCTCTTCTTGGTGTATTCTATTGATTAGTCATGCACTACAACTTTGTAATGTCCTAGAATTCAAATTCTTTATTTGGGGGCTTTTAGCAGGTATGAGATTAAAATGCGATTAATTAGATTAATTAATTACAAATCCTGTAATTAATTAGATTAATTTTCTTAATCGCCTGACAGCACTAATTTACATATTTACCAAGATGTCTTGACTTGAAAATGATCCTTTACGAAGTCACAAAACTGGCAATATGTGACGAAAAGGTATGACTTCATTTTGGATCTTGTTGAATCAATATCACATCATAGAAATAGTTTTTCTCTTAAATGCATCAACTTTCAGGGTATTTTCACAAGCCAATATTTAGTACACTTTAACTGAAGTCTGGCGTGGTTCATTTGAGTGGTTGCAGACGCAGTAATCGTACTCCGGTGAGGACCAAAACAACCGAGTCCGACGTTTGCTTGACATTTGGGCTGAAGAGAACATCCAGAATATGCTAAATAAAGTCCATATAAATAGTGACGTTTATTAAGTCATTCAAGAGAAACTAAAGAACAGATTAGTCAAAATCTTGGACAGCAATATATCATAGAGGTTGCAGCTCTCGAGATGAAAACAATAAATTTGCTCCTTCGTACATGCTTCTCTGCAACATTTTTTTATTTGGTCCACTTTGATTCATGCACTGCGAAACTGAACCTGAAATAAATAAAAAATGGACCAAACTACATGGACGACAGCTTGCAAAAGTGCCCTTAAAGACTCTGCAGGCTGGCGGCAGTCCTGCGTCAGCCCCACATCTGCCTTTTTTCTAGCTTAAACTGAATTCAGTGGGTCGGGATGGATGAATGTTTAAACTCTTGAAATCCTCTTCCTGAAGTTCAGACCACTGAAACAGAAAGTGCCGTTTCCTGTCCTGGCAAACGGCTCTCGGCAAATCTCATCAAGCACATTTTAAGTGATTATTCTGAACATCTTTTGATCCAAACGCCACTAGTTACTTATGACCTGCCGGCCCCCTGCTTCAGCCCAGCACACTGAGGCCGTGTCCAAGCAGGCCAGCCAGCCGTAAACAAACCCAAACCCCTGATTGACTGGCAGGAGTCCTGGACTCTGCAGGCTTTAATCCCTGCTCCACTAACTTGGTGGAAGAACTGAGAGCTTGGTGCTCACTCACACAATTCCCAGTTATGTATCAGAACAGGCTACTTAAATTAATTTCAAATATAGATATTAAATCACATGCAACCAGAATAGAAAATAACCTGTGGTAGCGTTGGTGTGGATAGTACCTCACTAACCTGCCAACAAGATCAAACAAGTTCCTCTTTGCCCTGCATGTGATATGACCACTCAGCCCTCTTTTTTAGGTATGTGGAGCACTGACCAGAATATTAAGGTGGCTGCAAAGTCTACATGTCCTTGAGCAACATATTCAGTCCAGTCTTTTTAGGCTGCCCTGGATAAGAGCATCACCAATTCTGTGAATTATTAGAAACAGCAAGTGAAAGCTGCTGGAATCAACGTTTTTATATTAACAATGGATCAAATGAAAGAGGTTTTCGTAGTGCTGAACTCACAGATGTTTGTGTTTCATCTTCATTCAGTTCATCGTTTTAGTTTTATGGTTGCAACTTTACTGTTTGGGTTCACTCTCGTAGCATCATTTGCAGCAGCAGCACGTAGATGTTTTCATCATTAAACTCTGCTAAACCCACTGAACACCACCTGACCAGCAAAAAACACAGCAGACAGACAGTTAAGGACAGGGGGGGCCACATGAGAAACCCAGATTGATGCCGGGGGCCAAACAAATACTGTCAGACGTAACCTCTATTTTATCACTATAGGAAACATTCTGTTGTTTTTATTTCTCAGCATTTATTCCACTGAAAATCCCTCCAAACGGCAGATTATTAATAAAATGACATTATATACAGGAGTCTTTGAACCGTGCAGGACTGACTGTTTAGGGTAGTAGTGTTTCCATTAACCTAACTTAACATTTAACTTAACATTAACAAATTTAACATTTAACTTAACATTAAGACTTATATTTAGCTGAACATTAACACTGACATTTAACTTAACATTAACACTTCCATTTCCTTCTGTGGTTGAAGAAAAAAAAGGAGTTTCCTGTCCTGCAAAACAAACCTTGGCAAATCAAACACATCTAGTATACTGTATATAATGTACATATACACAAATGGAAAATGTACACATCACAGTCGCACAGCAAACAATACAAAAATATTTAGTACACACTCGATTGCAAGCATGTAAATCTGCAAAGTACATCACAGAGGGGACGCTGGAATAGTATCTGAGTAACAACATCTGGAATAATATGTCCATACAGTCCCTCTCATTGAATATGTGCATGCTGGTTTTGTGTGTTATCTACAGTGTGCGTGTGCAGGTCCTACTGAGTGAGAGTGTACAGTACGCTGTAGTTCATTACAGTAATTACTGGCTGCAGGATTCAGGGTTGGCTTGTGTTACGGGGACCTCGGGATCCTGCAGCTCTGCCGCTATAGGAGCATGTGAACGGCCTTAAAGGAAGCTATTAATAGACAGATAATCACACAGGACACAGTAATCCCTCTACAGAGACACAGACAGAGCACAGCCAATGGGCTTGGAGCAGGGCGAGAGAGTATGAAAGAGAATGTGGGAGGGGAACGGGAGAGAGAGAGAGAGAGAGAGAGAGAGAGAGAGAGAGAGAGAGAGAGAGAGAGAGAGAGAGAGAGAGAGAGAGAGAGAGAGAGAGAGAGAGAGAGAGAGAGAGAGAGAGAGAGAGAGAGAGAGAATGAAAGTGTGTGTGACTGTATTTAAGCATGTGAGAGAATGAGTGTGTGTGTGTGTGTGTGTGTGTGTGTGTGTGTGTAGCCCAGAATAACCCAGAAACTACCGTTTACACACATCAGCAAAGAAGAACCCTTAAGTGGAAGTACTACACACACTAACACACACCATCTCAGTCCCAATACATCAGCTCAAACCACCACATTTCTGCACAGGATCCTGCATAAGATCTGGGGCTGTTAAACAATTACATTTTAATTGCAATTAATGGCATCATTGTTCCTAGTTAATCGTGAATAATCCCAAAGTGTTCACACACTTTCAATCAGTTCAAAATTAACCTTAAAAAGGAGATTCATCAAGTATTTAATCCTCTTATCAACATGTTAGTGGACAAATATGCTGCTTTATGCAAATGTATGTATATATTCATGATTGGAAATCAATGATCAACACAAAACAATGACAGATATTGTTCAAAAACCCTCACAGATTCTGACATGGCAAACTGCAGTTTTTACACACCAATATTTAGCATAAGTTTGGAGCCTTATTTACCCTGCTTCACAACAGGATTGTCTGACGTGGTTGGTACTGATGGATCCCACAGGTTGTCTAGTTTTATAAGATTCCAGTATCTTCACTCCAGCTCTACAACTAAGCCCGCTACAACCTGAAAACTGTAAGTTGCGTGAATGCATTTAAAAAATTAGTGACATTACTTTGACACTCCTAGTTCTTTTATACACAATTAATACTCAAGAAAAATAATTTTGGGCAAAAAAAAAAACATGCAATAATACAGCATATTGTTGCTGTTGAATGAACTAGAGGTTTCCTTCCTGCTCACTATACAGTACACTATTCTAGTTTACAGCTTTGCAGCTATTGTTTCCTCTTCAGAAGTGATTAAAAAACACCAAGCATGACAGGACACATTAAGAAGCTAATCTCTGACAGAAAATCATTTTGCATACATTTCTGACCGGCTCTGAAACGTGGCCTCAGTGTCAGCTCTGCAGCCCAATGTCAAACCATAAAACACCTTTTGAAAAAACCTATAAAAACACCGTCCATGCTTATACTGAAAACCAGGCATACAAGCAGAATGGGAATAAATATAACAGCCACAGGCAAAGTGCTGACAGTTGTCAAGGCAACCAGTTTCTTCTACATCACAAAAAAACCCATGAATGTCCCTGCAAAGGACAGAAAAGTGAATCCGATTCCTCCGAAGTTAAAGGACAAAACCAAAGTTAAAGCTAAATGATGAAATATTAACATGTATGATTAACTAGAATGAGCCAATTAAAACACTCACTTTAAGCTACATAAACCTTAAACTCATGACAATGTTAGCAAGTTCACGCAGATAAATTCAGATAATCTCCTTTTTTAAAGTCGCTCCGATGAACGCGCTGACCGGACCAATTTGTCATAAGACCTAAACTGAAGCTCTTTCATGACTCAAAGTACCCATATCATTGGGGGCATTTACTTTTACCATCCATCTTTATCCCCAAATCCATTTAGCTGGTACAAATGTGATCTTTTTTAATCCAGCAGCCGCTGTGGGCAGAGGGATGGAATCAGGGCTGAAATGAGTGTTTGGCAGTTGCTGATCTACTCTGTCAGCCTCTGTGCATAAGCCAACCATCAATGTTGAGGATTATTTATGGCGAGATACTGTACATCCCAGCAGCAACACTGAAAACAAGTCAGTGAGTCAGTCAGTGAAGTGTAGGGTTCACTAGGAAGTCGGTGTTACACGCTGTTCAGGAATACACCGATTAAACTACTTTCCCACTGTCTTTTTGCTTTTTTATATACAATAAATGTGTTCTATTTGGCAATACTTTGGATTTAAACCCAGTGCTACAAAGGAAATAAAAGTGTTAATGATGCAATCGGCATTCGGAGGACAGAGCAGTAACGGTGGGTGTGCGTGGTGCCAGGTAGGAAACCTGTGGATACTTGTAAAAATAGGGAAGATTGAGGCACTGTTCACTAGTTCACTTGGTAGAGCAGGTGCCCCATGCACCAAGGCTGAGTCCTGACTGCAGTGGCCCCGGGTTTGAATCTGGCCTGGGGCCCTTTGCTGCATGTTGTCCCCTCTGTCTCCCCCTTTCATTACTGTCGCTGTCAATAAATGAAAAAAAATAGGGAGGATTTTGAAACCAAAGCACAGGGTCCGAGGGTCCTCATGCATTCAGATGACTTTAAAAGAATGAAAATAAAATATTATCAACACTGAAACAGCATTTTTATGTGAAATAAGCCTATTTTAATATTACTTTTAATTCCCAGGAAAGAAAACTGAATAATTTGCACCTTTATTCACACGACCTTGTGTGGAAAAAAAAAAAATATCCTCAAATCACAACATGGCAAACTGCAGCCCAACAGGCAACAACAGCTGTCAGTCTAGAACCCATCCATCCCGAATTTCCCTCGGGGGATTAATAAAGGTTCATCTTATCTTATCTTATCATTTTCAGCAAGGGACCATACCCGTTTTTACACACCAAAATTTTCAATTTTTCTTTTTTTTTTTTTCAAGTTTGGAGTGTTATTTACCCTCCTTCACAACAAACTAGTCTGACCCGATTGGTACCAATGGATCCCTCAGGTTTTCTTGTTTCATATGATACTCCAGCTCTAAAACTGAGCCTAATAAAACCTAAAAATCACAAGATGCATGACTGCATTTAAGAAATTAACAGCGTTACTTTGACAACCCTAGTTCTTTCATCCACAATTAATACTCACTACTACTTCTAGTTATGGGAGAAAGTATACTAACAATAATGGCACCAATATAACAGCTGTCAGGGTGCTGACTTGACTTACCCCAAACTGACTGGGACTATCATGAAGTGGGCATGTCTGTAAAGGGGAGACTGGTGGGGACCCAGAGAACCCATTTACATTCACACATCTGGAGGTCAGAGATCAACGGACCTCCTTTGTGAAATGTTACCAGTATCTTCACTTTAGCTCTAAAACTGAGCCGCTACAAGCTAAAAATCACAAGTTGCATTAATGCATTAAAGGAATAAGTGGAGATCAAACAAATTTTGCATTAACATGTTATTATCACATTAACTTTGATAGTCCTAGTATTTATACTAAGGCAATCAAATTTAACGTGTATACTGTGATTCTGATTTGGATCATAACCAACCAGCCACAGTTATATTACAAAACTTAACATCTCATTTGTTCCTTCATACATTTGGCAAACTATGTACTGTATATTCATCTCAACGTTAAACTGGACAACAGCCTAAAAGTGAGGATGTGACCAGCTAGTCTACTCCTGACAAAACGTGGCCATTACTATATAAAAACTTGTAGTCGTGCAGACGTTGTAGTGCCTTGTGATCTGGAAGACGAGTGGTGATTGATGACTGTTGACACCAGGTCAGACAACTATAAAAGCATCCTATTTCTTATGAAGTTAACTGGCCTCATATCAACGAGACTATTCTGAGATGCTTTATGGGTGACTGTGGAAACACTGATGCTCTGCTCTGGCTCCAGCCTCACCCCGCTTCCCTCCTTCCTGCCTGCCGGTTCTGTTCTGTTTCTCAGCTTTGGAGAAGACTCTCATCTGGGCTCCCTTGGCAGAGGAAGAGAGAAGTCGCTGCTGCTTAATTAATGGTGGAAAAAAGCTTAACGACTCGGGGAGAGAGAGAGAGAGAGAGAGAGAGAGAGAGAGAGAGAGAGAGAGAGAGAGAGAGAGAGAGAGAGAGCGCTGTAGGATGGCTCGCCACAGGAACTCCTTTAAGTTGGGCTAATTACATAACAGTGTCAATCTATTGAACACAGGGTCAGGATTTGGCAGCTTGCATGTGTACACATCTCTTTTTAAGAAAGATTTTAATGTTGTTGAATCGGCTTAACGTGATTTACTGATATTTAGTGGGAAGTCTCAAATTAGACACTGATTATTTTAGGAGCCAAACATGATTTGGCAGAGTTTATGGAGCTCGAAGAGCTCACATGGTCGGTCCACAGCAAGGAAGTCAGCTGAACTAAAACTAAGGCTGGATCCTCATACTATAATAGTAGTACATCCTCATACTATACTAGTAGTACATCCCCATACTATACAAGTAGTATAACCTCATACTATAATAGTAGTATAACCTCATACTATAATAGTAGTCTCCCATACTATACTAGTAGTACATCCCCATACTATACTAGTACAACCTCATACTATACTACGGTAGTCGTACAACCTCATGGTATATTTGGCATTTGTACATATGTAGTACGCAGACAAAAGCTGGATAGATTACATAGATTTGTAAAAAGACTGAATTGATGCTTTGTCAGGTCTGTCTGCAAGACAACAAGAAAACAACTTTTAAAATGGTTGTTTTCTAAATGAAGTTCAGATTGATCAATGCAAAGCTATGCTAACAGTGTAGCTGCTCCATCAACACTCAACATAACATAATTTCAACATAAATACAACAGTGACGTTGATAACCGATAAAGAGGATGCCGAAATAACTGCATAATAATGCAAATTTGTAAAAAGTTTGAATTGATGCTTTGTCAGGTCTGTCTGCAGGTCGACAAGCAAACAACTTTTAAAATGGTTGTTTTCTGAATGGAGTTTGGATGGATCAGAGCCAGGCTATACAGCTGCTCCGTCAACACTCAACATCAAGTCATCTAGGCATACATATGGCAGTGACGTTGCTGTTAATGGATCAAAATTATGCCAAAATAACACAATGATGCTGATTTGTGAAAAACAATCTTTGCATTGACTTTGTATGCAAGTTTGCTTCACTCTTGGTGTAAACACATGACAAATGGCTTCAAATGTCAAACATCAGGAGCACAAATTGGCAAAATTTCCCCATGAAAAAACATTGCATTTTCTACCCTGGTTATGTTGTATTTCAGGTAATGTTTTCCCCGATAGTCACTGAGTTTTGGCTGTATCATAGCTACAATGTTCATCAGGTGAAAAAAGTTGTTTTTGTATTAAGTCATGCAAAACACTTGGATGTTGTGCTTCACTATTCTTAGGTTAAACACAGCAGCACTGCAGAGATTCAAGTCTAGGAAGGTGTAAGATGACCTGGCGGCGCACTCTTTAAGAACAGTGCACACACACACACTCAGTGTAAAGGGGAAAGCCCCCTGTCTATAAAAGCAATGAGCGTGTGTGACCGGGCGAGCGGGCTTGAGTTACTCCAGGAGAGAGAGTCCAACAGATGGACTCAGCAGGTGACTCGACCCCTCTGCCTGAAGGTCAATTTGTAGGATATTATGTCCCGGCTATGACGGTGTAACGTATGTACACACATGCACGGGGTTTGGCCATTGTAAAGGTATAAACAGTCAAGGTTAATGAGGACTGGAGATCAGTAAAACAATCAGGAAGACATGCAGGGCTATTGATGGGGGAATGTCAAGGCATGGTGGGTGTGACCTTTGCTCTCCTCGCTGCTGGTGGCTTTTAATTAACCTTATTTACCCAGAGAAAGCTGCTGCGTTTCAGCCACGCCTTTCTTCAGCTGCCTAGAACAACCAGCTAGTCTTCTGCTGTTGGTCACTGTCAGATTAAAGAGGCCTCAGCCTCAGTAGTTATGTTTTTAAAGTTTTCTCACCTCTAAAGCCAGACTTCTTAGAGGCTGAATTGTCGGTAGATTAAACTTTATATACAGTTTGTCTGAGTCACTCTAACTTATAAAAGTAAAACGTATATTAAAACATAAGCTATTCTTTCCAGGATAGTCCCAACAAGACTGTCAACATGTACCTTCTGTTACAACAACACGAGCTAAATATTAATCATATTAATTAATCATATATGATTCCTTTGAAAGGCGATAATCATTAGGGCTGGGCCGATTTACCTAACTCCTGATTCAATACTATCATGATAATTGGGTGCCCATTCAATATGTATTGCAGTTTTTCAAGTAATAAGTATTGCAAATTGATATTATGATTTATTACGATTTTTCTTTACTTCTAGGGACTTTTACTTTGGAAAACATTTTTACTTAATACAGTAAAATGTTTGATCAGCATGTATATAGTAAGCGATGTCCTGAGGTCAAATAAATCAGGATCATTGTCAGGATTTAACATGGAGGGTGCAGGTCGGATCCATGTAGAACCTCCAGCGTTTTCTGCGTTGTTATTTCAGCTCACTGTGGTTTGTTTTGATTATTGGATATGGATCGCATATGACGTTACGTTACTAAGACTACAACAATAAAAGCGGTAACTTCCCTCTACAGGCGCATTGACTCAAATTAAGTAAATATATTGATTCTGGCATTAAAAGATCTATTTCAAAATTGTTAAAAAAAAAAATCCAGATACATAGGTGAATAAATTTTTCCCCCACCCCTATAAATTATCATACTGAATTATTGCCCAGCCCTAGATTTAGTTATTACAGTTATTACAAAGCCAAAAGCTGAACCTAAATAGATTTGGTTAATAGAAGCTTAAAGCTTAATATGTAGATTTATTTATTATGATTTATTATGGAACCTGAGTTTTTTTAAGTCAAAAAGTCACACATAAATATAAGCATCTCCATCAAAGCAGGAACTGTGCGTCACTGCTGTTGCTACTGGGGCCTATAAGCCACTGGGGTTAAACATTACATAAAGGATTACAGTAAGAAGAGATGATAAATGCTGACTGTCACAACATCTGTTCTGTTCAGTCTTCAAAAAAAAAAAACAAAAAACAACAACGGGAAGACAGACGTGACCCAGCAACATGGCCGTCATCAGCTGTCCATGCAAATCTCCACAGGAGGCTGGCACACGACCAACTGGTCGGCTATCATGACACCGTGTTGACATTCACATGCATGTACACATGTACTCACATATGGGTGCTGCAGTTAAGCAATGACCGGACACACAGTACAACACAAAGACCTATGAGACTCCTGCTGGTATCGTCAAATGACAAATTCAGGCCTTTTGTGGGGCAATACTTCAGAAATTGAGAATAAAGATTAAAACATCTACCTGGTGTCTGGTGCAAAGAGAGAACAAACAGTAACCGAGGATGAACCCTGACAGATGTGGAAGGAATCAGACGTGAATTGTGTTTAACAAGCTGCAGTTACATTACGATGTCACTTTGAGGATGTAAACATGCAGACGGGAGAGTATGGTGGACTCACCCAGTCAGAGCAAAACAGCTGTAACTATGGCAACCCAATCACACCGTCAAAACACACGGCGACCTGGATTTGTCTACCTAACCTGGTGCAACATCATTAACCCATTAACTGGATCTATAAAACACCACAAAACAGCAAAGACTGCCCATCACAAGTTTCCAAAGCCCAATGTGACATATGGCTGGGTGACATGGTCAAAATCTTCTATCGCAATATACTGTAGATCATTTCATTTAAGGATAATTAGTGATGCTAATTTTGAAAAATTTTCTGAACCAATAACCAACCCTCATTCACCAATTATTAACTGTTAACCGACAGGATTTGTGGCTCGCATGCAGCGATGCTCCAGCTGCAGTATGTGAGCACAACAGACAACTGAGGCAACAGTTCACCATCAGGAGAGTTACTGTAGCAGCCACTGTGCTGCGTTCACTGTCTCCAGTTCACCGTCAGGAGAGTTACTGTAGCAGCCACTGTGCTGCGTTCACTGTCTCCAGTTCACCATCAGGGGAGTTACCGTAGCAGCCAGGTGCTGCGTTCATGTTGTTGAGAGTTACCGTAGCAGCCACGGTGCTGCGTTCACTGTCTCCAGTTCTCCGTCAGGAGAGTTACCGTAGCAGCCACGGTGCTGCGTTCACTGTCTCCAGTTCTCCGTCAGGAGAGTTACCGTAGCAGCCACGGTGCTGCGTTCACTGTCTCCAGTTCACCGTCAGGAGAGTTACCGTAGCAGCCACGGTGCTGCGTTCACTGTCTCCAGTTCACCGTCAGGAGAGTTACCGTAGCAGCCACGGTGCTGCGTTCACTGTCTCCAGTTCACCGTCAGGAGAGTTACTGTAGCAGCCACGGTGCTGCGTTCACTGTCTCCAGTTCACCGTCAGGAGAGTTACTGTAGCAGCCACGGTGCTGCGTTCACTGTCTCCAGTTCACCGTCAGGAGAGTTACCGTAGCAGCCACGGTGCTGCGTTCACTGTCTCCAGTTCAGTCAGGAGAGTTACTGTAGCACCACAGTGCTGTGTGTAGTGTTGTGGACATTCAGCCACTTTCCCAGTAAAAGTCTCCACCACACATTTAGTTTAGTTTAGCAGGTTGTCAGCTGTGTGTCTGCCTGAATTAACGATAGCGATTGTCTGACAAGCGTGTGTGTGTGTGTGTGTGTGTGTGTGTGTGTGTGTGTGTGTGTGTGTGTGTGTGTGTGTGTGTGTGTGTGTGTGCTATGTTAGCAGCTGCCAGCTGCTAGCGTTGCCGGTGGCTTTGTGCCCGGTGAATAAATGCTACGAGGCTGCTGGACGTCCAGATCTAACTTCCTTTATCTGCGCCAGCTCTCTCTCTTAAGGTGGACCAGCTTTTCTCCTTAAAATGACGGCTGCTCCTCTGAGTTTTCCTCAGAAACCAGACTACTTATTGCACCAGGGATGCTCCATTATGACAAAAATCATACTCATGATTATTTTGGTCAATACTGAGATCATGATATGTAACACAACTACTCACTGACTTTATAAACATCATCCATTTAGAAAGACAATTTTGTGCATTTTGAGGTTTCATGCATGAATCTGGTGCACTTTGTGGGCAAAGGGGGGAAGACTTGATTTCTGAAGAACGTTGTGCTCTAGTAAACAATTTAATCATAAACACATTGGTTGTATAAATATGAATGGTGATTCAGCAAAAAAAGGATCACATCCAGAAAGCATGGTAAACAAGATGGGCCTTTCCAAGCCAACCTCGAGCTGGTCACTGAGCACCACCACAGAGGAAAGTTTTCACAATTGTTGGAATCCAAAACCGCAATTGAAATTTGATTAATTGCACAGCCCCATATTGTATTAAACACTGAAGAGTATGCCACTCAACACAGCTGTACACTCACATTAAGCCAAGCATGGCTGCGGCACAAAGAGTACTACACATGAACGTATTGCACATACATGTGCAGGTAACAGGGCAAGATCTGTGTAACAGAAGACCTCCAACGTATAAATATATGTCCATGACTGAGATACAATCTGCTCGTGTCCCTATCTCCATGTTCTCAGGTCTCATATAAGCGTCCCTGCAAGGCGCCAGGCTGCTGTCAACCATTAACTCCTGCAGCCGTTCTGGGTAAACTTTGCTCCCAGTTACTGCAGCCAACAACACGGCAGATGGCAGAGCGATGGAGGCCTGAGTTACTTTCACTCCAGTGTTTAGGTAACAAGGTGTCACAGGTAGTAAAAGTCTGAATTACCTTACACTAAGACAAACTATGAGTCTCCTGCAAGCCTCCTAATGAGAACAAACACTGCAGGAAGCTTCAACGGTGCTTCATTAGTGACGTGCACTGAAATGACTGAGAGCTTCAAACTGCATGAAATGACTGGAGAGCTTTTCCTTTTATATTGTCTTTTGAGCGACACATGAAAATAAGGTGCTTTTCTTGCCTCACAGGAAGGGTAAACGTATAAAATGTCAGAAAATTAGGAAAAATGTGGATCAAACATCAACAATCAATTAATAGAGAAAATAATCAACAGAATAATTGACAATGAAAACAAACAAGCAACAAACAATTGTCTGTTATATCAGTAAGCTAATTATTTAGGTTGTGAATAATGTGAACGCTAGCAGCTGTGCTACGTTTGGCAATAAGTGAAAGGGTTAATCTGGGTTTTTTGAAGCAGGGTTGCATGTATATTCCATGTTCTACGGGGTAAAATTAATATTTTTGTGAATGGAGTCTGGTGGCTGTGAAGAGACAGGACACGGACAGGAAACATTATCGTACGGCGGTAATGTGCGGTCCAACAGGCCGGCGCTCTCATCTCCATGGTGAAATGGGCCAACGCTACGAATGTAGAGCACCATATACTGACATATATGTAAAATGTATTCAAACAGCCCTGATGGAGCTGAAAGGGAACTGTATCGATAAAATACATCTATGGAAATAAGACTGATTCGATTATATTCAGCAGAAGTATAAAACATTACCTGTCCCTCATAAATTAAAAAGAAAATACCACTAATTTGTGAGGGAAATGTCTTTATTTGATTTTTGGGTTGCTGGAAAAATTTTAATAAACAATTGCTGAAAATATTTGTCTTCAGGACATCTCTGACTACATACATGCTGAAAATCAAACATTTTTACTGTATCGATTTAGAGATTTTCCAAAGTAAAAGTCCCTGGAAGTGTATGATTCAACATTTCCTATGGTGTAGTGTTAAAAAAGTTAACAAAAATCACAAATCGTAATATCGAGTCACAATACTTAAAAATCACAAAACATATCGAATAGGCACTCAAGTATCATGACAGTACTGAATCAGGAGATAGTTGTATCGTCCCAGTGCTAGTTAATTTATTTGTGTTATTGTGAGTATTTCAGATCCAAACCAACATGGCGTCCACAGCAGTACGTTGCGTAGCTTCCTGCTGGTACTCCTGTGTGCTTCTCCAAACTGAAAGCATGCTGTTTGCCATCTAAGTTACCGTATGTGACATTAATATACTGAAATTAAGGATGCACAGTATATACTGTACATGTAGCAGCGTCATCATGCAGAAACATACGTCAAGTCATCTGGGAAAAGTTTTTTTTTACAAGGGCTTGAAGGGAAAATAGCATTTTGATGCTAAAAACATACTGTGAGCAAGACATTAGACTTTGATTATTGAAGGAATTTTAGGTTTTCATGTAATTCTGTCTTCAAAAATCCATTAATTTCAATACTTAATTTGCTTCATCTGAGATATCAGTATCCATGGTGGCAGAGTGGCATAGTTTGGTACCAGCTGGACAGACCCTTACATAGCTGACAGGTCACAGGTTTGACCCCTGACAGCTGATGTGTCACAAAGTTTCCTTGAATAAAACGCTGTTTCAGGAGCATCAGCTCAAAGTCTGAGATGCAAAAGCTGCTCTGAGGCGGCGACGGCGGTTCACACAAAGACGACGTTCACTAGTACAGGTGAGATGGCGAGTCGCTGGCCGGACTCACATGGCAAGAATTCCACCAGACTCGAGCACTGCTGATTCAAACACAACACAGGAGGTACCTGTCCTTCACCCCCGCCTCCCTCAACACCTTTATAAACACAAGAGCCGAGGCACGCGTTGGATTGGGGCTGGTTGGTTTGGATTTTATCGAGTATATCTGGATACCAACTGTTAGTGCCAGTATAACTATCAAAAACTATCAAGTACCACAACTCAAAGCCAGATTTGTACTCCCTTTACTTATTCTTTGCTTTAGTTCCTAATACATTGCTCATTTAAATCACAATTTTGCCAATTTCAGATTAATTTAGGCAACAATCTTAATATTGTTCTATTTTCTTACCTTTTAGTTTCATATATGCTTATAAAGTATATTTATTAGGGCTGTCAATCGATTAAAATATTTAATCGTGACAAACTGCACATTTTTTATCTGTTCAAAATGTACCTTAAAAGGGAGCTTTAGTAATATTTAGAAGTATTTAATACTGCTAGCAACATGGGAGTGGATAAATATGCTGCTTTATGTAAATGTAGATATATTTATTATTGGAAATCAACTGCTTACATTTAGACTAGGGCTAATGCTAATATAAATTTAAGAATGTTATCCGCTTTTGGTTTTTAAAAGAACAGTTTGCAAAGCTGTTTTTGAGGGTTACAAGTGTGATTTTTTTTATTTTTGGGGAGCAGCTTCATTTGATAAGAATATAGGTTAAATAGGCACATATAAGCATTTTGCTTCTGCCTGTTCAGTCACTACTTACACACTGTTGACTGATTGTACTATTCATGCTTATTGTATTGTGTGATGAATGAATAAAACTACTACTACTACTAGTAATAATAATAACAATAGAGTAATCGTTTAAGTTAAGCAAACATATCTGGTTCCAGCTTCATAGATGTGCAGTTTTATATCTGTTTATATTTCTGTTTTAGATTGTTGGATGGACAAAACAAGACGTCTGAAGTCCAACCTCGGGCTGGGGGTAAAATGACAAATTTTTAGATGTTTTATAGATTTCAATTAATCAAAAAGCATAATTGATAATGGAAATTATCAATTATCATTGGAAAGCAGGTGGAAGCTCTACAGGCCCAAACTTCATATTTCTTCATGAACTCCTGACTCATCTCTGGAACTGGTTCCCATTCAGAACAGGTTTGAAACCCAGTGACAGAATGAATCCACCCTCGTACAATGTCAACACAAACACATTCCTCCACATGGGAACATAAAATGTACTCATTCCACCTGTGAACTTTCCATTCTCCTCTCAGCCAGTAAAAACACTCGTCTTCTGTTACCATTCCCAGGCCATTTTAAGTCTACCTTTCCATCTGCCTCACACACATGACAGGCTGGGCCGGCTGCTAGCGGCGACAGCCCTTGACAGCAGAGGCTAACTTTAACACTCAGTGTTTCTGTGCTAGCTGGTGAGCTTCCCCCCGCACACACCATACACATTCACGAACACTGCCACTCACTTAATCAGGTTTCCTCTCCCTGTTAGGCACCAACAGCGGAAAACGACAGTCATGGACGTTGTGCTGTGAGCCGATTTGAGCCAAACATGTGGACAAGTGAAGTTTGGCGGACCCACGCTCCTTCTTGTGGCTTGTTTGTAGCGAGTGGGGCTGGAAAAATGTAAAGAGACACCTCGTGGATCAGGTTTCTCCTAAGGGGAGTACGTGGAGGGGAGGAAAGACGAGGCAGCTTGGCGGTGGGCTTCATTGGCCAAACGGAGACCAGAGGAAGCCGCAGAGAGAGAGAGAGAGAGAGAGAGAGAGAGAGAGAGAGAGAGAGAGAGAGAGAGAGAGAGAGAGAGAGAGAGAGAGAGAGAGAGAGAGAGAGAGAGAGAGAGAGAGAGAGAGAGAGAGGGGGGGTGGGCTGTGCAGCATTGTACATCTCAGTCTCTGGCTTTCTTTCTATTTTCTGCTCCTCTCTTTTTTTAAAAGCCTGCTGCCCAGAGAGGTCAGAGACAGATCAGTCCTCCTACACGAGGTGGACGTGAGGCGGAGACATGAGAGGAACCTAATTCAGGTTGAAAATGCCGACAACACACTCAGCCACATGTGGATCTGGCCCACGTTAGCCGGGGTTGCTGCTGAAATCAGATGTGTGCTCTTAAGGCCGTGTCTGTCATGTTTTCCCCCCATTTATGCCACAGCTTCTGTGATAGGAGGGGGGTCGATGGTGAGGCGTCAGAGCAACTAACGTCGGCATGGAAGGAGAGAAACCTCCAGGAGGGCCGGGACGAGGAAAACACTCAAGTCACAGGAGGAGGACAAGGAACACGATTTTTAAACAGACACTGGTTGACTACAAATTTTCCCTGGTACTTTCAGTTTACCAGCCAGACTTAACAGGCAAGTGTAAAAAAAAAAAAAAAAAAAGATGGCTGGTGGTAATCATCTGTTTAACTCTGTGAAGAAATGCTGGATAACTTCCTTAAATGTATTTTGGTTTGGTGAAAAGCAAATAACAGTTCAGGTATGCTTTGATAACAGTAGCTCTTTGTTTGTTCTATTTTCTAACCTTTTAGTTTTATATATGCTTATAAAATATGTTTATTAGGGCTGTCAATCAATTAAAATATTTAATCAGGATTAATTGCACTTTTTATCTGATCAAAATGTACCTTAAAGGCAGATTTAGTAGTATTTAGAAATATTTAATACTCTTATCAACATGGGAGTGGACAAATATGCTGCTTCATGCAAATGTGTGTATATATTTATTATTGGAAATCAAATGCTTGCGTTTAGACGAGGGCTGTCAAAGTTAATGCATTAATAATCCAGTCACACAAATTTGTTTAACACATTAATGCAACTTGAGATTTATAGGTTGTAGTAGAATATATTGAGATGTGTTACCTTTTTGTCAACTGCACATTATGCAATTTGTCAACATCTGTTTTATCTAATAAACAGGGCTTTCAAAGTTAACGTGATGATAGTGTGTTAACGCAAATTTATTTTAATGCCACTAATTTCATTAACACATTAAGGCAACTTGGAATTTTTAGGTTGCTGCAGATCCAGTTTTAAAGCTTCGATGAAGATACTGGTATCATATGAAACTAGAAAACCTGATGAATCCATCGGGCCCAACCAGGTCAGACTAGCTTGTCACTAAATAACACTCTTAATTAAACTAAATTCTGGTGAGGAAAAACTGTCATGTCCATTTTTAAAGAGGTCCCTTGACCTCTGACCTCCAGATATGTGCATGAAATGGGTTCGCTGGGTCCCCACCAGTCTTTACAGACATGCCCACTTTCAGCACTCTGACACACTGACAGCTGTTGTTGCCTGTTGGGCTGCAGTTTGCCATGTTCTGATTGGAGCAGAATTTTTATTATAAAGTCAGAACCTGGGAGGGTTTCTGGACAATATCTATCATTGATTTGTGTTGTTAATTGATTTACAATAATAAATATATTGCTGCATTGGCTTGTGTTAATGCTGACAGACATAGTCACAATAGAACCATAGATAAACAATATACTTGATATAATAAAATTAGTTTTTTATATTGAAGTATACCTAAAAGGCCTTTTCAGAATTGGTGAACTAGATATTTGCAGAAATATTTATGAAGGTTTGAGGGAGTTTGGCTCAACTACTGTTTTTACAAAATATCAGCACTGATTACTGAAATCACACGGTGCTTTATCTAACCTTCCTTCCCAATACCGACTCTGATTCCTGAACTTGTGGTATCAGCAGATTCAGAGTTCAGATCCGATACCAGCGTGTTAAATACAACGTCCTCATCGCTTTCCATGTTTGATGCTATGGTTTGTTCTTTCTTCCACCATTGCCTCCGTGAAGCCGTCATGCTTCTTTTGCGTGATGTCTTCAAATGTTTTATAAGATTAAGGTTTAATTTGCCACTCTAGTGCCTTACATACTGTACATATCACCGATTTATTTTACTGATTGGATTTTCCACTGTGAAAAACTGCCAAACGGCCAACATTTTCCTTGTTCTGACTGCCGTTACACTCTCCACTAGCACTGCACTGTAGTTGTTTGCTACAGTCACATGACAAACTACCACATGACAAACTGCCAGCTCTTCTTTGCTGCTCTAATACAGTAGTAGCCAGTGGCAGCCACGATACCTCCAGGGCGACAGCACAGTGAAGGCTACCGTTTTGGAACGATGAAAAAGAACTGATTTCCGGTTAAACAATTGATTTTTTTGGGGGGTTACTAAATGATGGTAGCGGATCAGTGCACAGCTGATAACCAGTACCAAATTATGGGCAGTATTGGACCCAACAACTCCACTAAATCTATATAAAAGAATAAAGAAACATTGCAGGCTAACACATTTTATCAAGTTTTTTCTTTTGCTGTCCAGAGTTTCTGGCACATCTCGGATTAAATGTAGCACGACGAGAGAGATTTTTTTCACTTCTTGTAATATCTTACCATCATGATATGCAACTTGAAATGTTTTTGCATGTGAAGAGAGGAGTAAGGGGATGAAAGAAGAATGGGATGACAGATTCCCAGGCAGAGGAGGAGTTGAGTTTGTTTGGCTGACAGGAACTATCTCCTTCCCCTCCTCTTCCTTCTCCTTTCCTTCCTCCACCATTGAACATTAAAGGACTCTTAATCCTTCCTCCAGGTTTCCCGCCAGCCTCTTCACCTCTCTCACTCTCTCTCTCTCTCTCCTTTAGATTCCTCGTTCTACCTCCTTCAGCAAACAACACCATGGAAACACTTAATGAAGCTGAAACTATGCAGCAACTGTAACATGTATGTAAATGAGATTATATAATACCAACTGTATATTTACGATATCACTGCAGACTCTTTTCATTCCACGATACATGAAAGGTGGATTCATCGCAACCATGTGATGCATGTTTGTTGCTATGCCAACTCTGGCGGTAACCAGGGAGCTTGCTGGCAATTTCTTCCTGCCCTCCTCTTATGAATGTTTATTACTTTGGAGGAAACTTTTCAGCGTACACATACTCAAGAAACATCCACACAGTTTCATACAAACCCTACAGGCAGCCAGAGCAGGTAAGGCTTCCAATTTCCCTTTTTGATTTCTCAGCTTTTTATTGAAACTTTATTGATTCAGGAGCCTGGCTGAGCGTCCATGATTTTTTGTTTTTGCTTCACACTCACAGAGCTGTATCCAGCTCCACTTGGGAGATGTGTACTACAACCTGAGCCTTGTGCTGGGAGATTAAGGGCCTTGCTCAAGGGCAGTTTGCCAATAGTTGTTGAGGGAGGTGTCGTTTTTATAAACTGCATTTCAGATTTTCCTTTCTGTTACAGGATTCAAACCAGTAAGGCTGGATTCACACCAAACGCCAACCATTCATTTGAATGTGGGTAGTGTGTTTAGGCAGCGGCGGGGACCATGGGGGATACCGACAAAAAAATGCCATCAGCCTCTAATACTCATTCACGCACCAGCAGCAGTTTAGGGTTCAGTATCTTGCTCAAGGACATTTCTACAGGTGACCAAAGGAGCTGGAGATCGAACCGCTGACTTTCCGATTGGTGCGTGACCTGCTCTACCGTCTGAGCTACAGCAGTGCAGAATAAAAAGGCAACTACAGAGTTTTAAAATTAAACAGCGTCAAGCGTGTTTAGAAACATCTTTGTTTTAGGGGCTTGAAAATGCCAGAGTAGTGGACGCTAGGAATAAACTATCAAAATGAATCCCAATCACAAATAAATGAACATCAACTACTATACTGACGTTTAAAATGTTGCTCTGCCCATAGAAAACCAATCGTGCGCTTCCCAAACTAACAGCCACCATCACAGTAGAAAAGTAATACACTGTACTCACACAATACTTGTTTTGCTCGTCTGTTCTCTGTTGTATTACAGAGCAAATATGCCGAATGAAAATGCATCAAATTTAAGTTAAAAATAATCTCAACTTAAGTCTTATTTTGATGCAAAGATGTGCACATTAACAGGAATGTAGCACAACAGAAGTGAAAGCAGTGCTCGGTTTATTTCACAGTGAAAGTGCAAAAATTATAACTTGTCCCTAAAATCGACAAATAATTGCGACAAATAATCGGGATCTCAATTTGGATTCAACGTAATCGTGATTAGCATTTTGGCCATAACTGTGCAGCCCCAGCATACACATACACTAGTAAAAGGTATGTGTTTTAAAATGAAAAAAAAAATTAATGTGGATGTAGCCTTAAATATGATGTCAGAGTCCCTCGGATTGACTGCAAGGTCACAGTTTTTCCAATAGGCTGTCACTCAAAACCTCTAGACAGACCTGACTGGCAGCATGAAGAAAAGGCCTCATAGTTAAACTAAAAGTCACAGTTCACTCTGACCTGTCATGCAGTGTCAGAGTCCCAGTGTTTGTCTCGAAATACCTTGAAGCCGGGCACAACTCTGAGATTCTGTCATGTGAAAATGTGGATTTTAGTATAGTTCAAGGCAGTATATTATCAGTATATCAAAAAAATCACAAAGGTAAGCAACTATCTGTTGAACCAGGGACGTCGTTTTTGGTGTCAAGTGAAATCGACTGGGTCTATTGTGAAAATTCCTACTGCCGTGCGTCATGCTTCTTCCCGGGGATCCCCCTGAGGAAACTGCGCCCTCCTGGTCTTCCTCTAAACGTCTAAGAACGAGCTGCACTGCCAACGACAGGATTTATGTAATCCACCATGCTTTACTGAGACCCCGCTTGTCATTTTCTGGCAGAAGTCTGACCTGTGCAATGACTAACCCACAAGGAAGAGGAGGAGGAGGAGGAAGAGGAGGAGGAGGAGGAGGTGGGGGGATGTGATTTGTGCATCTTGATGATGTGCTTTTGCTGTCTGTTAAACCGACAGTACAGCTGTCCAGATATACGCCCACCTCTGCTGCTGCTGCTGCGTATATGTGTACCTCAAGGCGGGAGGGCAAACACACAGAGATTATGGAAATACAGAGGGAAACAGAAACACAACAAACCTGCTGCCTCCATTAGAACGAAAAAATATGGAAATATGCACCAACAAGAAAAGGTTAAATGAAGGACAAGCAGGAGAACAGGTTTGTTTTAGTTGACTTGTGGTCTGCAAATGCACAAAAAAGAGGAATCACATCCACACTGCCACAGTAACAACATCCTGAACAGGTTTTAAAAATGAATAGAGAGCAAGAAAACAGGAAATCCTTTTGCAAAAACAGCGGAAGTTATGTCCTAGAAATAAAAGATATCTGCTGTATCCCCCATCTCTTTCTTATAAAACAAACAGATTGTGCAGCAATAGATGCACAGCAGGAGAATAACTTCAAAAAGAATAGGAGACAGATCTGGACAGTATTTACAGAAAAGAAAGAAAGAATTTTTCATCTAAAACTACACTAAAAATGCAACATGGAGGTAAGAAATAAAAATCAGGGCTGTCAGAGTTAATGGGATAATGCCTTAACGCAAATCTGATTTAACGCCACTAACTTCTTCAATGCATTAATGCAACTTGCGATTTCGGAGGTTGTTGCGGGCTCACTTTTAAAGCTAGAGAGTGAAGCCAAACATCAGGATTGTCCCCTGGTGGCTGGCTGTTAGTTTAGCAAGAGCTTGATCTGATTTCCAGGATAGTTGTTGTTTTTTTCAAACAATCGGAGCATTTTAAAACACCGATATCGTAGTTGATCATGTTGATTTAATTGTGGGAAATGAAAATCATGATCAAGATTAATATTGGTTTAATCATGGAGCCCTATTTCAAGGACAGACTTTGGTATGACCAGGTATCACCACTGTACTGTGGCTGAGTGTCATTTGAAGGCTTTGAATGCTTTTCTGTTTGTGTATTTGCTGGGGTGGGAATCACCAGAGGCCCCTACGATACAATACTACAGTACCATCTTATTGCGCTTTTTAAAGATGCTGCGATATGCTTATATACTGCACTAAGATATATTGGGATATAGAGAGATGTGTTACCTTTTTGTCAACTGCACATTATGCAATTTGACAGCATCTGTTTTATCTAATAAGCAGGGCTGTCAAAGTTAATGTGATCACATGTTAACACAAATTTGTTTTAATGCCACTAATTTCAGAAACAAAACCTGCAATTTTTAGATACTGGTATCATATGAAACTGGAAAACCTGATGAATCCATCCATTAAACTGCCACTAAATTGTGGCAAGGAAAAACTGTCATGTCCATTTTCAAAGGGGTCCCTTGACCTCTGACCTCCAGATGTGTGAATGTAAATGGGTTCTCTGGGTCCCCACCAGTCTCCCCTTTACAGACACTTTACAGAGTGAAGAAACTGATACCAGTTTCTTCTCTCTAGCTTTAAAACTGAGCTGCTGCAACTGCAAAATCTCAAGTTGCATTAATGTGTTGAAGAAATGTGGCGTGAAAACAAATTTGTTAATGCATTGTTAATGCATTAACTTTGACAGCCCTAGTCTAAATGCAAGCAGTTGATTTCCAATAATAGATACATACAGACATTTGCATAAAGCAGCATATTCATCCACTCCCATGCTGATAAGAGTAACACTTGACAGATCTTCCTTTAAGGTACATTTTTAACAGATAAATGTGGTTAATTGCAATTACATATTTGTATCAGTTAACAGCCCTAACACAAACTTGAAATCTTAAATAACAGGGATGTATATACAGTATATATAGAGTATATCCCAGACCTCTTTCTTTGGACTCTGGAGTAAAACATCCCCAAATGGGTCGAGCCTCAGGGCGACCTCAGACTCTGCCAGCCAGTTAATAAAATAAAGCTCACACATCTCCCTGGTAGTTATATAATGCTGAGAGATTAGAAGTAGAGGAGCACTGCAAGTAAAAGGCAGTGATTGTGTGGGGTACCTGAAGGCCACACGTGTGTTATGGTCATCTGAGGTAGGCTGATTTTATTTACCAAGCTTATTACTACTACTGTTTATCGGTGGCTTAAAGTTCACAACAGACAAGTGGAAGAGGCGATTTTAATCCTTGTTCTTCCACTTGGTTTACGCAAACATATATGGGAGTGGAGGAAGGAGGCTCAGAGGTTAGAGTGGTTGACTTGTGACCAGTCAGCTCCTTTACAAACTAAAGGCTAAGCAGAATAGATCAAACTCTATACCAGCTCTCACTGTGCCTGAAACTGGTCTAAAATATGTTTTGTCACCTTCAGCACAAAAACGGTTCCTATTTATGTCATTACTCCATGCCTGCATCTCAAAATAAGCATTATTAAGCTGTTTCTGCTCACTTATGAGGAACACGGAGCTTGTAAATGCTCCCAAATAGACAACTAATCTCTAACTTTTCAGTGCGACTCCTCTTCTGCAGCCACTGCTGTGTGTCAGTCTGCTGACTTGACTATGACTTTCCCCCACATCATCAGGTTTTCTAGTTTCATATGATACCAGTATCTTCACTCTCGCTTTAAAACTGGATCCACTTCAAACTAAATACTGCAAGTTGCTTTACAGTGTTAAAGAAATTAGTGGCGTTAAAACAAATTTGTGTTAACGCGTTATCATTATCATCACGTTAACTTTGACAGCCCTGCTTATTGGATAAAACATGTTGACAAACTGCATAATGTGCACAAAAAGGTAACAAATTTCTCTATATCCCAATATATCATATTGCATAGCATATCGCAGCATGTTTAAAAATCATATTGTAGCATTGTATCGTGGGGGCCTCTGGTGATTCCCACTCCCAAAAATATATAAACAGAAAAGCTTTTAAAACTTTCAAATGACACTCAGCCACAGTACAGTGGCGATACCTGGTCATACCACCTTAAAGTAGGGCTGCATGTTAGCATCATCTAATATTAATCTTGATCAACTGAAATGTTGATATTTAAAATACTCCGCTCAGAAAACTATGCTGCATATCAAATCAAACTCTTGCTAAACTAACAGCGGACGATCCAGATGTTTTGGCTTCACTGTTGGGGAGTTGTCATGCCGCTGCACGCATGAACTACAGCTGTGAAAAACTTTCCTTAATGTTGTGGCTGCAGTGTAGAAAAGACATATATGCAGCAGAAAATTAAATGTCTGAAACTTTATTTATATGTTGCTTCAAGGAGATGCACTGAACTCAAGTGAAGGAGAACCATATTCAAGTCCTATTTTGATGCAGCAACAAATGAAAGCAGTGCCCAGTTTATTTTGTCCCAAAAAAAATCAATGAATTATCAGGATAATGATCTGAAAATTGATGAAAATAATCCTGATTATCATTTTGGCCATAATTGTGCAGCCCTACCTCAAAGTCCTCCAGTCCTCACAGTCGGCTGCAGACCCCACCAACCGATACTCTCAGCTGATCGCGATCATTCAGATTAATATGAGCTATAATTAAAAATAATGGAAAATCCTTCATATCTGCTCTGCACAGACCCTCCACCAGCAGCCACACTGCCTGTCCATACGGAGGCTTTACACCACCCTTAAACAGAGCCACTCACCACTGATGCCCTGACTCAATAACATGATTATCAGCACTGACTTTTACTCCATGACGTATAGAAAGTCTCTCTCTGCAGGAATAGAGTACAGCACAGTAGCAGCAGACAGGGAATAACACCTCGCAATGAAATCTGCTATCAGTGACGTGTCCAACTGGGTTTCTAATTCAGGACAGCCCGACTCTGTTGTAAGTAACCCGCTTCCTGAGGCGAAGTGCACGGCCGCAAAAGCTCCAGCGGAGCTGCTGGGCAGTCAGGAGCAGCAGACTGGGATTGTACTGGGGAGGCGAGAAATGTGTGGAGCTGTGTGAATGTGAACGTGTGAAACTGAAGCACAGAGCTGCTGAAAAAGACCGACCATGTGTCACCGAGCCACGGGTAAATACGGAACGACTATAAAAGACAAACTAAAATATACTAGGACAAGAACTGAAAGGATGTTCTGTAGGTTTTACATATGTGGCACTTGTTGCTGGCAAAGTCATTGTACAAATACACAACTACACTGTAAGTACATTAGAAATAATACTGAAGTAGGCAGTGATGTTGCTAGGTTCAGGTCCTGTGTCTCTGAAAGGACTCTGTTAACTCATTATCAGAATGAATAAAATATTTTCACTGTTGGTTGCTTTTTTCTTACTGTCTGTGCATATATGTCGCACAAGGCAGTGGTTTACTAGAGCTACCCTGAATACAATTTTTTGAGCTTCAATGCAAAATATTCAAAGACATTTGAAGCTTTGAGGCGTGGCATGGAGCAACAGGCAATATCCTTACTATTAATAATTAATGTTGAATATGAATAATGTGGGATTATTCCTTATTTCATGGGATATTCTGGGATTTATACATAAAAAAACAAAACAAAAAGCATTTGAATATTGACTGGAGGTTGAAATCATGGCTGCACAGTGGTGCAGTGGTTAGCGCCGTGGCCTCACACCGTGGCCTCACGCCGTGGCCTCACACCGTGGCCTCGTAAGACGCTGTTCTTCAGACGCTCCTGCAAAAGTTAGTCCACTGAGCTTCATCTACTGAGGTAGACACAAGGGGCGGAGTCACACCTGTTCAACAGCAACAACACTGGGCTGCCTGCAGATGTGCCTGCTTACCAGTTGGCTTAATATGCTCAGGCATCGACTGATAACGATTATGAAAAAATGTCAAATAATCTTCCATCTACCTCCACTGTTTACTACTCCACTGTCTTCATCGCCTTTCATGTTGTGCATCAAGTTTCACATCATTTATGACTCAGTTACTTTTCTTACAATATCAGATTTGATATGTATGTTTTGTAAACTTGGTTTTCAGATTTAGGAGTTTGTTTACTTTTCAGATATATTTTTAACACAACCATAATTCAACACTAAATTTTGTCAATAAAAGACTCACTCAAATGTCCTACCATCACTGAGTAAGTACTACTTAGATAGAAGAGAATATAATTTAATGAATATAATGACTAAACCGAGTCTGTCTGATCTGTGTGATCAGTCTGAATTTGTGGCTGAATTGTTACACAAATAGTCACCGGTCGTGTCTATAATGTTAAATCTAGCGGTACATGTCCACCAGGTCTGGTGATGACGCTCTGGGACGCGCTGCTCCACTACACTGGCCATTAAAGCGGTGACGTACCCTAGCGTTAAATACACCTGATTGGTCCCTAGTTTTCTGCTCGCTGTTTTAAACAAAAACATCATGGCAGCCTCCTTGTAAACTTTCTGATATTCAAACAATCCAGCAAAATCTACTTCTGCAAGAAGTCCTGCTCTGAGGGAACCTTCATTCCGCTTTTCTTTCTATTAAAACAGGCTTGTCGTTGTTTGAGTATTATCGTGTGTGCTTCTACTGGGGTCAATAGTTAGTCTGTATATGAGGGTGGAGGTCAGGTGTGCTGCTGTTTACAGAAGGACAGCAAGTGAAAGTATTAATGCAGACTCACACACCCACACACACTAACATAGAAACACAGGGAGAGCTCCTCTCCTGTCCTGATTATTAGTCCCGCCCTGAGCAGGAACCAGGAAGTGGCTGTCCATTAAAACTCTGGCCATGTGATGGATTGGTCTGGTTTCTGTGTGGCAGCATTCCTGCTGTCAACACCAAACCACAACCACCACTGTGTGAAACGTGAAATGGGGGTGTCTCATTCTGAATTACTGCACCCAGGTACATACCACACATTACGTACACAGAAAAACACTCCACAGCCTAGTAGTACACTGGTATTCCTTACAGAGAGTACAGTATCATGTCTCCACTCCCTAATAATTAATAAAGCATCACATGGAGCTGCAACAATCAATTGTCAACTATTTTTCATAATCAATTATCAGTCTGAGTAGTTTTTTTAAGACAAAAAAAGTTGTTTCCAACTTCTGAAATGACAGTAAACTGAATATCTTTGAGTTGTGGATTAAACAAGACATTTGAGTACTTCGTCTTGGGCTTTAGAAAACACTGATGAGCATTTTTCACCATTTTACTGAACAAACAACTAATCGATGAATCAAGACAATAATCAAAATATTAATCAACAGTGAAAAGTTACTTGCCAGCCTTAAAACATGCATCTCCTTCTAGGTCAGTGGTTCCCAACCTCTTTTCTTACTATCATGTATTATATCACACAGGGGTGTGGTTTTCACTTTATTTACCTGTGTATTTGGGAGTTAGGCTCAGACATTTTCTGTTGACCGTCACATACTTTAGTTATTCCAGTTAGCCTACATTATTTGTGGTTCTTTTCATTTAATAAACATCATATCATGCACCTAAACTAAGTATGGATTTGTTTTATGAGTCTCACAGTAAACATCAGACTTTAGTCTCTCAGCGGCTTTTTGATGGATACTAGTCGCTGCAATTGGAAAAACATCTACTGGTCAACCTAGATGTCAAGACCGGTGGGTCCATGTGTACAAAGTCCAGGGTATCAGTAGGTTTCAACAAGTCAAACTGGAGACTTTTTTACACCTTTTTTTAAACAAGACCAGTGCGAATGCAATTTAAGACCTACTTCACATCCATACTGACAAGAAAGTGATAAGGATGTGAAAGAAACCTGGAACACCAATGTGGTCGTTGCTGCTAAATGACTGATGCTTCGTTACCAGTGTAAGGTCCAGATCACCTCACCTCGTGTTTTAAGACATTTTGAGGCCTTAAATTTGGGTTATTGTATTTTAGACTTCTTTTGGACTTTTTAAAACACCGCGGGAACCCTGTGAACCATATCACGAATGACTCAAGATCCCCAATGCCTGATTTCTACTCTTGCGGCTGTGCACCTATGCATTCTGTGCATGGTGGTGCAGGCGCCTCTTCTTTGCCAAGCATAAATGATACTAAATATAAATAATAAATAGCATAGGTTAGTTTAAGATAAGGCTAAGTTGAACTTATTAAGAAAAATGACTGCATAAAAAACTTAAAACAGCTTTTAAACTGATCTGTATCACAGTAAGTTGCTCCTGATGAAGCGAAACTTTCATCGACAAGCTTCATTTGTGAATCAACCTTCTTATCTGTGCACAATAATCAGCTGAGTATGAATACTTATGCAGTTACAAGTGGACGTGAGCAGTTATGACACTCACACACACCCCTCCCCTCTTACCCTTGAGCAGTGGTAAGGGCGTGAGCTCTATGGGTTTGCCCTGAGAGCGGAATTGGGACGAACTCTGCGACCGCTTCTGCTTGGCCTTCCTGACAGACTTCCGTGAAAATCCGTCCACTTTGTCCACAGATGGAGATGTGGTGGCTGCCGAGGACATAGCCCTGCTGGGAGAAACACACAGGAGGGGGGAGGAGGGGAGTGGTTAATACAATCACGTTAGACATGCGTTTAAAGAGCGCTGAGTGCACTGAGGGCAGAGTGATTCACTACGCAATGCAGACTGGACTTCAGTTCCAATAGTATTCATGTAAAAACAGCTTTTTATCCCTTGAACTTGATCCATAACAATGAAACTCAGAGTGCCTTCAAGTTTCAGCACTTGAGATTTGAGACTTTTTAAAACCCTGTGAATGTTCTGAGCCCCAAAGTGTTCAAAGAATCAATAAATGAACCAATAAATTGATGAATTATGAAAAGTCAATTCAATGTTTGTTTCATTGTCTTATTTTCAAGGTAAGAGGGTTTTATTGGGAGTTCTTTATTATTACAGACATAATAACCTTGAGTCATAAGTCTGCAGCCCTGTCTCCTAAAAATTACATTCCCATACAACTAAACTGTGTTCTCAATAACGTTTGGAGGGAAACGTATTTTGCTGTGGATGTTTCTCTTTGATGCATCACAAAGTCTGCAGGAGGACACAGCAAGTGATGTAGTGACGTAATGAGCAACGCGCAGAGCAGGTAACCTCATATATCAGTCCACTATTAATGAAAATTATGTGGAATAATAAAGTTATTGAAAGTTATGTGGCATAATTATGAGTATAAAAAGTGCTAAAGTCCTCTACAGGTGGGCGGGAGAGGTAGTTGGGTCAAACAAATTCAGGACTTCCCTCAGGAGAAAGTCACTCAGTCATTTTAAGACAAACCATAATTTGGGGTTTTTACTCGGGCTGTGAATCGATTAAAATATTTCATTGCCATTAATCGCAAATCAATCACTTTTTTAATTTGTTCAAAATGAACCTTACAGGAAGATTTGTCTCAACATGGGAGTGGACAAATATGTTGCTTTATGCAAATGTATTTGTTTGTTTATGTTTGTATATTTATTATTGGAAATCAATGATACTAATAATGCCAGATATTGTCCAGAAACCCTCACAGGTTCTGACTTTAGCATCAATAATCTGCTCCAATCAGAACATGGCAAACTGCAGCCCAACAGGCAACAACAGCTGTCAGTGTGTCAGAGTGCTGACTTGACTATGACTTGATCCAGACTGACTGGGACTATCATAAAGTGGGCATGCCTGTAAAGGGGAGACTGGTGGGGACCCAGAGAACCCATTTACATCCACACATCTGGAGGTCAGAGGTTTGGAGCATTATTTTATTTTAGCGTTGTCTTCACTGTAGCTTTAAAACTGAACTCTCTACAACCTAAAACTTGCAAGTTGCATTAATGCGTTAAAGAAATTCGTGGTGTGAAAATGATGTTTGTGTTAATGTGTTACTGCATTAACTTTGACAGCACTATTCAGTTTTGTTGCCTAAACCTGACTGCACTGCGTTTTAGTTTTCTCTCAAACCAAGAAGTGTTGTGTATTTTTTTTTGTTTGTTTCAATGTTGTAGGAGACAGGGTTGCATAATGCCATCTCAATGAATATGATTATTGCACATTGTCTTATTATTTTTAACTCTGTGGGGCTTCATGGGAATGCACATTAAAAATGATTCGTTTCTTGTTGCTCAAATCATCAAAGACACCTTTTCAGCCATTATCACGCAGCTCCTCAGCCATAAGGCTGTTTTTGGTAGTGAGCTCATGAAAGCAACAAAACAAAACATCCCAACTGACTTTTCTTTTTATATATAGCTCTGTGTCAGTCCACCTTCCTCCAGCATTTTATTAGTCTCACAACAAACCTGTGCAGCCACAGCAGACAGCCTCATTTCCCAGCATGGGACACGATTTAGGCCTCAGCTGAGGCCTGGTTACAGTACAAAGTGTAAAACACACCATCACACACCAACAACACCAGTCTGCCAACAATAATGGAGCTGAGGCGCCGCCGCAGTGGGAGGAAGCTGAGGAAACGTCCACTGATGTGTGTTTGCTGCTGATTACCTCTAAAAAAAAAACTTCTAACAGACAAGACAAGAAAACATAAGCTGTAGCAGAAGTCACACTTTTCACTGCAAACTGCTTTTCTCAACTGCACCCTGAAACTTCATTTAACAGTCAATCTAACTATTTTCTTACTCTGTGTCGTTAACTTCCACACAAGTTAGAACAATAACTGGCACACTTGTCAACCCTCCCGAACAATACAGCTACACCTGATGTTGTTTACTAGGGCTGTGTATTGGCAAGAATCTGGTGATACCATACAAATCATGAAACAGTGGTTATGATTCAGTATATTGTGATATATTGCGATACTGTAAGCAAGGCGATGTACTGCAATTTTTTAAATCTAATTTTGGGACAATTGTCATAGTATTAAAAACAAACCGCCATGAGCATAAAATCAGAGTTAAAAAAGTTTTCTTTATGCAATCAGAACATGACGATCTGTATTAGCATTTATTACAGTGCCTGTAACTTCACAGCACTATTTTCAGAGGGCGAGAAGGTGCTTCTCTCTGCAAATGAAATACAGTACTGACAGTGTAATAGGCATGCTAATTTTGAAAGACTTCACCAACACCCGAACCGCATTAACTGATCATTAACCAACAAGATTTGTGTTCACCGTCACGAGAGCTACTGTAGCAGCCACGATGCTGCGTTCACAGTCACCAGTTCACCATCCGGGAGTGTTAGCAGCCACGGTGCTGCATTCACTGTCTCCACCTCACCGTCTGGGAGAGTTACCAGCCCCAGTGTGGCGTTCACTGTCTCCAGTTCACCATCAGGAGAGTTATTGTAGCAGCCACAGTGCTTTTTCATTCTTTAAAAGTCACCAGAATGCAGAAAACAGTCTCTAAGATTTAAATGTTTTCTGGGGGAGGAGCTCAGACCCCCTGCTATGGTTTAGAAATCCTCCCTATTTCTGAGGCCCCAAGGTTGGTAGGTATGATAACTGGAGACACTAATGTCCTGAACCAGTCCACGGATAATATTCAGGCCTGAGAAAAAATGAATTATTAGTCTAGCAGAGAGCGTTATGTAATAAGACGTGAATGAGGCGCTGCAGGCCGTACTCTGTGACGGCTGCATCTCTAATGCTCTGTCAAAGTCACACAGGCAGTCGTACAGTACGTCCACCGGCCTCGTATATAACAGAGTGGACAGAGAAGGAGAGGAGAGGCTCCATCCGGGACACACTGGGCCTTCAGGACAAACACACATACGTCATCCTGCTGCTGCTGAGGATATGGACGGCATTAGCAGACAGTGGAAGCCTTTCACGAGCTATCTACGGCTGCACAGCTAACCGTCCATCATCATGTACAGTACTGCAGTTTTAAAAGTGATTAATGACTGCAGAGTAGCATCGCATCCATCTGTGGTTAGAGACCGCCAGGGATACGACATAACTGTAGGAGGAGGAAGATAATAATCAAGACTGATGATTAATAACTTCCTAAACCTTACATTTCAAATTTTTCCTGTTTTCAGGGTACTTTGTGCATATTTACATCAGCTTGCCTTTACTAACCATTTTATTCTTTAGTGCCTAATTCCTGAATTTACTGAAACACGCTGCTGATGAACTGCTTTGACACAAACATGATGTGATCCTGACACATCTCTTCCCAGTCAGTGTAGTTACTAGGTTTAAACAAATCACCTCACTCAAACACACAACCTTTGCTGAGTGTGATGTATTTCCACAAAGCTTAATAAGCCCCTTCTCATGGTTCACGTCCACAGCCTCAATCCTGTCCACGCTTAGCATTCATTGTCTATGTAAGCAGCCGTGTAGTGCATTCTAGTGTGGTGGCGGCGCGATTCAAGAGACAGAGCGTCACGACAGCCGCTCCTCATTTGCATAAAGTTGAGGTCTGGGCTACTTTAAGCAAATCACGGGCGTCCAACGTGACTCGCCACCTCTACAAACTCCTGAGAAACTTAAATCAACCATCGTCGATCCAAAATAAAGACAAAATCATCAACTGCACGGCTTATTTCTCATATAAAATGTTTACAGAAACACATTTTGGTGGACTATTTTTATATTAAAAGAGATGCAAGTTTCCAAATGAGCTGCCATGTTGGTTCTGGTTTCAAATAACTGGGAGTAGCAGCCGACAAGGGAAAGCATTCATCAAATAAGGGCTTGTGTTTTAGTGGAAACCCAAAAAAACAAAGAAGCGATGCAATCCCTCACAATAAAAAACGCCCCTGTGGACGCCATTAGGGATGCACTGATTTATCAGCTAAATGTTGGTGTCGGACGATTTTCGCCCAGTCAAATGAGATGACGCTCACCGACTACTGCTATTTTGGTCTCTAAGATTTCTTTAGTCAATTATTTTTTCATGCTGAATGACTTATTTCCAACAAACTTCTGAGCACATTAACTCTGATAAACAGCAGCTTTAAAGTGGTGCTTTGGTGTGATTTGGTGGAGGTCTGCCCCACTGATATAATCCTTCTACTACCTGTGATCATCATCTGACACTAGCCATGGCGCATTTCATGCGAGGCCCCCATCATAAAACTTTGATGGAAGTTATTTCATGACATTTCTGGATCTCAACAATTAGTTAATTGAAAATTAATTGCAAACAATTTTGGTTAGCCATTTGAGTAAATCTAATGAGAAATGTCAACATTAGCTGTATTCAGCTCTTCATAAAAGGTGAGGATTTGCTGCTGTTTTCTGTTTTGTATAATTAATAATTAAAAGTCTTTGTAAAGTAATATAAGACAACAACTTAAAATAGGTCACTATTGGGCTCCAGGAATCTCTTATCTGATCTTTTATGATATAAACTATATAAACCGTTATTCTGTCTTTCAGAGGTTGCAGCAGGCTCAATCTTTAAGATAAATCATAATATGAAACTAGAAATCCTAAAGAACCTACTGGTACCAACCACGTCATCATAGCTTGTTGGGATGGACAAAAAATAACGCTCTAAATTTATGCAAAATTTTGGCGAGGAAAAACTGTCATGTCCATTTTCGAAGGGATATGTGAATGAAAACACTAAGAGTGAAAACAGCATCTTTGATAAAACAGATGTTGAAAACAACAGCAATACTCAACATAATTGCAAAATGTGTAAAATTGCGATAAAATCGCAAATATCGAAATAATATCAGCCTCTGGTGATTCCCAACCTTAATAAACAGGTCTCAAAAACATAATCCAAGTCATAATTACATACATTTCCTTTCACTAGAGCTCAGGAAATAATACCACCACACCCTACAGACACAGATTCACATATGACAAAACAAATTACATGTAGATAAAGACAAGAGAGTTATCTGTCAACACTGCTCACTGTCTTCTCCTTCATAACCACCACACAGCTGCTAATGATCCATCTGAGCGAACGCCTTCTGCTGGGCATCACCAGGGTGGGAAAACACCTCCAGCTGAACACTGATCGGCCTCATCGGCTGCTGTTAACTCGACATTAATCTGTAAATAATCCCGCTGTGTGGTAAAGACAAAGCCGTGGCTGAAAACGTAAACAAACACTTTTAATTTACATCCCCTGTTGAGAGTTTTGCCTTTTAAACTTTGGCACACACAACTATTCAAATGTCACACAAAGAGGGTCCCAACAGCATCTCAAGCCTCAGTGAAAACACAACAAAAACCTGCAAACTGACACCTCAACACCTGCTCTCTGTGAGGGCCGCCGAGCCTCGCTAAGACCAGACGAAAAGCAGGTCAGAGCTTCTGAAAATCGCCTTCACTCTGAGATTATCTCCAGCTAATGGCTTATAGTGGAACAGCTCTGACATAAACACCCTCTGTGGCCATTTTTTAGTCCTGTAAATAGTTAAATCCACAATGTCAAATATCTCAAAAAAGTTTTTCTCAGCCAATGGGGAGTTTTCAGGCGCCATTTTTTTTCTGATACAAACTAGGGCTGCACAATCAATTGAATATTTGAAGCGCGATTTGGAAGATTTTGGTTTCCCATCTGTTACATGATTGCAACTGTGACTGTGAATAATCTTGATTATCATTTTGGCCATTATTGCGCAGCCCTAATCCAAACAGAGGGTGTAAGAATAGACGGCATGACATCGACCTGAGACAATTAGTTCTGTTAATTAATTAGGTGATGGACAGAAAATTTATCTAAATATCTGTTTTAGTCATTTGAGCAAAACCACCATCAATTCTTTGGTTGAAGTTTCTCCAATGTGAGGACTGTATCTTAGGGTTTTGGACATAAGACATTTAAAGGTGTCTTTACAGCCTTGGACATAATCTTCTTTATTTTGTAGACAAAATAATACATAGGAACAATATATAAACAGGAACAATTTAACAGGAAACTGATCAGCAGCTGGTTGCAGCTCTATAGTGTCCTATGCTTTTGGGCAATAGAAATAAAAGTACTTTAGAAAAAGCGGCCGTTTGGAGCATTATTTACCCTCCTTCACGAAAAACTAGTATGAAATGGTTGGCATCAATGGATTCATTATGCTTTCTAGTTTCATGACACCCGTTTAAGACATTTTTTGAGAAAAATCACCATCGATTCTGTGGCTGATGCTTCTCCAATGGGAGGATTTGCTGCTGTTCTCTGTTGCTGAATATCTTTACATTTTGGACAGTTCGTCACACATAACAAGACATCTGAAGATGTCACCTTGGACACAACTTTCTCAATTTTGTGACGTTGTATAGACAATGCAGTTTAACAAATTAACAGGAAAATGATCAGCAGTTATTTGATCACTGGGTAAGTCGTAGTATACAGGCTAACGGGGCGTTTGAATCAGTTATTTTTCATGTGAAGGAAGGTTGTTGTAAAGCTTGTTTCATAAATCTGTTCGATCTAAGATATGCTCATTCAAGACATGAATGAAGGGCTGAATGACTTTCAGAGTGAAGACAATTCAGTTATTTTTTTCTCAGAAAGATGTCAATAAACAACAACAAAACATCAGTACTGACCAAATTATCAGTGTCTGTATCTGCTCATAATTTTGCTGTTGGTGCCTCCCTATGAATTAGTCGACTAATCGGTTGTTTTGGTCTCAGTCAGCAGCTTTGTCTTAGATCAGCAGATAGTTGCAGCTCCAGTGTTGCATGCTGTACACACTTTAACGCCCTCTGACTTTTTTTTTAAGGCTATATAAACATAACTACTTTTGACTAAGCAAGCAGTTTTTGAACGACTACCCTCACATACACGCTGCATCGTAATACAACTTTAAATCTCTGCGAGGATGACTTAACACAGCCTGTCAGCTTCATTCAGCTCTGATCAAACACTCCGTCTGCTGCATTTCAGGACGCATCGGTGAAGCTGTACATCTCCATCGGTGAGCGACTACTCTCAGTTTCTGCCTGCTTCATCACCAATGGCAACAATGAATATCTGAAGAACTGTCAGTGCTTTCATCCTTAATGCTGCCTGGTGAATGCCACCAGTGGAAAACAATCATTCTCAGAAAATAGCGTACAAAAAAATGAACTCGAGCTCTGCTTACCTGTGCAAAGGGGCACTAGAATCGCCATGTACAACCATCAGTCCCTCCCTGTCTGTCTGTCTGTCTGTCTGTGACTAGCCAGCTAATGGCGAAAAACACTCCAGTGCCACCACAACACACAAGGGAGAGCGAGACTACGGCGGCTGGTCAGGCGTATGTCAACCGAGCACCAAAGCCATTCCCCTCCCATGCCTCTTACATAAGAGCCCTGATGACATCCAAACAGGCTCTGGGAGGGAGGGATTAAAGAACAAGGAGGAAGGAGAGAGAGGAGGGGGCACGACGAACAACGGGGAGCGCAACAGAAAGGAAGGAAGAGGAGGGAGGGAGCTGCCGTTCGACGGGAAGTCAACAAATAGGCAACGGCGAGGCAGAGCTGAAGTGAGGGAATAAACACGAACAGGAACAACCACATGGGAGATAAAACGGAGGCTGGCAGGAGGGAAGCTCAAGGATCTTCCATCTGTGGTCCATCGTTAAAATTCAAAACACCCCCAAGAGCTACAAAAACCAACAAACTTATTCATACTTACTCGTATGAATTGGTTTCTTTACTTCATCTATACTTGTGGGATTTCTAGAAGCACAAATTTAACAATGAACAAGCAGGTAGAGGTATTCACTGGGGATGCTAATTTTCTTAACGATAACGGACCCTTGTTAACCGATTATTAACCAATAAGATTTGTGCCTCGCATGCGGTGTATATGAGCACAACAGACGACTGAGTCTCCAGTTCAACATCAGGAGAGTTACTGTAGCAGCCACGGTGCTGCGTTCGCTGTCCCCAGTTCACCGTCAAGAGAGTTACTGTAGCAGCCACAGTGCTGCGTTCACTGTCTGCAGTTCACCGTCAGGAACTGTAGCAGCCACGGTGCTGCATTCGCTGTCTCCAGTACACCATCAGGAGAGTTACTGTAGCAGCCACGGTGCTGCGTTCACTGTCTGCAGTTCACCGTCAGGAACTGTAGCAGCCACGGTGCTGCATTCGCTGTCTCCAGTTCACCATCAGGAGAGTTACTGTAGCAGCCACAGTGATGTGTGTAGTGTCGTGGACATGCAGCCACTTTCCCAATAAAAGTCTTCACCACATTTAGTTTAGTTTAGCAGGTTGTCAGCTGTGTGTCTGCCCAGATTAACGACAGCGATTGTCTGACAGTGTGTGTTTGTGTTGCGTTAGCAGCTGCTAGCTGCTCACACTGCTGACGGCTTTGTGCCTGCTGTAACATAACTTCAACGATTTTCCAACAGAACGTGTGTGTGGCTGTGGTGAGTGTGTGTTTGTTGGTGGTGTTATAGCTGTGAACGTAGCTGTAGCAGACAGGGTGTGTACAGTTTATTTGTTGGTGAATAAATGCTACGAGGCTACAAGCTACAACTCCTCAGCTGGAAGTCCAGAGCCAACTTCCTGTATCTGTGCCAGCACCTAACAATCATCAGTTCCCACAACTCTTGGTGATGCTTTGAAATGTCAAGTTTTATCCAACCAACATTCCATAAATAGAGCTGTGTGCTCATAATTGTTTTGGAAAAATGTCATTCAGTATGAATAAAGGATTTAAAAAATGTCTAACGGACTAAAGAAATCTATGTCAAACAAAACCAAAACAGCCAATCAGTCAACTAATCTAATAGGGAAGCAGTCCTAACCAAAACCCAAAGATATTAAGTTTACACACAACTTGTGATCACAAGAAACTAAAAGTTAAGTTTTTTTAAAAAATGTCCTCTAATATTATTCGGGGAGGAATAAATGATTATTGTTTTTATCAATTACAATTAGAATTACAATTATAAAATTGTGCTGCATCATTAAAAAGTACATATCTACTGATAGCGACCATTTGCTCCAATGAAACATGCACATTGTGCCCACCCATGTTAGCTTTGGGCCAGTACAAACTCTGATATGACTGTGAGACATCACATCAATCTGTCGTGAATCAGTCACTCAGGGTGCAACGAACTGCCACTGCTGCTGCTTAGCTGACCTTATTAGCCACCTAGCTAGCCGGCGAGCATGGAGACATATCTTAGTCACTCCACATCGTCAAGTGGCACTCAGGCCAAACTAGCTTAATTGAGAAAATATAATGACAGTTATATTGAGCAACGGGGGTGAAGCCATGAAGCTGCCCAAGCTAAAGACATCATCATGTTAACAGGACTGATGATTTAAATACAAATAGTTTTAATGGCATCTAACAGTACAAATGGCAGTAAACATTATGCTTAATCTGTGTTGCACTCATAAGGGGGTCTTGAGACAATTTCTCCCCGTTAAAAGTTCCTTGGCCCCAAAAAGTTTGAGAACCGCTGCTGTACAGGGAATATTTTCTTTATTAAAGAAACTAGAAAATGTGCCAGAGCCATTGGTGACGTCTTCATATGTAATGTTTTGCCCACCTGGCTGTTAGAAAGCTATCAACGTTCAGTTTGTTACCACTAAGGACTAAGATAAAAACAGAAACTATTCAATTTGAGCAGGATTTTTTTGTTGAGTGACTAATCTTCTTACTGTTTCAGTTCTGCACACACTTACAAATTAATATTCAATAACTACACAAATGTCCATAGAATAGTGTATTAAGTTTAAGCCAAAGAGTCCTTCAACTTTGTAGCCATTAGCGACTCCAGCAGCCAGAAGCGAGTGAGTTTCATGCCTATCGCAGCAACAAATTATCTACGCACAACAAAGAGGACAGGTTATTTTACATATCAATTTCCTAGAGTTACTGATAAATGAGTAAGTGGTCCCAGCACTAATTATATCCATAAGAATCCCAGATGTACCATTTCAAATCCTTCTACTACTCACTTCTTCCTCGGAAAGTCTCCTGTTGCCATTATTGCCTGAATGCTGCAATCTGACAGCACTTCTAAATTGGTATGATCCATTCATGGGATAATTACACAGTTCACACAGCCAAGAACAAATGAACTCAGCAACTTTCATACACACACACACACACACACACACACACACACACACACACACACACACACACACACACACACACACACACACACAGATAAGAAGGAAGCATTTACTACACCGTCGTCATCATAAACACAGGAGACTTTGGATGTTGAGCTATCTCAGCAGCAGTGGGACCTTCCCTCAACATGGTGTGACATTCAAAAACCTTGAAGATGAACCGGCGTGACGGCACCAAAACTAGAAGTATACCTACACAAAAACACTGGCACTGCAAATACCATCAAATGTAATGCACAACCCCACACCTGGCCTCTGGCATGCACCTGTCATTCATACATGATTGACAGTGCAGATAATACTTTATACTCGTACTCTGCTACATCTCAGGTGCAAATATTGTACTGTTACTCCACTATATTTGATAATTTAGTTACTTTGCAGATTCATAATTCAGAATATTATCAACATAAAATATGATGCGTTATAAATTAAGATGATTTTGGGGGGAAATCCACAAGCTAGCAGTTGGGTTGTGTACATTTGAACTTAACTGTTAAATCTTAATCTAATTTTTTTAATGACCTTTTCTTCATAACATTTCGGGCTGGGTGATATGGCCAAAATCTATCTCAATATAAGTCATGTCCTATCTATAACAATATTTATCACGATGTAGCATGTTTTGGGGTAATTCAATTATATATTTAATGAACAACAACAACAACAATAATAATAATAATAATAATAATAATAATAATAATAAACTTTCTAGTGCTATTAGGTGAAAAAATATATTTTCAAGATAAGAGTTGAAATATTTTGAGAATAATATTTCCAGAATAAAGTCATAAATATGAGGAAAAAGTCAGAATATTACATTACATCATGTTTTTCTCAAAATATTATATTTTTTGTGTACATTTTGAACTTAATTGTTGAATTCTTAATCTCAAATTTATGAACTTTTCCAGACAACATTTTGGGCTGGGTGATATGGCTAAAATCTTCTTCTTTCGTGATATAAGTTATTCCCTATCTCAATAACTTAAAACTTAAATGTTAACGCATCAATTATTATAGTCCAATAACACATTATGCTGAAATGGGACACTGCATGATGAGTAATGCTGGTACTTTGAGTGTATTTTGATGCAAGTACTTTTGCACTTAAGTTAATTTTTGAATGCAGGACTTTTACATGTGAAAAGAGTATTTCTACATTGTAGTATTGCAGCCCTTGGCAACACTTTTAAATGTCTTGTTTTGTCCAACCAACAGCCAAAAACTCAGGGAAGCTACAAAACATCCTTTATAATGACTAAATGCAAGAAACTAAAAGAAATATTCTTAATATATGAAGTTAAAGAGCTGCAATGTTGGGGCCATGGCATAATAAGGACAGGTTTGATTTGACAATGATAATGATAGGATAGCAATAAAAGATTATTATTATCAATTACTTTAGTGAGACTATTTTCTTGATTAAAGAAGCTAAAAAAAGTGTCCCAGAGCCCTTAGTGACGTCTTCATGTCACGTTTTGTCCACCTGACCGTTCAAAACCCAATGATGTTCAGTTTGTTACCACTGTGGAAAACTGACATATTGCAATTTAAGAAGGGTTTATTTTTGGTAAATCTACTATTCATCTAATTATCACTATGACTACTTATGTATCCCTCACTCCTCGCCATGTTTCTACCTCCCATCATCCATGTCTCTACAGTATCTGTCTCTCATCATCACCATGCTTCTACCTCTCATCATCCATGTCACTACAGTGTCATTAGTGGTGATGATCTCTGTCTGACTGGTTGTACACACACTACACAACAATGCTGGCCTGTACAAGAAAACATGACAGACCGGTGGCAAATTTAGAGTTTGTCAGACACTGTACCTTAGTGTAAAGCCAGTCAAAGTTCATATCGGATTATCACCACACACTGGACAGTTGGCTTCACTTGACAGAAAAGCTAAACTTGTCTGAGGCCAGATTCACAGACCCTTTTCAACCCACGAGGATTATAAACATCAGCATTTCACTTTTAAGCAAACCTGCCCATGACTGAATGCTTTCCTGACATCAGCGCAGCCCTGGATAGATCAGCCACTAAGTCAAATAACATGATAAAAATTATAACCATTGACAGTGTAATTTGGTGTTACATATTTACTGTTATCAGCTAGAGCAGCAAAGTAGGCCATCGGCTGCACATAAGGTCAAAAATCAAGCCGTTCAAGAGAGCTGGCGTTAGCTTGGCCATGTTGGGCCTGGCAGCAGCAAGCAGCATAATATTCAAAACTTGACAGCGCGATAACCTCACCAACGTTAGCTAGCTAGCTAGCAACGATAGCTTCCCGATTATCCGTTAAAAGGCGTCTGAATTTAACGCTCATATTGTTAGCTAGTTGTCTCCTCGGAGCATATAAAGCACTTGAATATTGCTAACATTAACACAACGCAGCCTTTTATCAAAGCTGTTTAGTTTTATTTCAGAAAAACGGCATTTTAGGTAGCTAGCTAGCTAGCTAACGTTGGTGCTACGGCTATCGCGGGTTAGCTCAAGTTGTAGCCTTAGCTTAGCCGCCACCAGCTAGCTTTCTTGCAAACACAAGATATGAAAACATTGAATAGATCAAACCTAAAATTTGCTGATAAAATAACGTTACCTGGGCGGACTTGGGCGATCACCCATCATCCCAGATGTAAATACAGGGGGCAGTGCTAATGCTAACTGACAGACCGACTTGGGTTGGGAAACACACACCGTCCCGAGTCCCGACCCCCGAGCCCGACAAGCTGCAGCCGACCGACTGGCTGTTAGCTCTCCAATCGTAGTACTTTACCTTGATCCTCTGTGGTTCGCAACGGAGACGGCGGCGGAGGAGTTATCCTACGTTTTGGATATCTATCGGGGCTAACCGTTAGGCTACCTCCAGCTCGGTGCGAACAGCCTTTCCCAAGCAGCGGCAAAACAGCAGGAAAATCTGGCCTTAAACAGCCAAACCCACGAGTACCTTTTTTCCTTCCAACGGAATAATCCTCAAACTCCCATTAAGAACAAAATACGGCTATATAAAACGATTAGATTAACGCAATTACATTCCTGTTACTGATTCAATTGCTTGTCTTCCCCAAACCCCTGGATTTTTGGTGTTTTCCTTAGCTCGTTTATGATTCGGGGCTGTTTCTTTTTCACCCTATTGTCAACACTGCTGGGTTGAGACCATGGCACACATAACAGAAACGCACCGGAGAGTGCTGGACGGGTTAAAGCTCGATGTACGACGGCGATTGGCTGCCCGGAGCAGTGCCGAGCGCTGTGATTGGACGAAAGCAGGCGTCAATCACGGTGCGGCGTCTGAATCCGTCGGTTAGGTGGACGAGAAGGGACAAGGAAAGAGATATCGGGGCAGAAAGCAGAGAGTGTGTGCGGAGTCTGTCCGCCACACAGCGTACAGGAATGAGGCTAAACCTGTCCGAGGCCCAGCCCTGCGCCTCGGCTCTCTTTTACCCGCACTTTGACGGAACATTTGACAGCTTCACTGCACATTTACTACGTTTCCAGCCCGCTGCAGCGCTGTGTGAAGGAAGGGTGGATTTTTGTGCAAGCCCCGAGATTAGAGGGGGATCTGTTGGCAGGAAGAGAGTTACATAACTATGATATATAGGTCTGCTATGAATACAGCCAACGCTAGATAGAGCACGGCCATGGGCGTGCATGCAGGGGCGTGACGGGTGGCTCAGTTGAGACTACCTGCAAATTCGTACATTTTTTTAAAAACTGTTAAAAATGTATATTATGAGACAAAAATGGAAATGTTCCAATTTTGCAGCCTTGTTAGAAAAAGACTGGAGAAACAAACAATAAGATAACTATAATGTACTATACAGGGACTATACAGCAGCTATACATGGATTTACTCAAGTACTGTGGTGGAAGAAGTACTCAGACACTTAACATCAGTAAAAGTAGAAATACCACAGTCGACAAATACTCCAAAGAACAAGTCCTGAATTAAAACGTACAGAAGTATTATCAGCTAAATACACTTAAAGTATCAAAAGTACACCTTATTACACAGTGTTACATTATTATAGATATTAGTGGTTGTAGATAGTGAGCGCTGCAACAATTAATTAACTGTCAACTATTTTGATAATTAATTGGTTTGAGTCGTTTTATAAGAAATAGTCTAAATTCTCTGATTTCAGCTTCTTAAATGTGAATATTTTCTGGTTTCTTTCCTCCATGACAGTAAACTGAATATCTTTGAGACATTTGAGGATGTCATCTTGGACTTTGGCAAACACTCATCTACATTTTCCATCGTTTTCTGACATTTTATAGATCAAACAACTAATCCATTAAGAAAATAATTGACAATGAAAATAATCATTAGTTTAAGCCCTTATGTTTGTATACTTCATGTGTAGCTCCAGTGTATTTTTTTTTAATGCTGCTGCTGTTTGTATAACTGCACATTTATTCGTGATTTTTCCAAAAATGTAACCGTCAAATTAGTCATAAAGATCTGCTCATAAAAGACACTAAACTACATCAAAATACCTGAAAACATTAGCCTGATTTGCTCCAACAGTTTTACTGTTTTTGCACTAAAAATGCACTCTTTTGTCTGCTAGTATGAGTGGTAAAATACTGGAAAGTTGCTTTAAAAAAGGAAGGAATCACCTGTAAACTCATTTCTTCATGTAATATTTAATAATTTAAAGACTCATCATGTACATAATTTTGTGTCATTATAAGGTGTAAACCATTTTTAATACTTATTGCAAATTTGCTCCAGTGACGTTCAGGATGTGACGCAGTAATAACAGTCGTCCTGCAGCAGCTTTAAAGGAGAAATATCACAACCACAAAATGTCACAACAATGGACATTTTGACAAATCAGTTACAATAATTAACTCAGAAAGGATCAAGAGTAATCTCAGCTGTGTCCCACAACAATTGGTAAAACGTTGCCTCCCCCTCTATGGCAAAACTCAATTTAAAATTTTGATCTTTTAATGTTTCCTTGCTTATTGGCCATGGTTATCTGCACATTAGCTCGTCCCTTTTGATGCTTTAGTAATCATTACAAACCTATTTGCAATTCAGCATACAATCAGTACACCAATAAATGATCATTTCAGTAAGTTAGCGAGTTATTCCCATTGGTGGATGCAACCTGTGCTGAATTAAGTACAGCAGCATCTTAATTTGTAAAGGTTATAAATCATATTCAATCTGATATTTGTTTTTGTTATTAAACAAAGAAACAAAAAAACATTACTATTTTTAAATGAGGTTTAATTGGCTGAAACTGAGTCGAGCAGAAATCATGTTAAATCACTGTTTTTATCAGTTAGTGTTTGTGTTATTAATGTACTGTATGTGTTGTAATTTTCAACTTACCTATTTGCAGGAAATGTCCACAAACTCAGGAGAAAACAACGGTAAACTTTGACTACGTGGACACGTCTGTCGGCATTTTGAACAACACTTTTTAAAAAAATTATTAGGAATTATTTTAACATCAACTTTAAGCAAAAAAAAGCATGTCAGCACGGATGAAATTTCTGAATAATTTCACAGCAAGTATCACACATTAAGACGGTTGCACAGTGGTGCAGTGGTTAGCATTGTCGCCTTACAGCAAGAGGGTTGCAGGTTCCTTCTGTGTGGAGTTTGCATGTTCTCCCCGTGTAAGTGTGGGTTTTCTCCGGGTGCTCCGGCTTCCTCCCACAGTCCAAAGACATGCTGTTTAACTGATGACTCTAAATTGTCCCGTAGGTGTGAATGTGAGTGTGAATGGTTGTCTGTTTCTATGTGCCCTGCGATGGACTGGTCACCTGTCCAGGGTGAACCCGCCTTCGCCCAATGCCAGCTGGGATCTACCCCTAACGGGATAAGCAGGTGCAGATGGATGAATTATACTGTACATCAAGATTCACAGTACCATTTATTGTTTTTTTTCAGTTAGCATTAAAGAAGTCAGTGTACTTCACTGTTTCGTACTGCCAGGAAAGTGGTTGTCGATCAAACTGCCACCGGCAACTAAATCTCACAAAGAGAAGACTAATCTTTTTCCAAATATTTACTCATGTTTTATTTTTGTTTGGTTTTCTGAGATCTTCCTGTCGCTGCACTGAGTCGTTCTTCTGTTTTATTTGTGTTTGTGTGTATTTGAAACTATTCCACCCACTTCACTCAAAAATGAAAGGAATTTTGTTCCTTTTCCCGCGTGAACAAACTTCATACTTGAAACCTACTTTGAACTGATCTGTGTCTGCTGGTGCTGCAAATAATATCTGCAAGATTTGACAGACCAGAGGAAAACAACCAATCAGAGCTGACCTGAGGTCTGCGCGACGAAGCCACTTCAGTATATCCAGGGTGGCTTAACTAACCATAACAACGAGAACCTGCTAAACAGTCCTACAATGCAGGTCATCAACTTGTTAAGTCTACCCAGACTTCCTCAATCTTCACATGAAAGGGGCGGGGTTTGCAACATCTGACCAATCACAAACATGGACATGTCTACTGTCAGCAGACAGACAGGCAGAGCGGCACATTTTACAAAGGAAGAGCAAACTATATTAGACAAATACAAAGAAGTTAAACATTTAATCAGATTAACATTAACACAGCTGAAGCTGCCAAATGCAGGAAGATCAGCTGGCATGCTTTTATTGGAGTTCAGCTCTTCAACTGGAACATAACCTGCTCCGGAGCAGTATAAGTTACCATGGTGATATAACCCAATAAGAAGTGATCCATCTTCGTGGGACAGACACCCCCAAAACCTGCTTTGTAGTGCAGGACTCTGGAGTCAGCCATCCAGCTGCCATCTAGGAGAACTGGCTGTCAATCACTCTTGAACTTCGGTCAAACTAGGCAGTGCTGATCAAATATGAATAACTGGACTTGCACTTATATAGCACTTTTCTAATCTTCTCACCACTCAAAGTGCTTTACTCTACATGTCACGTTCACCCATTCACACACACATTCACACACTGATATCAGAGGCTGCTAAGGTGCCAAACTTTGCCCATCAGGATCTAGTCATTCATCTCATTCACACACCGATGGCTGTGCCTTCGGGAGCAATTTGGGGTTAAGTGTCTTGCCCAAGGACACATCGACTTTTTTGCCCAAAGATGCCAAAAAATTCATTGCCAACTGAATCTTTATACATTTGTCTAAATCACGCTGCTCTCTGTCCTCTCGTCTGGGCCTATATAGGGTATAACAATGCTATACATTCATACAGCACTACACTACATCAACAGTACAGTCCACTATATAGTGAGTAGTGAGTGATATCACAGCACCAGTTTGAATGTTTTCTCTCAGAAACAGACGTGAGGTTCCACCAGAGTCCAGTCAGTAAATTCAGTATTTTGAGTTCTTGGCTACACTTCCTTCTTTTCTCTCTGGTAGCCGTGTTTTTTATGCGGTCTGGATTTGAGTCTCAAAGCTGATTCGCTCTTCATGGACTCCCTTTTCCCTGCCGTGAGCTCCTCTCCTCCTGGTTTCCATAGTAACAGCTGAGCGTCCTCTCCCCCGGTGACCAGAGCCTCCCCCGCTGCGTCCCACAGGAAGCAACGCACCGTGGAGGCGTGGCCGCCCTCGAGGGTCCTCAGCAGACGAAGCCCTCTGTCATCGCACTCCATCAGGTGGAGATCGCCGCCGTTCCTCCCTCCGACCACCAGCAGCTTCTGAGCCTCCTCCAGCCACCTGCCCCCCACCAGGTAGTCCACGCCCCCGCCATCAGCCAGCAGGTTGAGACTACGAGCGTCAGCGGTGCTGAAAACAGTGAGGGGTTCGTCCGTGTCTAGCTGACCTAGATCCCACAGGTGCAGCCCCTCGTCGTGGCTGAGGCACAGCAGCTGGGTGTAGTCTGCTCCGCACCAACACACCGAGCCAGCAGACGAGTCGCTGTTACAGGTGGCGAGCAGCGCCTCCTCCTCTGCTCCCCGGCTCAGGTCAAACACATTAACAAGGCCATCTGTGGAGCTGGACGCCAGGCGGTCTTTCTCGCGAGGGTGGAAGCACACCTGTGTGATGTCATCACTGTGTGACTCAGAGTATACCCCGAGGAGCCCACCGCCTGGTTTCCTTACGTCCCAGAAAACCAGGAAACTGTCTTCGTCGTTGACCTGCTCGGTGCCAGCACACAGGAGCGTGTCGCTGCAGCTCAAGTCAAAGCTACAGTAGCTGTGTGACGGGTCGCTTTTAAACACCTGGGCTGCCTCGGTGCCGGGGCGGCGGACGTCCCACCGCCGGACTGTCCCATCAGCAGAACCAGAGTAGAGGAAGTCAGTGGAGGTGTGAGAGAAAACGACACCACAGAGTGGCCCACTGTGGCCCCGATACTCCCCCACCAGGCTCAGAGTGTCCTTGTTGTGGAGGTGGATGGTGAAGTTGGAGCAGGACACGGCGAGCAGGCCGGCCGGCTGCAGGGCGACATCCAGCAGGTAGGTTGGTTCCTCTGGGCGAGACCGCCGAGCGATGGACAGACCTTTAAGCTTCTCCTCCAAACCCTCCATGGCAGCTAAACATGAAGACATTCAACCACACTCAACAGGAAGAAGAGAAATGCAAATTTAAAGTTGCATTTCAGAAACCAAGAATTACATTAAGTCCAAAACGTTGCCTCTTCTTCTATGGCAAGACCCAAAACAAAATTCTAATCATTTAATGCATCCTTGCTTATTAGCCATGGTTCTGTGTATATTAGGTCATGACTTTTGTTGTGGTAGTAATCATTAGAAACCAATTTACAATTCGGCATACAATCAGTACAAGAATAAACAATTATTCAACTACGTTAGCTCCCTATTCCCACTCATCTTTAATCGTTATCTACCGCAATAACGTGTCGTTTCTTGGATGTATCCTGCGCCGAATAAGACACAGCAGCATACTAATTTGTAAAGGTTATAAATCGTATTCAATGTGATGCTTATTTTTGCAATAAAAGAAAATGTCCACATTTTTAAATGAAGTTTGGCGCTGGCTTCTTCAACTTTGAGAGATTCGAGCAGAAATCGCGTCACAATGACCGTTTTAATCAGTTATTGTGCTTGTGTGTGATGTGTTGTTATTAGCTGTTGTTAAAGTGTTATTAGTTGTTATTTTCAACCTACCTATTTGCTAGAAATGTCCACAAAATGAGGAAAAAACAACCGTTAATTCTGTAGACTACTTCGACACGTCTGTCGCCATGTTGGACAAAACACCGAAATAAACTTTAACGTTTTTATTAACTATTTTAACATGAACTTTAAACAAAAACCTGATTTAAAAAAGCACCGACAATGTCATCACGACACTTTAGCTAAAAACACGCATGGCGGAAACACTCTGTGTTACAATATTTACGGCCGGGTGGGAACCTTCCCTCGATACAAGGTTCCTTCCCTCGATACACCGGATACTATAAATGATGTTTAACAAATAATAAATAACTAAATAAATTGATTAACATAAACAAATATTTAGTGCCTAAAAATAATCACCAGATTTGTAAAATTATAGCAGCTTAATTAAATAGATTATTATTTTTTTTGTTGTTGTCATGACATGAAAAACCCTGTGGAATCTCATCTGCACCATTAGGACTAAAACTCAGATGAATTCATCAATAAATCAAGTTTTTATTTGACCTCTTTTCATTTGTGCAATACATGAAAAAAAATGAATAAATAAATTAAAGTTGGTTAATGGTGGAGATTAGAAACAAATACAGATCTACTAGTAGATATAAGTATCAGTCATCCAGCAGGTGGCAGCAGCAGCTTGCTTACAGTTTTCCAGCTGATCCTAATCTGAAGTGTCACATGTAAATCACTACTATGAAATATATATCTATATCTATATATCTATATATCTCGACTCCAGCCCCCCGCTAACGGCGGCCTGGTTGAAGATGGATGGATGGACCAAATTTCTGCATTAAAACAAATCATGAATATTTTGGGAGCAATTTTGCCTTTTTTGTTTTCTCTTTAGTTAATTTGATTTGTTGTAATAAACTGTGTTGAATTTCTGTGCATGTTTGCACATCTTCACCCCTCTGAAGCGTCATCAGCCTCAGTTCAACCCAGTAAACAACACAGATGAAATCAAATCTTTCTGTTGAGATCAGGTCAACACAGTGGTGAACTTGAGTAAGGGCGGAGGCCTCACATTGTTGTCATCACTGTCGGGAAGTTTGGTTTAATCTCCTTTATTATCTCACTTCCAGGAGGAAACTTCCTGCTGCCGAATGTAAACAAACACCAGCCAACACCTGTTTAAATGCTCACAGCTCCATCTTTATTGCATCTTTATTTCACATTTCTGTCCCAACTTTCTTTGACAAATTTAGTTTCAGGTCAGAACTTCTGTGTTGGAGGTTAATGTCAAATATCACAAGGACGCTGAAACTATGTGCACTCAACTCTGACACTGAACCTTCTGGTGTATTAACTGATGGAGAAGGGCTTATTGTCAGAGACTAGAGGTGACATTTCAGATGGTTTGCACCACAGTTTGAGTGTTTAGTTGATGCATCAAACACAAAACCAAAAAAACCCAAAGAGGAACAAACTTCCTGTTTCACTAGTTCAGAAAGGAAACCACATTCAGACAAAAACGCTGCAACAAACAGGATTATGTTTGTGCACGAGGAGAGGCCACATGAAGTGAAACGAGCCGGGCAGCGGGGCAACGCCGCCATCCTCCTTCTAGGGATGCACCGATACCGGATCGGACATCAAGCCAATACTGACTCAAACAGCTGGATCAGGTATCAGAGACAATAGTTTAATAGTAAATAGTCTATAATGGTTTTTCTTTTAACAGCATTGTTCGGTGGGTGTTTTTCTGGTTTACTGACTGGGAAATGTTGTCTTACCGCTCCTCAGTCTCTCTGACTCAGCAAGATGTATAAGGAGAAATATGCCAAATATGACGCACCATTTAGGACTCTAGGTCATTTATTGTACTGTAAGAAAATACTACTGGGATTTTGGACAGACCTGGTAGATCCAAACGGGTAATGCAGGTAAACTGGGAACCAGAGGGATCTTCAATTCACACCTCTGGAGGAGCTTTTCTGGTATCTCTGTGGACGTTAGGGGCATTGAACCGGAGTGGGCAATGTTAAAGCTTCCATTGCTGAGGATGCGGCGGTGAGCTGTGGCGGCAGTAGCTCAGTCTGTAGGGAGTTGGCTTGGGAACCGGAGGGTCACCGGTTCAAGTCCCGACATGGACCAAGAACTGAGTGTGTGCTGGTAGCTGGAGAGGTGCCAGTTTACCTCTTGGGCACTGCCGAGGTGCCCCTGAGCAAGGCACCAAACCCCCAACTGCTCGGGGCGCTTGTCAGGAGCAGCCCCCTCACTCTGACATCTCTCCATTGTTGCATGTTTGTGCATGTGTGTGTTCGGGTCTGCATGTACATTGTATAAGTTAACAACAGAGTGAAAAAATTGAATTTCCCCTCGTGGGACTAATAAAGGAATATCTTCTTCTTCTTCTTCTTCTTATCTTCTTCTAAAGGTCTTAGGTGCCTCAGGGGGCGGTAGCCCTCTAACACTGTGATGGACACCGGTGGTCAGGGAAGCCGTCCGAAAGACGAAGGAGTCCTTCCAAGGTCTGTTATCTCGGAGGACTCGAAGGGCAGCAGCCTCTGCCTAGGAGGAAGCAAAGCGGCGGGTGTGGGAAGAGTTCGGAGCAGCCATGGAGAAGAACTTTCCGTACTAAGATGCTTCTGGAAAACCATCCGGCACCTCAAGGGGGGGAAACAGGGAACCATCCAAGCTGTGTACAGTAAGGATGGGACACTATTGACCTCAACTGAGGAGGTAATCGGGCAGTGGAAGGGGCATGTTGAGAGGCAGAGCTGGAAGCTGATGGTGGATCATCATCAATTTCCCTGATAGACGTCACTGAGGCAGTTAAGCAGCTCCACAGTGGCAAAGCCCCGGGGATTGACAAGGTCCGTCCACAAATGCTGAAGGCTTTGGATGTGGATAGGCTGCCTTGGATGAAGAGTCACTTTAACACTGCGTGGAAGTTGGGAACAGTGCCTATAAAGTGGCAGACCGGGGTGGTGGTTCCCCTGTTGAAAAAGGGGAACCAGAGAGTGTGTGCCACTTATAAGGGTATCACACGACTCAGCCTCCCTGGTGGAGTCTACTCCAAGGTGCTGGAAGAGAGGGTTCGTAGGTAGCCGAACCCCGGATCAAAGAGGAACAATGCGGATTCGGTCCTGGTCATGGGACAATGGACCAGCTCTTCACTCTCGCAAGGATCCTGGAGGGGGCCTGGTACTACAAGCAACCAGGACTCAGCATAGTCAGACACAAACAGGTGTTTCTGATTGGTTGATCAGAGCTCCATCAGTCTCTGCCTGATAGAGCGCTCTCTAGACTCGTAGTTCTAAAGGTTGATTCCACCAAAATACTACTGTAGGTCTAAGGACTTGTAGTTTTAAAGGTTTACATCAAGTTTTCCAGATGGGACTTGGAAACATAAACATTTATCTGACTGTAGGTAAATTATTAAAATTCAGATTTAAACAAAAACAGAAAAACTCACATTGTCTTGAACCCTGTTTTAATTTCTATTCAGTTTCACACGCAGTTTATCAGTTCTTCAGGAAGATAACAAGCTCAGATCAACGTGTAGGACCAACTCCACCCATCCTGCCCAGCTCAGGTGAGCACAGTGCATTCTGGGAACAGTGCATTCAGTACCATAAACAACAACAACAAGTCAGCTTCATGCTGCCCAAACTGAGAAAGAGTCGAGAAAAGGTCGTCTTCCTCTCTTCAGTTCAGAGGTGAAAGGTCACCGGCAGAGGGCAGCAGCACCTGAACGCACCTCTGACAGCGCCCTGGAGTAAGGCACGCCAGCCCCAGCTGCTGCAGGCGGGAAACACCTGGAGGAATGTGTGAATGAAACATCAGGCGTCTGCCCAGATGTTCAGAGGAGAAAGAGGAGAGAGATTCAGGACAAACACTGGTGCTGGTGCAGTGATCTTTTGTTAAACTAGATCTGTCAGTTCTTTATTACTGGTGGACTCAGTCTCACTACTTTCCTTTTAGAAGTGAGCCTTCAAAATAATCAAAACACTGTAGACAGGAAAGAAATAAAGAAAACAATCTCAACAAAAGGTCCACTTACTTGCTAGTTACAGGGTTTTCAACCAGGTGATATTAGTTTAAAGCAGATACTGTACTGGCCTAGACGATGCATTTCAGATATTTAAAGTGTAATTCTTGATTGAAAACACAGCACAAGGTCCAATCTGTAGCTGCTCTGGAGCTTTCGACTATCACCAGTAACGTAATGCCTCTAATTTCTTAAACACATGAAGGTAACTTGCAATTTTTAGTTTGTAGTGGCTCAGTTTTAAAGCTAGAGTGAAGATACTGGTATAATAAAAGGGATCATCGGTACCAACCAGGTCATACTAGCTTGTCATGAAGGAGGTTAAATAACACTCCAAACATATGCTAAATTTTGGTGAGGAAAAACTGTCATGTCCATCTCCAAACGGGTCCCTTGACCTCTGACCTCCAGATGTGTGAATGTAAATGGGTTCTCTGGGTCCCCACCAGTCTCCCCTTTACAGACATGCCCACTTTATGATAGTCCCGGTCAGTCTGGGGCAAGTCATAGTTAAGTCAAATGCTTTTGCTCTGCGTGTTAGTAAATAACCTTACACTCCATTAAATCCTGTTGATGTCATGCTACTAGCTCTACTAGCTACTGGCCGATAGCCGGTTTGGGAACAGAGACTCTAGTAATATAGACAGCATCTTAAAAAGATATAATTAAGATCCTCTTATTTACAGACGTCTCTTTAAACATCCATGGACAGCGCTACCATGGCGCCATCTAACAACCACGAGAGTTTCACTTCTTTGCTTCTATACTCTTTGGTTTGCATACTGATAAATGCATATTTGGTCACAATTCAACACTCAAATGATCAATATTGGCCTTAAACATCCAGCATCAGTCGGGCTTTCAGTCACGTCTCATGGTCTTCATCAGTCCTCCAGTAGAAACATCTGTTTAATGGACATTGTGCTGAGACTGTAACAAAAAAGGAGCATTTCCTTCACTATAAGAAGATTGTACATTATAGTTTCTACCTGATGTCGAGGGTCATTAACTGATCACTGAGCATTTCTCATCAGAAGTTTAGTATTTTCATTCTAGAAAAACATTTCTTCTCTAACAGCAGCTGTGTTGAAATGTTGATATAATCTTATTTAAATATAAATCAGGCACAGAGGGGAGAAGTTGAGATTGGTCCGTCGATCAGTGGATCCACACTGAAGGTGAAAGGGCCCTTTACTGGCCTGAAGGCTTTCATCTTTACTGGGACTCAGCTGCTGAGTGGGAGGACGACAGGAGGAGAGACAGCAGGAGACAAAGTCCATGTGGATGCTTGTTATCAGACAAATTCCTGGTTATTAGATCGCCCTCCACTTCAGCTGGTCTCACTGCTCTTCATTAAAAAATTATTATGAATGTTTTTCACGGTTTCTTGACTCTCAGACACAGAAACGCTTACTGAGCTGGTGCTAGATCATCAAAAAAATGAATTTAGACCTAATAAAATCTATAAAATCCAATATTGCTGTGATAACTGAACGAGAAGAGGGACGTTTAAAAATGAGGAATCCATGCTGCACTTTGTTTTACGTTTGTGGACATATTCTTCATTTTATTTATTGTCTTGTTTAGCTATTTACTTTCAAGTCCTATTTATTAGATATGCTCAAATTGGGGGAAGGTTCTGTGTGGTATGTACAATCTATTAAATGCATAAAATCAGTAAAAATACATTTTAAAAAATGTGTACATTTTCAACTTAATTCTTGAATCTTTATTCTCAAAATTAAGACTTTTACACCTTTTTTCCCCAAATATTTTGACTTCATTCAGGCCCTGCTGCTCCATCTGGTTTCCCTCCAGTGAGAAAGATAAACAACTATATCGTGTAAAATATCTATTATTTTGCCTGAGCTGTTATCATCTCGTGACCTCCCTCCGTCTCTCCACGCGTCTTCCCTCCTGAGAGCAGCGTTATCTCCAGATGAAACAGGAAGTGGACGCCATCAGGAGCTTCTCTAACAGGAAGTCAGTTTACAGTGTTATATAAAACAGAAAAAGCTGAGCCAAGTGGGCCGATTACTGTCATCCCATGAAAAATAAAACTATTAATAACGTCTCTGTACATTTCCCAAACAAAGTGGCGCTGCCTTCCTTCCTTTCCTTCTGGATCGTACAGTATGTGCCCGGTCAGGAAGAACGATAGATCTCAGAACAGATCATCTGTCTGAATCAAGACAGAAACAGTCAGTGGGGAGAGCCCTTTAGGAAAATACTGTACATGTGCGATCAAACACCTCGAAAATCATCCGATTCTGATTCCCCTTTCAGAAAGACAAAAAGTTCAACTTTTAAATCACAGGTGTGTCCAACTCCACAGGTCAAAGGTCAAAGAGCAACCGTTCTCCATCAGGAACAGAGAAGTATAAAATCTTATTGCTTTGAGAGGTGAGACAGACGAGAAGGTTAATTATGAATTATAAAGAAGCCTCCTGACAAAGAACCAGATCAAGTTTAAACACTGAATCAAGTAAATCAACAAAAAAACGCATCTGCATCCGTTTTGATCATCGATTAATCATCATTTTTCTTTCACAAACTCTCCAAATGTGACCATTTGCTGCTTTTCTGTTTTATTTCACATCAACTAAATATCTTTGGCTTTTGGACTGTTGATCCGACTAAACAAGATGTTTTTAATTATTATCTTCTTTCATTTTACAGAGTAATGGATGATGAAAATTAGGGCTGCAACTAAAGATTATTTCTATTATCAATTAATCTGCTGAACATATTCAAGATAAATCTGTGATTTGGTCTATAATATGTCAGAAAATAGTGAAAAATCTCCATTCCAGCTTCTCAAAGTCAAAGATGATATCTTTAAATGTCTTATTTTGTCAAAAAAATATATTCAGTTTATTATAGTATAAAATGGAGAAAAGCAGGAAATGTCCATATTAGAGAGGCTGAAAACACCATTTTCTGCCATTTTTGAATGAAAAATTCTTTAACGATCAAATTACTATTTTTCTGTCAATCAACTGATCAATAAGTCAACTAATTGTAGCAGCTTTAATCTCAGTGGTTTTGAAATGATATAAAATTAGAAAATATCTAAATAAATTAATTTCTTCTTAAATTCAAGCTGCTTTTCTCTGTTTTATGTATTGTAGTAAACAGGATATATTTGGGTTTGGACTGGATTTTCTGACATTTTTGCATGAAAAATTACTTTAACAATTATCAAAATATTATTTCCTGTCAATTAACTAATCAATTAGTCAACTAATCATTGCAGCTCTAATGAAAATAATCAGGCCTACACAGAATACTGCCCACATGCTCATCCATGAGGTTTTTACTAAACACTTTTCAGTCGCTAAAAGACAACACTGACATGTTGCCTTTAATTGTAATAATAATAACATCATTAATAACAATGTAAATCTAAGACACAGGTCGTTTATCAGTAGCCATCAGTGGTGTTTTCAGTCTTTCAGAGGCCACTCACTGTTTAGTATGAACTAAGCTGGTGGAGGAGGAGGAGTGGATGTTTGCCTCAGTGCATCCTGGGATCAGGAGGAGCCGTCAGATTTGATTTTAAATAAATCTAAAAGATCAGAACAGAGAGATATCGCTCGCTAACATCAGCATCCAGATCAGCTTTAAGGCTTCACCTCAGTCCCGACCCAGAGGGCTACAGAAAGGGCTTCTGGATGGGAAACCTGATCTGACAACAGCATTAAGTGAACCTTTAGAGGGTCACTTCACTGTTTTAAAGCTGACTGAACATCCAATCAGGAGAGCTGAATGTAGCTGAAGAGCAGCGGCACCAGGAAAAGCACATTGAAGCCCACCGCCCCGTAAACGATGTAGCGGTAGGGCAGCTCCACCTCCATGTGCTGCCTGGCCTTCCTCACGTCCGTGCTGGGCACGCCGAACACCCGGCACACCAGCGGGATGGTGACAGCCTTCATCAGCGCCCGCGTGGCCATCAGCACCAGCACGCCCAAGACGAGTCGCAGCAGGGCTGTGCCCACCAGGCCGGCGCTGATGGCGGGCATGGTGAAGGGCAGCTGGTCCGCCGTCGGGTCGGGCATCAGCCCCAGGTAGTGGTTGACGTGGGAGGCCAGCGCCACGCCGGCGCCCGTGCCCAAGATCTGAGCGGTGTCGCCCCGCGAGGTGCTCCAGGTGTCCAGGGTGAAGGAGAAGAGGCCCAAACCCAGGTGGAGGCAGATGATGATGAGTGGGGCGTAGCGGCACGTCAGGTTGAAGCCGTCGATGAGGTCCAACGCCGGCAGGAAGAAGAGCAGGATCAGGACGCTGTACAGGACGCCGGCGATGACGTCCTGGAGGAAAAAGAACCAGAGAAGGTTACGGTATTTACCTGACAGCATGATCCAAACTGAATCACACAGTTCAGGGTCGTGTTTAGGGACAGAACACATGAGTACAACTGCAAAGTACACTAGCAGACTTTGAAAAGACCGAAGTCTGACTCACATCTAAACACAAGGTGTCTGAGGTCTCAGAGATTTTAGTCTCAGACTAGAATATTTAGCAAAGACTGGAGAATTTGCAGGGTCACTATTTACAAGATGACAACTAGATTCCTTCAGAGATGATGTCACTTCCTGCTCATGGTGGAAATTTAAAAGAAGAAAAACTGTTGAGAAATCAGATTACACTTAGGAATGATCTTAAGAGCCGACGTTAAAGTAAAAAAGAGACATTCATTAGTTATACTGACCGTCAAGTCTGGTAATAACCTTCAGGAGCAACTCTCAAGTGATCAACAGCCAATCAGACACAAGTATTAAACCTTTCCTAGATATTGCATCTGAATAATTAACTTATTTATTGGTGCGTTTCCTGCTGATGGATGAAGGAAGCTGAGGAGAGGAAGCAGGACATGGCTCAACATGGCGGTGAACTCTGGACTCCAACACAAAGGTCATCACAGTTGTTTATTTATTGACCCCAACAGCAAACTGACAGTTGGCTTTGTGCACCAACGATTACTGTATGTGTGGATTTAACCTTTCACAGCACTGACAATGATTTCTGAGGGTGTCTTACTGGTTTGCATGACTGTCCCTGTATTTACCTGCTTGAATACTATGTAAAGGATAAAATTTCTTCTGAGGAAACTTTTTTTTTTCAGTGTGCATGTGTGCTTCACCATGTGTGCACAGTGGGTGGAGAGTACAAATACACATGTAATAGTCCCTCATCAGGCTGACTCAGGTGTGCTCAGTGTTTACTTTGCTGTGTCTAAACAGCGTCTACTGTCCCTGGACGAGAAATCGATGAGGGTTTACAGCATCGGCCAAACCGTGGAACATTTCAGCTGTTGCCAGGCGGGTTAGCCCACTTGGACAGAAACCAAGGTCCAGTTACAGTTTAAATATCTATTTGGCTGCTTAAATACACGTTGGTACACCTAAGTCCTGATCTCACAGTCAGCTGTTAACCTGCGAGCGCCAGAGCCGCCGTCACATGTTGGTGCGCCGCTCAGCAGGAACTCGTGTCCCGGCAGGCTGACTCACAGTACAAGGACGTCTTTTACTGTCTGACCTTTTAAAGGTGATGCAGCAGCGAGATAACCAGCAGGAAACCCCTCAAAGGGTTTACTGTGATTTATCGCCTCACTGCTGCCGCTGCAAACTTTTATCAGCTCTCTTAATGACAGTGAGTGAAAGCGTTCAGCTGCCTGTAACTGTCTCCTCCACTGACACAACTAAAGGAAGCTCTGAGGCAATATGAGCTGACTGAGCCAAACATGGCCAGAATAGGGATGCTAATTTTCCTACATTTTCTTAGCCGATAACCAACCCTCATTAACCGATTATTAACCGTTAACCGACAAGATTAATGCATCTCATGCAGTGTTGCACCAGCTGCAGTATATGAGCACAACAGACAACTGAGTCAACGGTTCACCATCAGGAGAGTTACTGTAGCAGCCACGGTGCTGCGTTCACTGTCTCCGGTTCACCGTCAGGAGCGTTACTGTAGCAGCCACGGTGCTGCGTTCACTGTCTCCGGTTCACCGTCAGGAGAGTCACTGTAGCAGCCACGGTGCTGCGTTCACTGTCTCCAGTTCACCATCAGGAGAGTTACTGTAGCAGCCACGGTGCTGCGTTCACTGTCTCCGGTTCACCGTCAGGAGAGTTACTGTAGCAGCCACGGTGCTGCGTTCACTGTCTCCGGTTCACCATCAGGAGAGTTACTGTAGCAGCCACGGTGCTGCGTTCACTGTCTCCAGTTCACCATCAGGAGAGTTACTGTAGCAGCCACGGTGCTGCGTTCACTGTCTCCGGTTCACCATTGTGAGAGTTACTGTAGCAGCCACGGTGCTGCGTTCACTGTCTCCGGTTCACCATTGTTAGAGTTACTGTAGCAGCCACGGTGCTGCGTTCACTGTCTCCAGTTCACCATCAGTGAGAGTTACTGTAGCAGCCACGGTGCTGCGTTCACTGTCTCCAGTTCACCATCAGGAGAGTTACTGTAGCAGCCACGGTGCTGCGTTCACCGTCTCCAGTTCACCATCAGGAGAGTTACTGTAGCAGCCACGGTGCTGCGTTCACCGTCTCCAGTTCACCATCAGGAGAGTTACTGTAGCAGCCAAATGTTGATTAAATGTTATATATAGGCTATAATTATCAGAACAATACAAATATTCAGGCTCCAAGACGTGAGCAGCACCGTGGCTGCTACAGTAACTCTCCTGTTGGTGAACCGGAGACAGTGAACGCAGCACTGTGGCTGCTACAGTAACTCTCCTGTTGGTGAGCCGGAGACAGTGAACACAGCACCGTGGCTGCACACTGCTAAATGCAAGGCACAAATCTTGTTGGTTAACAGTTAACAATCAGTTAGCGAGGGTCTGTTAATAATATTTTCCAATTGAGTTGGATAACAAGGAAGACAACAAAATAAAACTTCAACAAGAAATGTCATGCTGATGCAGTGCTCACCAAACAAACACAGAAGGGTTAAAGTCTACGTCTCATTTAGACTTTAAATTGAGCCTTTAAATGAAGGATAACTGCGAGTTAAACTGTGAGTCTGGTGAAAGGTGTCCAGATGTCAACAACATCATCGTTGGCAGAACAGCGTTTTTGTCCACGAGCTCTTCCTGCAGAACAAAGCATGAGGAAGTAGTTTGATCAGGCATGATGATTTCCAGAATGCCTTATGCCTTCCTAATGGCTTGCCATGTGTTCCCATTCAACTCTCTGAAGCACAACAGTCCCCACGTGGGCCGACCGTGGAGCCTCCAGAACAGACTTCAGACTGTGTTATCAGCTGGAAACGAACTCCGTACATGACCTACAGATCTGATCTGTCTAAAATCACTTCAGTTCTGAGGTCTCCACCTAAATGTGTTTCTGAGACTGTCGTTTAAACAAATCTAGAAAACACAAAGCTGTTGTCTCTTAAGCTTTTGCAGCTTGTATCCCACTCCTTCTTGGAGTTATAACTTTCAAAACTGAACACAGACATAATACACATATATTTAATTAATAAATACATTTTCTCAGCTGCATCGCTAATAAACATCTAAAACCTGCTATCTGCATCTGAAAAGATGCTGCATCTGTCTGAAAATCATCACATTTACAATTTGTCTTCAGTATCAAACTAATCCACTGATAGTTGTCTGTACAATGATGGGTACCCTGCAAACAGGAACTGTTAACAGCTAATTCGGCATAATTTAATAAGCCAATTTGCCAAAATGTATTAAAAAAGGCTAAAAATAATGGGGCCACAGCATATCTCACTGAATCCATGGTGACATTATACAGTATTTCCTGTTAACATCCTGCAAAGCATTTAGCATTTAAAATCAATTAATATAATTGTGTTTCTTACTGAGGCTCAGACTGCCCAGTCAACACGGCTCCTATATTCATGTTACACTGACACTCCCCTCCTCTATCATTCATATGTGGTAGGGCTACAATTAACAAATACTTTCACTGGTGATTAATCTGTTCATTATTTTATCTAATCAATTAGTTGTTTGGTCTATAACATATTAGAAAATGTTGATTAGTGTTTCCAACAGGCCAAGATGACGTCCTCAAATGTCTTGCTCTGTCCACAACTCAAAGATGATACTCAAAGCAATTAATTGATTATCAAAAGAGCTGGCGATTAATTTAACAGTTGACGACTAAATGATTAATCGTTGCAACTCAGCTTTTTGCACAGAAACAGTCCTTAAGTGTGCAACTCTCATAAAAACTGTTGGCGTTCCCAGTCAGAAATCCCAAAGACTTCAAGATCTTCCAAAGATCCCAAATATGTCTGAATTACAGGGATTTTTCCAAGTTATTACTGTACAAGTATGACATAGTTTAGAAGAAGCAGATGCAGATTATATGGGCAAGTGGAAAAATCTGGTTTCTTTGAGCTTACTGAATACTTAAGAGGAACTTTTGCAGAAGGCCAGAGTTGAAGGGATTATAAAGATCTTACAGATAAACTGACATCACTAGTTACTGATGGAAAGTAAATTAGAAACACAAGCCTGTGCTGAAATGTAAAAATGACCATGGAGAAGATCAGCAGGAGTTTCTGCATTTACAGACGGAGGATTTTAACCAGACACAACCACGAGAGGTCACATTGATGCTTTGGGTGCATGTAGGAACATGAAGAGGAGGAGGAGGAGGAGGAGGAGGAGGAGGAGGAGTAAAGGGCTGAGGGAGAGGAAGAAGAGAGGGACATGTGGAGTACAAACTACAACAGGAAGAACCAGTAAAAGTCTAATTTGTAGGAAGGAAACAGGTAATTAAATGGTCCCCTGCAGTAATAAACAAACAATGCACTTCAAGTGTGTTTTAGTGTTTGGACATCCATATTAAATCCAGTGAAAAATACAGCTGGAACAACCACCTCACTCATGGTTAAAACTATAAACCAGCACAAAAATCCCTATTTCCACCATAAGCCACCCAGTTCTGAACACACATCACTTTACAAACACTAACAACAGGAACATTTGCATTTTGGAGCATAACACAGCAAACTGAAAGCACTCGGGAATGGGCAGGCATGATGGGAAATGCAGGCCGTCCATGTCGCTATGATACTCAGGGCACTTCCTGTAAACCTGTGGCATTTTACTTACTTACCTACTCCCGACAGAACACCACGGCTGATTTTCAACCTACATGCACATTTTTGCAACTCAAACAGAGCAGCTCTTATTAGCAACAAGCTAGCTCGTCTGCCGAGTGCCATCTTTCAGCGTACAAATGGTGTCAAAGCTCCGCCTCCACCCTCGGTGACACACAGCGATCAGAGGGAAAAGAGAGCAGAGAAACAAGCGTAACAGTAAACGACAACAAACTATATTTTTGTAGATTACAGCCCACTAAAGCCCTGCAGAAGGCTGCTGGTGCAAGCTGGCAGTGACCCTGATGAAGACCTATGTTGGCTAAACGCGTTGCTCATTTTAAACAATTATTGCCATGCAAAATAAAGGTATTTAAAATTTGTTCAAACACTATAGACTGCCTTGGATTATTTTTGAGGGCGCCTTGCATTTTGTACTTTTTTGAGATGGTATTCCACCCACGCAATAAGCCCTTCACAAGACTGAATGAGGATTTCTGTTTTATTTTAGTTATGACTGTACTTAGGTGGGTCACATTGATGATACTGATGTTGAAAAGATGCAGCTTTTTATAATGTAATCATATTTTAGAGATACTTTCTATATAAAAAGGCAGATCTTTTCTCTTTTTAAAAAAGACTTTGAAAGTGTAAAAGACAGCTGGCAGGGCATAAAACCAGTGATCTGCTGATCTTTACCAATCAAGACTGTTTAAATCACAAATTGACTCTAACTGTGAAGAATCGTGAATATTAGTTATTGAGATTAAGCCGGGATGATGAGGCATGGCTCAAATTGCAGGATGACTCAGGTCTGCGCCAGACAAACTATTCTGAACCGTAAATCTAATTAACTGCTGAATTAATTGACAGCTGAGGAGACAACAGGAACATTATTTCTGCTGGGATGGTCACAGATGGAGCAGATGATCTGGTGACTATATACAGCCTGAGGTTCCTGAGGTGGAGGTCTTAGCCACGACGCCACCTGCATGCAGCCACAGAAAGCCCTTAAAGGAACGATGTGGAGTTACCTTCTGCAGTTTGTCTGGGAGGACGGCCAGCGGACTGTAACGTCTGCCATCCACCAATCCCTCTGACTCAGCCGTGACCACGGAGAATGTTGCCACGGGGATAGACAGCCCAACCCGGGACTGACATCATTTCCCAGTGAATCAAATTACCACAAACAACGTTAATGTGACTGACGCGTGGACAGAAGAACCCACACACTCATCTGTGGTGATGCTGGAGTCATCTGCCAGAAGATTTAGGCTCCAAATATAACTTATGAGTGGATAAAATAATCCATCTGACCTCAGGGTCTCCACTTTTAATTAGTTATTCCTTTTTTTTTTCATGCTTTTATTCATTCAGATTTATTTATCACAAGTCATATCGTCATCGCAGTACTGAACAATGTTTTTCACTTTGTTATCAATGACCTCGTGATAACATATTCAGAGCCTCTTAAAGCCCATGGATGTGATGCCACCCAGAGATAATGTATGTACTGCTGTAGGGCACCAGGAATAAGCACACCCATTCAGAGGTGTTACATGATGTATTTCATGACTCTACCTGTGTTGTACCACAGTGATCTCATCCAGCCAAAACCCTGCTGTCAGCAAAAACTACAATCTACTGACGTGAGCAGCAAATAAAAAGTTGCAGGAGCAAGTTTTTGCAGGCATGCCATATACCTCAGTGTTTTTCCAGGAAGGACTGAGAGATGTCTTAACCACTTATGTCTGCACTGAGCCGACATACTGTAGATACAGGCCTGAGCACGCTGAGGACAGGATGCACAGGGCAGATTTGGCGTGTGGTAGAAGGTAGTAGAGGTAGAAGCTGGCGAGACTCAAATCCCAAAAGAAAGAAAAGATTAAAACACTGAAGAAATGAACTGAAACAAAATGCTAAAAACTGGACTGTCCCCTGGGAAACATTCCTCCGGTAATAGCAACCCCTGCTGGGTGTAAATGAGTAGCAGACGCCTGGCCAGATGTCTACTAAACAAGACATTTGAAGACGTCATCTTGGGCTTTGGGAAACACTGATTATTTTATAGACCGATTAACCGATTAATCAAGAAAATAATCAACAGATTAATCGACAATGAAAATAATCGTTAGCTGCAGCATCTATCTACTGTATCTTCCTATCTACCTATCTACTTATATCAGCTGATGAAGCTCAATCACTGACTGAAAGCTCTAACAAAGCTACTACGTGGATGTTGGGTTGAGATCATTTTGACAAATGGTAAAAAGTGATCTTTAACTATCACAATATGCCAAATGACTGGAACAGAGTGCACATTCACTATCAGTTTGACCGATTGCATGAACCTATTGATTGACAAAATGAAAATGACACTAACAAGCAAAGTGACCTGAAGCCAGAGGAAATGCAGCTAAATGTTGATTATTACAGTAACTTCATCCACACCTTTATGAAACTGTCAAACTAGCCTGAAAAATGACCAAATTCCCATTTCCAGTTATTTCAGCCTTGTGCTTAAGTGTGGTTGTTTGGTGTGTTGTTACGTCTACAGTTACACAGGTGATTGTGTTGCTGACATCAGAGCCTGACGCCAGCTCAGCTCTGGAGCCGACCTGACTGCTGGTCGGATACCATTTCCAACGTGTCGGCTATCGTGTTCAAACGGGCAGCATGACGACAAACTGGCACTGCACGTGGCAAGGCCGACGCCATCTGTGTGAGAGTGTGTGCGTGTGTGTGTGTGTGTACGTACCAGGACTGAGTGCATTCCCATGTAGATTCGGCTGACACAGACCAGCAGACACCAGCAGAGAGCCAAGCTGAAGCCCAGTGTGAACGGGTACTGTGGACGTGAGAGGAGACACTTTAACACAACACACACCTTGGAGGTTAAACCAAACAGGTACATGACCATGACTTTTGTTGAAAAACATCCTTTTGATTAAATAGTATATACATAAAATGCAAGGTATTCATTTATGGAAAACGCAATTATTGGAACCCTAAGTGTATTAAAATTGCTTTTGTTTAAATATCAGCCAAAAAAAAAAGTTAGTTGTAACCAGCAATTGTTGGATGTTGGGAAAAAAAAAATCGATTCAACTATGTATTGTAATTTTTGTATTTTGTGTTCATGATTTTGAAATAGATTAATGATGAGAATAATATTTTGTTATGTGGTCTATGTGAAGGTAGATGGAAGTTCCACCTCCACATAGGGCTTTTATTGTTGTAGTCTGAGTAATGTCATATCTGTTCTGTATCCATCAACCAAAACAAACCTAGAAAGTATTAAAGGGTGGAGGGTGGGCGTGGATCCGACCTCCACCCTCCATGTTAAATCCAGCCTGGTAAACACTACACATCCAGTAAAGGAGGGAAACACTTTGGAAAAGCAGAGCTAGACATCACGGCTAAAGCTGCACGCTAACTCCGTCACGGAGAAGAAACGTCATCGTACGGCGGTAACGTGCGGTCCGGTCGGCCGTCATTCTCGTCTCCGTGGTCCGACGGGCCGACGCTACGACTGTAGAGCTCCATATACTGACATTTATGTTAAATGCATTCAGACGGCCCCGATGGAGCTGACCATGGATGGATAAAGAGAACGGAGCTGACGGAGAGCTAGAGACCACCTTGGAGAAGTTAGAGGAAGTAGACACCTGGGACTACGTCTGCTTTTCAAAATAAGGTGTTAACAAAGGGATACTGGATCTACAAAATCCATCTGTGGAAATAAGATTGATTGGATTATATTCAGCAGAAGTACAAAACATTACATGTTATTGGGGGAAGACCTGCTCTAGCCTCTGAGTCATAGCTGCCAAATATCATATTGTAATTCACAGTCCACCGCTCAGGGTTTCTCCCTCTCCTCTGACACTGTGCACAGGCAGGCAGGCAGCCGACAAAACCAGCTATTTATGCAAATGATGCTTGATGAAGTCACCAACATGCAAATGACCACATGATGTCGTCTGGCAACTTTTAGGGAAGTGCGAGCTACCTTCACTGGAAAAGAGTTGGCACACATTCCACAGAGCAGCTTTAAGCATACAGTGCAAAATGTTTTTAATGGGTCTCGTCACCAAGGAAGTTAAATTACGCTCCAAAATTGCGCTAAATTTTGGCTAAGAAAAACTGTCATGACCATTTTCAAAGGGGTCCGTTGACCTCTGACCTCCAGATGTGTGAATGTAAATGGCTTCTCTGGGTCCCCACCAGTCTCCCCTTTACAGACATGCCCACTTTCTGATAGTCCCAGTCAGTCTGGATCAAGTCATAGTCAAGTCAGCACTCTGACACACTGACAGCTGTTGTTGCCTGTTGGGCTGCAGTTTGCCATGTTCTGATTGGAGCAGATTTCTGATGCAGAACAGATACAGTTGCTGTATATAGTTAAACGCATGTCTGCTCTGCTTTACCTTTGTTCTGCAGGTAAACTCCATGCTTTGCAGTTTAGACCTTTATTTGTTAATGAGTCTCTGCATCAAAGCTGATCTGTCGAACTCCTTCATGTTTATCGATCTGACCCGGTGATTACAGTGATAATAAAATGATTGTGTGTGCTGGAGCCTCGATAACATGTTGCAGTGATGTAGTGGATTCGATGTACACCAGAGCTCATAAATATTTTAGCAATCCTGCTGTTTTCTTTATCAGCTGTACTCGTCGTCCTGTAGCGGGAAGGAGAGGGAGGGGAGGAGGGCTCAACACTGCAGCTTAAAAGTGTCCAAAGTCAGGTTGTTTTTCCCCTCGTGACTCAGATATTTAATGTTGTTTTCTAATCAGTGTAAACTGCAAAAAAATGCACTGAGTCACAGCTCCTCAGTTTGGATCTGGGTCAAATACATGGATTAAAATCAGATCCAGAACCATGAGACCTGCATGTGATGTGAGAACTCAATTCAACAGTAAAGTCTGTGTCGTTCGACCGTCTGTGGCTCGTCTGGGCGACGTCAGCGTGATGAACAGATAAAACCAGAGAGAACCAAACCTCACAAACTGAACAAGATCAAAACATACTCAGTGCCACTCAAATGTGTTTCAGACAAGTGCCGTTTAGAGGTCCTTTAGACCACTTCACAACCTGACATCCCAAAGTCTCTGGTCCACACCAAGTAAGCGATAATGTACAGTGAGCCGGTCATTGTGGTGAAATAGACCCCAAAAAATTCTGCACACTTAGATCCATGCAGTATTCATCATCACTAGATTCTTTAAGACTAAGCTTTCGGTCTGTCAGACCTTCATCAGAGCAAACATTACTCTACAAAGAACGGCCTGGTAGAAATAACCACCGCTCCCATTCTCATTACTGCTAGTATGCAGAACACCTATGCAATCCCTGGTGGTGGTAGAGGCTCCACCTTTTTCAAAATACAAAGATGGGTGGAACACCGTGAATTAGAAAAAAAAAAAAACATATGAGATCATGAAGCACATAATAATATCATACAAACACATAACAGTGAAAGGGGCTATGAAAAGCATCAGGTTTGAACAATCATAAAGATCAAGATCATAGAGATCCCCAGATCGATTAGAAAAAGCAAACTTCTCAGAAGAGGTTCAAAAAAAGATGTGAAACATTATTTATTTCACAACAATGACCCGCAAGTTGTACATTATCCCGCTTATTACACAGCTACTTACTGAAGAAATCAATAATTTGACACTAAAACGATCCTCCAGAGTCCAACATCGAACTGTGTCCATTATAACGGTCTGTTACAAAGAAATAAGAGACAGACTTGAGTATTCAACAAAACCGAATAATAAAGGCCTTTACACACCGGGGTCGTGACGAATAAACACGAAAATGTGAAATACTCATCTGTGAATATTATACGTCTAGGGCTTTTATTGTGAAAGGTAAGAACAGAAGGAGTGCCATCTTGGGTCAGACTCAGAGCCTCTGTGTTGTTTCAGAAATATAGTCGCCTTTCAACCCGTTCAGCACAACGTGATTGGTTGATGCATTTGTAAGTGGTGCAAAAACTCAGAAAATCAACCTTGGGCGGAATAAAGGTAAGTCGTTTTTTTTCTGTGTAATATTCGCTTTCTGTTTGAAAGCATTCATGACAAAAACAACAGTTTGAAAAACTATAATGAAGTGTGAATTAATCACAAGGCCTTGAGGCTGTAAATAATCATTTCCATCATCGATCAATCAGCCCAATTTTCAGTAAAATGTCAGAGAATAGGGAAAACGCAACGTCCCGCAGCTGAGGGTGACGTTTTTAAATTACACATTTTGTCTGATCCACAGTTTAAAACCCAAAAAAAACCCATCAGTTTACTATCACATAAAACAGCTGAGAGGCTCAAACAAACGTACACTTGGCATTAAAGAATGAAAACTCGAAGGCGTTAAACACATAATCAAAACAGCTGCTTGATAATAAAAACTTTCTGCCAGTTGACTAAAATAAAGTTGGATATGAGCAGCGACGTGCAGGTCTGCAGCGCGAACGCAGCCAGAAAGAGAGAAAAGAAAATGAGTGACGGCTGAGCGGGGAGAAAGAGACGACGGACGAAAGCTGCTGAGGTTTGCACACTTGTTAAAAGCCTTTTGTTCCCTTCATTGTTGTTGAGACAGCTCAGATTTCCTCTGACAGACCAGAATTACATGACAAATCCCAAACCATCACTGGGACTCCCACCTCCCAGCCTTCAGGGGGAAATGTGGCATCAGAGCTGTATGATGGAGCTGGATGGTTAATTAAACAGGGATTATACTGCATAAGGCACTAGTTTAAAACTACTAACTGATGTTAGCTGCAAAGGTTCAATTTCAAGACTTTATCACATGTAAAAAAATTATCATATCTAAAAAAGTCATATAGTATATCAAAGCATTACCTCAATATTGAACTATTTACTAAGTATTCAAAACCATATAGTAATAAGTTAACATTCATAATCACTGTAGAGCTGCAACGATTAATCAATTAGTTGTGAATTATTAAACTAATTGCCATCTATTTTGATCATCGATTAATAGGTTTGAGTCATTTTTTAAGTACACAAAAATCAAAAAACTCTGATTCCAGCTTTTAAACATGAACATTTTCTGGTTTCTTTCCTCGTCTATGACAGTAAATTGAATAGAGTGGAGAATCCACCATTTTCTGACATTTATAGACCATAAAATTAGGGCTGCACCTGAATCAGAATCTACAGACAGGTTACAGACTATCAGAATCCATTTTGAGTTTCAGTGATGATTTCAATCTTATAGTCAACGTAGTCAAATTCTGTCCCCCACAGTTTCATTATGAACCAAAACTGGTGGGGTCTGGCAGTATTCAACTCAGCAGGTCAGGGCGAGGGTCCCGCGGTGGGCTGCCACTGGCTCTCGGCTTGGGCATGGGTGGCTCGGATCTCCGGCGCCCCTCACCCGGGCCGGACCTCACCGCTTCCCGGGACCGTGGTGCTGACTGCACCCTCTCTCCCTGAGAGGATGGACCGGGCTCCCAGCGAGACCGTCAACCGGGGTGGACTGTCCTCTGTGTATGAGGGGTCTGGGGTTGAAACACGGACCCTATTCAATTACCGAGCTTTGGTGTGACTTTTTTGCTGTCATCATCAGTCATATCTATGCAACCAATGTGTTTATCATTCATCTGTTCACAAGAGCACAAAGTTCTTCTAGATCTATAATCGACGGCTCAACTTCAATAATCTGAAGTCGACTGAGGGGTCGCTGACAATGATTGGATTCATCGGCGTTCAGTGTGCAGCCCTACAAACAGCTAATTAATCAACACATTAACACATTTAACAACTAACTAATCAACTCAGTAATCAACACATTAATCTGCATGGAAAATAATCGTTAATCACTGTGTCAAAGGGACTTTTTAATCCTATATTAGGGGGGAAATATTGCACTGTGACAAGATTGATTAAATTCTCATTAATTTAGACAAGTGAAACTGAAAAAATGTTTTGTTGTTTTATCCCAAAATGCTGAAACAATAAACGCTAAAAATACATTATTGTCCAGCCTGTGGCGTCATCTTTAAATTTTCTTAAATTACACATATTTTTTTGTCATATTTTAAAGGCACTAACAGTGATTCATAAACAAAATTTAGCATTTATGCTGTCATGTTAAAGACAGATATCACTTTCAACCTCTCCATTTTCAGTTGATGACCTCTATGATCCTTGTAGTGTCTGCCTATAATTTGAACTTCTCCTTGTTATCTGCTGTGTTGAAACGCTGCTGCAGCGTTAGTCAGTGCTCCAAGGTGACTGAATTAACACACGACAAACTGAAACAAGTCCATAACAATGACGTTCATGGGCTTTTTTTTTTTTTTTTTTTTTAACCTGCATTAACCTGATGGATGAAAAGATAGAAAGCTGTTTTACTGCCAGCGCTGGCTGCAGTATTTTACTGGACTTTTCTGTCACACAGAGATAACCTTTGCTCTAAATAATGGCTGCTTATCTGCCAAACAGGTCGTTGGTGAAGAACACAATCTAACCACAGCTCAGATTTATCCTAAACCATGTGCTGATTTCACAGCTTGTGCTGCTTAATGGAAAAGTTAATAAGACCCAGTGTGATTTACTGATATATTTTACTGCAGTATAATTTATCCACACTTTCTGCCCAGTTAAAAAATATCAAAACTTGTGCTAGAGTTTGGTACATTTGTCTTTTGTGCTACTGTTGAAGTTTTTCTCAAGTAAGTCTGTGTTTCTGAGTTGACTGCCCTCGAGTATTATTTAAATTTATGCTGTGTGGTAAACCCGAAGCAATAAAAGAAAAGAAAGAAAACTCAGAGGCCACATATATTTTAATATCGGTCGGCCCACCGGACTGAAATATCTCAACAGCTGTTGGATGGATTGCCATGAATTTTTTGGTACACTCATCCACGCGCCACTAAATTAAATCTAAATTTGTCCAATACTTTATGACCACACACCTGCAAAATTAATCACATTCCCATCAGCCTCAGCTGTACTGTTTAGTGCTAATTAGAAAAGTGAGCATGCTAACATCACACTGACTCTGTGTATATGCACACTAATATTACACTATTATTCCAAATATGACAATATGGTGAGTTTGATACGGGTCATGTAAACAGCATATTTTAGTTCTGATTTTGAATGGATCATTTTCAGATTAAGACATCTGTGATATGCTGATATTAGAGTCTCAACTGAAGTTTGGACATGCAGCCTCTTTCCTGTTAACCAGCTGACAGTTTGCAGATATGACTGCCCTAAAGAAAAGCCCACATTTCTGGTCAGAAGTGGAAACACACCTACTTTTAAACATCATGAAAGACTTGGATCGGTAGGTTTTTGGATATCTGAAAATATCACAACACCGAACTTTTCTAGAAGGTGGTTGAAGGAATGAAGGGAGGCTGTTTGTGCACCACTGATTACAGTAATCTTAGTATGCATGGCTGCATGTAAACAGGAATATTAGAGGATTTTATGGGTGCACGGTGGTGTAGGGTGAGCGCTGTCGCCTCACAGCAAGAGAGTTGCAGGTTCCATTCCAGCTTGCGGCTCTTCTGTGTGGAGTTTGCATGTTCTCCTCGTGTCAGCGTGGGTTCTCTCCGGGTACTCCGGCTTCCTCCCACAGTCCAAAGACATGCTGTTTAGGTTAATTGATCACTCTAAATTGCCCGTAGGTGTGGATGTGAGTGTGAATGGTTGTCTGTCTATATGTTGTCTGTCTCTATGTGCCCTGTGATGGACTGGCGACCTGTCCAGGGTGAACCCCGCCTTCGCCCAATGCCAGCTGGGATCGGCTCCAGCCACCCCGCGACTCCCAACGGGATAAGCGGTTGACGATGAATGAATGAATGAAATATAATATAATCCTTATAAAGGAGTATTGTCTTTTTTGGAATAAGGGGGAAAACTGACTATTTTGTGCATTTAAACATAGTCATTGTCACTGTGAACATCAGAAATCAGAAATCGATTTATTGTAAAGTAGGTTTTCAAATACAAGGAATCTGCTTCAGTATTAGTTCTGCACTACAGATGCTAATTTTGAAATTATTTTTAAACTGATAACTGGACTCGTTAAGCAATTATTTGCTCCAGCTGCAGTATATGAGCACAGCAGACTCAGTCTCCACCATTTTCATTGAAAAACAAATTAAAATGATTATCTCGTAATTTTTTGTATCACACAAAGTTTTTTTTAACAGGATGTGTAGGCCAAGACATCCCTGCAGCTTGACAATATTCAAATTTAAATGGTATTTTGCCTTTCACAAATACTGGGCTTCCTGCGATTTGAAAACTGCAGTAGGTCATATTGTGATTTAGATAAACTTTTGATTAACTGTGCAGCCCTAATTGATATTCTGGAGTGCAATTATGAAAATAAATACAGTAAGAGAAAAGAACAAGTAAACCAGAAGTCAAGAATCACAACTACTAATTTACAATAGATATGATGTAAAATATATCGGTTTTAAAATGAAGAGCTAATTTAGTTTCCATTTGAGTCATTTAGATCCAGAGTCAAACAGAAACGTCTTATTGAAGGACAAAACAGCTGATCACAAGCTGCTGTGTCAAATATGTGAGTGTGGTTCAAGTCAGTCAGCCTACAGGTGTCCCTCGAACCACTGCAAAGTATTAATTAAACTGAGACCTCTCTCACAAATGAGGTCAGTGCAGACAGGGGTTGGTGCAGAAACAGGTATCGTTATGTGTGTGGATTAGCTGTGAAGCCGGGTCACACGCAGCCGCCCGACATCCTCCAGCCAACATCCTCCAACCGACATCCTCCAACCGACATCCTCCAGCCAACGCTGTGTTTTGGAGGTAAAGCAGTGAGTGTGAGGGACGAGAAGGGAGGGGGAGCGAGGAAACCATCCGTGGAGATGTTGTCCAAACAGTGTCCACGTGCAAACAGAGCATGTGTCTCGGGTCCCACGGCCGTGTTTGCACGCTCGCTCTGGCCTCGCGCCTGCGACCGCGGTGGTCGCCTCATTCAAGGTTTAATGGACATGGTGTTTTTTTTTTTTTGTGGCTTGTGGTTCTCTGCACACTGCTCATTGACTGTTAGCCTCAGTGTTGGGTTTGCTCTGCACTCAAACACGTGACACATACTATATACTGTACACACACACACACACACACACACACACACACACACACACACACACACACACACACACACACACACACACACACAAACACACACACACACACACACACACACACACACAGAACCACAGAGCTCCCAGGGTGTGCTGTGTTTGACTTTCAACACTGTCAATACGTAAACTCATGTTGTGAATATCCTTCCTATGTTGGAAGTCGATAATACCACAGAAAAAGACCTTATTACTTATGATTTAATTCATTCTGATGTGTTTAATTTCTTAACTATAAACTCCAACTTCACTCCAGATGCCAACAAAAGAAAAACGGCATAAAACTACTCGGAAACAGAAGAAATTCAAGGTCGATATTCATCTGCAATTTGAATGGAAACACAATGCAAAACTTGGGCGTTGGGAAATGCTATACTGTTAAACTCATTCATGCTTGCAGGAAAAAGCTGCAGTGTTCCCACCTAATGTTCCAGCTCCAGGGAGAGGAAGTCTCACACAAAGCCTGTCTACCGTTCTGTTTTCTGCTCCGGCTCGACTGGCCGATGTTATGAGACTTCATCCAACTTTTCAGCATTTCGATAATATCACAATACTTGCTTGCCGATTCGATATGCATCGCAGTGATTATTCAAGTATTGCAATTCAATACTGCAATTTTTGTTAACTTTTTAACACTAGACCATGTGAAAAAGTTGAATCATACACATCTAGGATCTTTTACTTTGGAAAATCTCTAAATTAATAAAGTAAAATGTTTGATTTTCAGCATGTCTGTAGTCAGAGATGTCCTGAAGTCAAATATATCAGGATCAATGTCTGGAATTATTTATTACAGCTTTTATCCAGCAACCCAGAAATCAAAGAATAAAGACATTTCCTTCAGAAATTGGTGTTTTTTTATTTTTAATTTATAACGGACATGTAATGTTTTACACTTCTGCTGAATATAATCCATCAATCTGATTTCCATAGATGGATTTTGTGTATACAGTCCCCTTTGTTAACACCTTATTTTGAAAAGCAGACATAGTCCCAGGTGTCTACTTCCTCTAACTCCTCCAAGGTGGTCTCTAGCTCTCCGTCAGCTCCGTTCTCTTTATCCATCCATGGTCAGCTCCATCGGGGCCGTCTGAATGCATTTAACATAAATGTCAGTATATGGCGCTCTACAGTCGTAGCGTCGGCCCGTCGGACCACGGAGACGAGAGCGACGGCCGGCCGGACCGCACGTTACCGCCGTACGATGACGTTTCCCGTCCGTGACGGAGTTAACGTGCAGCTTTAGCCGTGATGTCTAGCTCTGCTTTTCCAAAGTGTTTCCCTCCTTTACTGGATGTGTAGTGTTTACCACGCTGGATTTAACATGGAGGGTGGAGGTCGGATCAACGCCCACCCTCCGACACTTTCGAATTTCCTGTTTTGGCTTGCGCCGGCCAGCTTGCTTGATACTAAACAGATATGACGTCATGTCACTCTGACTACCACAATAAAAGCGGTAACTTCCTTCTACCTCCACATAGACTCAAATGATGCAAACATATCAATACTGGCATAAAAAATTCTATTTCAAAATCGTAAAACATAATTAAATAAATAAATCACGATACATACTGTAGGTGAATGGCTTTTTTCCCCATCCCTAATTTGCACTGTGTTTAGAGGTTTTATATTATATGTCTTGCAATGCAAATATTTGTTGGGATTCACCGATTTATGGGCCAATTTTTTGCATCAGTGACTGCAACTGACCAATCAGCAAATAAAGATATTCATAAATAAAAGCATTCACCAGTGGCAGTGGGTGGAACACCTCAATGTACTCCCAGGGATCAATGAAGTATTTCTGACTCTGATATGACACAGTGATGCCTTATCTGTCTGCTCTTATATTCTCCTGTACATCTCATCCCTCTGCTGGTTTAATCTGCTCTCCATCACTCCTTCCCTCCACCTCTCATCCCCTCCAGTCTATTCTCTCCTCTTTTATCCCTCCTGTTTCTGTATTAATCTCCTCTTCGCTCCATCTCTTGCCCTCTGGTCTCATCTTGTCTTATCTCCTCTCTGTCTAATCTTTTCTCTACGTCCTCCTTTTGACGTCTCTCTCCTTCTTGAGCTGCTCTTTTCTGTTTTCTGTCCCTCGTCCCCTCCCTTATTACAGTCTTACCAGTATCTTCCACAGAGAGACATCTGGCTCTAGTTAACGTCTGAGCCGGAGGAGGGCGGTGGGATGGGAGGTGGACCGTCTCACTGTGGCTCATCTGAATCCAAACATTCCTGCTTTGCTGAGACGAGTCAGCTGAGGCCGTTATCTATGCTCTCACCAAAGTAACCAGACTCCATTGAAAATAAAACAATAATTTTAACAAGCAGAACATGGTAGTTGCTGGTCTACCACTGCCTCAATCAGTTAGTTTGAGTAATTGTGTGACTTTGATGAATCTGAACTAACCACTCGAGGCTGTGGTAGACCAGAAACTCTGCGATCTGCAAGGAAAAATGACAGTTTTTTTCCCCAAGGAGTCTGGTAGCTTTAGCGAGAGCACAGATGGGTACAACGGCTTCAGTTGGCTGACTGCAAGGTAAAGCGGTGAAGTGCTTTTCGTAGGTATGCGTAAGAACAGTGAATGAGAACAGCCTGAACTATGACATGTGAGACCTAAATAAACGTGAGAGCATCAGGTTCAAAAGGTGACACAGAGTCTTATCGGGTCTTCCTGGGTCCTTGTATTTTAAGAATAGAGACTGTTTTGTTCAGAGAGTTTAACAAAGACCTGTCAACTTTGAGAGGTTTTCTGAAATGGCATACGAATCGTGTGTTTCCAAACTGAGGTTGATGAATGGAGAAAGACCTGTGAGGAGAAATGAGAGCGCTGCAGACACTAAATCGGTCTTATCTCGGAGGCCCACACTCGGAGGTCAGGGGTCGGCTCTCTTATCTCCTGCTCTGGCAGACAAACTGGAAGGCGCAGAGTCGTAAATCAATCTCACCCCGGCTCTCACCCGCTGTGAATCAGACAACACAATACGGGAATCCCACCCAGTTTTCTTTTCAAAACTCTGGGATTTTTCCCACCCACACCAAAATAATGACTGTTGAACATCAAGCAACAGCTGGAGAAGATGACACGGCATTATGGGAATTGTACTTAACAAGAGGTGGTAATCAGTGCAGTCTCTCTGGCCTACAAGTGCAGACTGTACAGTTACTGTAGCAGGCACGGTGCTGCGTTCACTGTCTCCAGTTCACCGTCAGGAGAGTTACTGTAGCAGCCACGGTGCTGCGTTCACTGTCTCCAGTTCACCGTCAGGAGAGTTACTGTAGCAGCCACAGTGCTGCATTCACTGTCTCCAGTTCTCCATCAGGAAAGTTACTGTAGCAGCCACGGTGCTGCGTTCACTGTCTCCAGTTCACCGTCAGGAGAGTTACTGTAGCAGCCACGGTGCTGCGTTCACTGTCTCCAGTTCACCAACAGGAGAGTTACTGTAGCAGCCACGGTGCTGCGTTCACTGTCTCCAGTTCACCGTCAGGAGAGTTACTGTAGCAGCCACAGTGCTGCATTCACTGTCTCCAGTTCACCAACAGGAGAGTTACTGTAGCAGCCACGGTGCTGCGTTCACTGTCTCCAGTTCTCCGTCAGGAGAGTTACTGTAGCAGCCACGGTGCTGCGTTCACTGTCTCCAGTTCTCCATCAGGAAAGTTACTGTAGCAGCCACGGTGCTGCGTTCACGGTCTCCAGTTCTCCGTCAGGAGAGTTACTGTAGCAGCCACGGTGCTGCGTTCACTGTCTCCAGTTCTCCATCAGGAGAGTTACTGTAGCAGCCACGGTGCTGCGTTCACTGTCTCCAGTTCTCCGTCAGGAGAGTTACTGTAGCAGCCACGGTGCTGCGTTCACTGTCTCCAGTTCTCCGCCAGGAGAGTTACTGTAGCAGCCATGGTGCTGCGTTCACTGTCTCCAGTTCTCTGTCAGGAAAGTTACTGTAGCAGCCACGGTGCTGCATTCACTGTCTCCAGTTCACCGTCAGGAGAGTTACTGTAGCAGCCACAGTGCTGTGTGTAGTGTCGTGGACATGCAGCCACTTTCCCAGTAACATTTAGTTTAGTTTAGCAGGTTGTCAGCTGTGTGTCTGCCCAAATTAACGATAGCGATTGTCTGACATGTGTGCGTGCGTGTTTGTGCTATGTTAGCCGCTGCTAGCTTAACTGCTAGCTAGCTTCAACTTTTAACCGATAGCATTAATCAGTTAAAATGCATAATATCTGCTATCGGTTAAATGGTTAATTATTAAAATCCCTACATCGTGGCAATATACATTTTGTTGTTCCTTTGCAGTGTTTCTCATTCTTTAAACTTCCTAGTTCATGATTATTTATTATTTGAAATATGAATATATTTTGTGGGATATTACGTTGCTTTTCGTAGGTATAGCTATGAGCGATGTATGAGAACAGTGCGATTTAAACTCCACTGGAACAAAATTATTTGTTAAAGCTAATTGTTTTGTCTACAAAAATGAAAATGGTGAAAAGTACTTGTTGTAATTTCTGAGACCAAGATGATGTCTTCAAATTGTTTAATTTGTCCAATAAACCCAAAGATATTAAATTTACAATAATAGAATATATACAAAGCAACAAATACTCCTATTTTACTACTCCTAAATGACTCAGACAACAATAACTGTTTTCTGCCTTGACAATAAATCAACTTATTGATCCAGAAATCTGCCATAGAGTCTGAGGAGCAGGATAAACATCGACACAGTGGCTCTATGAGAATCAAATGGACTTGCTGCAGTTTGTCGATGCACAGTGAGACAATAGAAGTGGACAACACAGACTTTCTGTTGGCTTTTACAGACACAATAGAGTGTTGTTCCTCCGGAGTGAATGGGAGGAGATGAAGAGCAGAACAACAGAGAACAGCCTGTTGAAACGAAAACGCCTGCATGCATGTTATTACAATGGTCTCCGTTAGTTTTTATGAACTTGGACAAAGTTGAGGAAGTGGTGAAAGTTTGTTTAATGTGTAGCCGCACATTAGAGTGCCAATCATTACTGACTGAGCTTCGGTTTGGGTCATTCAATTATAAACAATCAAGTAGTTAATTTTACTGTGGTCATGTCTTTAAAAATATATTTTCCCTTGTTTAAACCGTCGCATGCACCGCCGAGCAGTTACACTACTACTGGTAAAACATGGCATGTTCAGTTTGGCTCTTTTCCGCTGAAAAATCCTCGACTAGTTCCCAGCGATTATTGAAAAGTAAATTTGCTTGAAATGCATATCCCTAAGTGAGCTGCTGACATGATAATTTGCTGAATGCTCATCACATTAACATCATCACCTGCCAGCTCTTAGCTAAGCATACGACTGAGTCAAAGCACAACGTAGACTGACAAAATGTTTTCATAAATCAATGAATCTGCCGTCTGTTATCGCTGTTTATCATCTATTCTGGTCAATAAAGATATTAGATAAATATTTATATATAGATATTTATATCCATATTTAGTAGTCTAAGTTAATGTTTTACCTCGTTCAGCTTTGTTTTCAGCTGTATGTCTTTTTCTGTGTAACTGGAGTCAACTCCTTCTATATGTACACACATACTATTATCTTATATATAACAGCAAATATTTACATTAGAGATGCTATAACCAATGAACCTTGATATTAGCCTATAATATAACCTGATTAATTGATTATATTATTGTCACGGGTTCGTTTAAACCAATGGACAAAAGATATGGCTCAGCCGGAAAACTTCAGGTGTGGTGATGTTTATTGACACCAACCTCCCAAGAAGAAACCAAAAAGGGAAAAAAATAAAAAATGTACAACTATTTACAAATGTACAACTATTGTTGCAGCAGAGAATAACAGAAAATACGGCATCTATACGGCAGCACTCTTCCTTGCAGTGTCCCAAACAACTCTCCCCCTTGGGGGGGAGGGGGCCACCTTTTATCAGCTGTTGATCTGGGCAAACCCATCCACCTTTTACAGGGTTTTCAGGTATAACTCAACCCCATGTACCCAAATCATTACAAAACCAGTATGAATATTACCTCCAAACAGTTAACTTACAACTAATCATATTCCACTGTTGACACACATTACTCCTCCCCCAGAAACAACATCAACACAATATTGTTGCTGAGTTTTCTGTTGATCTGGCCTCTGCATTTCAATCATCTAAAAACTGTCTTTTCTGCTGTGTAATGAGCCTTATAGCATCACAGGACAGTCAGTTGGCTGTAGGTCTGCTGTAGTCTTGTTGTACTCACTGTGAGCTTGATTTCACTGTAGTACAAACAGTAAAGAGTCAACAATGTGCTCATACAGCTGAACAGCCGTCTGTCACTGTATCCACCGGGACGACAGCACATTAATTGTTAATGACACAGCTCAGGGGGCAAAGTCGCACTGATCCGATATCAAGAGTTGCCACTTGGCAGATGGTATCTGTTGCTGTTGTAGCATAGCAAGGGCAGGAGGCAGAAAGGAGGGAAACACTTTGGAAAAGCAGAGCTAGACATCACGGCTAAAACTGCACGCTAACTCCGTCACGGACGGGAAACGTCATTGTACGGCGGTAACGTGCGGTCCGGCCGGCCGTCGCTCTTGTCTCCGTGGTCCGACGGGCCGACGCTACGACTGTAGAGCTCCATATACTGACATTTATGTTAAATGCATTCAGACGGCCCCGATGGAGCTGACCATGGATGGATAAAGAGAACGGAGCTGACGGAGAGCTAGAGACCACCTTGGAGAAGTTAGAGGAAGTAGACACCTGGGACTACGTCTGCTTTTCAAAATAAGGTGTTAACAAAGGAAACTGAATCTACAAAATACATCTATGGAAATCAGACTGATGGATTATATTCACCAGAATATAAAACATTACATGTCCTTTATGAATTAAAAAGAAAATACGAAGAAAATGTAATAATTCCTGACAATGATCCTGATATATTTGACTTCAGGACATCTCTGACTATAGACATGCTGAAAATCAGACATGTTACTGGATTCATTTAGATATTCTCCAAAGTTAAAGCCCCTACAAGTATGAGTCAATATTTTCACATGGTCTAGTGTTAAAAAAATACAACAAACAAAAACTGCAATACTTGCAGAATCACTGTGATACATATTGAATCATTAGAGGAAGTAGACACGTGGGACGACATCTAGTTTTCAAAATAAGGCATTAACAAAGGGAACTATATATACAAAATACATCAGTGGAAATCAGATTGATGGATTATATTCACTGGAAGTATAAAAAATACATGTCCCTAATAAATTCAAAATAAAATGCCATTAATTTGTGAGATAAATGTCTTTAGTCTTTGATTTTTTTTTTGGGTTGCTGGAACAAAAATGTGTTAAATAATTTGAATATATTTGACTAGGACGTCTCTGACTATATACATGCTGAATATCAAACATTTTTACTCTTTTAATTTTGATATTTTTCAAAGTAAAGTCCCTTGAAGTGCATGATTCAACTTTTTCCTAAATTGCAATAAATTACAATATCAAATCGCAGTATTTGTAGAATCACATTCAACTTCATAATAAACTGGGAGATAGTAAATCATCCCAGCCCTAATATAGCCATCTATTTATATCTATATAACTTCTATATGTGTACTCTATTTCTGTCTACACCTCTGTATAAACTACATTTTTAGTACTTCTCATCTGAAATACTGCCAGCTAAATTTCAAATTTACTTTTATATTACCATATTTTATTTACTTATGTTTATAACTGAATAAAATATATATTTATATTTATTTTAACTGCACTGTTTGATGTCTTTTTTTTTTTTGCTTTTGTATTTATTTATATATATATTTCATGAGTATTGTTGAAGGACCCTGAGACCATGAACAGGGACTGCTTGGCTGGATCTCATGTAAATACAGAGCCTTGACCCTTGACGGTGTTTCTGGTGTTTCTAAATGTGCAATTAAAGTGAAATGTTGTGAAACAGCACAAGAGGAACTTTCTCGGTTTGTTCCGTGGGAATCAGGAGGAAGTGGGTCCTGTAAACTTCCCCTTCTCTCCTGCTGCACATGAAATGTCAGACATGTTTTCACCACTAGCAGTGTGCAGAGTTGCCGTGCTGTGACTTACCTCCCACCGGCCGTGGGTCAGGAAGAACAGGGAGAAGGGGATGGCCGTGCCCGACATGGCGTGTGTGGACGGCATGCTGTACTCGGAGTTGTAGAACATCTCCACTTTGACCACCGGTGGTGAAGCGGGTCGGGACCACCCGATCACATCCTTGGTACACTGACCCAGGTACATGACCCAGACCCAGACCATGATCAGCCTCCTGCTCACGAAGGCGTCCATGTTCCACATGATGAAGGGGAAGAAGGTGATGTAGAACAGCTCGTTGCCCAGCTCGGTTCCGAAAGTGAACATGTAATACAAGAAGCGGTTCTGGATGAGAAACTCCTGCCCCGCGTCGCCCGTTAGAGAGTTTTTGCGGAGGGGTTTCACCGTGCTGCTCCCTGGGGGACCCGGGACTTCCCTGCCCTTCTCCTCTGAGTCGGTTCCCCCTGAAAGGTCCGGCCGGCTCCGGCAGTGGCTGCCCGCACCAAACGTTTCTGCCCCGGTTGTCGCCGGGGACACCAGCGCCCCGTTCTGGGCAGGATTCTCACCTTCGTCCCCTCTGCTTTTCGCGTTTGAATCGGCAACCCTCTTCCGAACACCCGCTGCTGCTGTTTTAACTCTCCCGTCATCCCCAGCTCCCAGGTTTTCACTCTCATTTCCCCCGGTGATGTGATGATGGCAAGCCCCGTTGTTGTGCGAGTGAGTCCGGTCTGCGTCCTTGCTGCTGCCGCTACTGCTGCTGGTACTGCTGGCACTGCTGCTGGTACTGCTGGTACTGCTGCTGTTACTGCTGGTACTGCCGGCACAGACGGTTCTCGAAAACGTCCCGTGTACCCCACAAAAGCGCTGAAAACGGGCGACAAGGTGCGGGTCTTGTAGATAGCGGTAGAGCTCTACCAGACGCTTACTTTTCTCCATGTTTACTCCGGTTTTCTCGTCCCTCGCACGGCTGAAAGAAGGACCGCGGACTCCGCTACTTTCAGCCCAAACAGTGGACGATGAACGCTAGCTTCCCCGGCTAACGTTAGCTAGCTAACCCGTGCATCATGGCAGAGTGAACCCCAGAACCGTTATAAACTAAAACAAGTTATAACCGAGGGTTGTATAGTTTAAAGGAATAAAAAAAGAAAGCGATGTTTCCGGTAAAGTGATAACGGACGAACCGAACGGCTCGGTTCTCGTTCGACAGCGTCCGGATGCGTTCAGTGACCCGCTATGTGAGCGGTATCCAACTGACAGATCTCCAGAACACTCAGGGGAGCGCGCCTTCCGTGGTGCCTTCTGGTGCTGTCGGAAATCTGGCATCTTTTGCTGTTGTTCAAACGAGCGACGTTTTTTTCCCCCTGGGGATTTAGCAGGGTAGTATTATTATATTACACATATTTGTGGATTTCTATGACAGTTATTTAAAACAAGACGTATTTGTGTCCACAGAAGAAATATATTTGTGAACCTTTTTTACATTTATATACAATAACTGCTTTTATATATGGTGAAAGATATTTTTGTGGAGAGGTGTAATGATATAAAAATCACATTTGTGAATCCTTCTGTTACTTAACCGTTATATACTTTTACCTACTGTTCTACTGTTTACATTCCTGTATATGTATTTATTAATCCTTAATCTTGTTTACACTCCTGTTCATTCATTTTGGAATTACAGTATACACATTTACTACAACTATAGGCTGTATTATTTTTATTCTATAGGCTATATCTTATTTCTGTATTTTATTTTTTATTGCCAAAGACTGCTTCAGTAATTGTTGTGCACATGACAATAATGTTAAACTTTATGTCCAATAATTAAAAACATACACCTGTGATGAGTTACAAGCTGATTCCAGTATGTTTAGACTAGATATTAACATAAACACCTTTTAGGCCAAACAAAATTACTAAAAGTCCAGGGTGATACTGGTGTCTATACGGTACCTTAATACACATTTAATATGTACTACAATATAAATTGACAATGAACTATGTTGATAATGAAGGTTTTTTTTTTTTAAAAACCCATGTTATTATCATAGCTATAAAGTCGTTTAAAAACTGTGGACATTCTGTATTTATCATAAACTTTTGGCTGCAAAAATGCAACAAAATAAAAATATAAACATGGTGTATTAAAGATATGTTACGATGAAAGTTTTGCTATAAATTGACATTGTTATTTTTTTCCCAGAGTCTCCCAGACTTGAACATCTAAAGTTTGAGTTTGTTAGGAGCACTTGAAGGCAACACTACTTCCGGCGCGCACGCACTAAAAGCGTGCCCGGGAGTCAGGACGTAACGTGACCGCGCTTAGTGTGTAACCCTGTTTTTTATGACTCAGTTTATACATTTTTAAAATGAATCTATGAAGATAGATAGATAGATAGATAGATAGATAGATAGATAGATAGATAGATAAATAGATAGATAGATAACACAATATACTGTCACCTTACATACTTTATTTGATAATCAATCACCTGAAAAGTTTACTGGCCCTTTTTCAAAATAGTTTATCTTAAATATGGAATAATGCATTTTCATCAAAATATAAATTCTTGTTTTAAAATATCAAGCTTCTCTTTAATAGTTGCCTGCAGTTTGTTGTAGTTGTCGCAGTTGTTTTCCACTGTAGTGATTGTTATCAAGATGCACAATTTCCAAGCCCAGTGAAACTCCTGGACTGAACACTCAAAACACAGAAAGAGACACTGAAGAAGGATGAATCATTAATTTCTGCTGTTGTAAAACAGCAGATTAGTCAGCTTTTTGTGCCACATTAATAAAATAATAAAATATCGTGTGACAATTTTAGCAAAATTCAGTCAAGTCTGTGGCAATGCTGCAGCTGCTGGAACAACCAGGACTGAAAATATGGAATATAATATCAATTTAAAGACATTCTGCTCTCTGAAATTTAGCTTTAAGACAACATAAAATAATTCGCAAACAAATTATTTGGTAGCAAAAAATACAATTTTGTGACTTCTTAGAGCTTAAGAGAACCAAACGCCCCCCCCCCCCCTTTTTTTTTTTTTTTTACTACAAAACATGACTTCTTTCACTTTCTAACTAAAAAAGGAAAACAGCAGATAAAGTTTTTTTTCCCAGTAAAACATTACTTTAACCCCCATTATTATTTTTGGTTTAGAACACACTATAATGCTGTTGTACGCAGACATAACAACATTTGAAGTATTTATTAATATCCAGTATTTGTTGATAATTATAACTTCTCCAATTTGCATTTTATAATATTGTCATTCATTATGTTTATACACCAGTAAACAAACAGGTATATCTGCTTATAGCTATATTATGGTGTGTTATAAATCATTTATTAAATGTTTACATACTGCTTGTAAATGCTAAATTGGGGGCTTTCTTATTATTCACTTGCACTGTGATGTTTGAACACATCAGCCACGAAAAAGGGCTTCAAGATGAATAATTTCACCAGCAGAGGGCGGCAAAGTGATGCAAAACACATGACACCAAGTACAGAGAAAGCAACAGTGTTCCCACAGGCAGTAAACGCACCTCAGAGAAGGTGGTATCTGGAGATGATGATTCACACAGTCCAGGGAGTGTTACACAGAATATTTCATAAATCACACGGTAGCATAAAAAGATAACAGAAGCATATCGCCGCATAATCTCCACGCAAGCCAAGGTGCATCAAAAAGTAGCCTGCAGTCTGTAAATCCCTGAATACGCTCACGGTTCACATGAGCAACAATAACAATAATAAAAAACAATCAATACACAACATCAACAGCCTGCTTCAAGTCTCTCACATTTGCACGTACAGTAAAATGGCAGTGACGCTTCGGCAGAGTTTGACATCAACATCAGAGACCCTGTTGATCCTGAAGCAGAAGAAGAATCAGGGTTTCTCTCAAATCCACTGCTGCCTCTTAGCGAAGAGACAGGAGGAAGTGACATCCTGGCAACGGACAAAACAGACCCCCCAACACGTGTCCCTTTAGTGGGGAAACGACAGCAGCTCTCCCCCAGGTGATTGGGAACAAGTGGTGCATCCACCTGCCCGTAACAGGAAGTGACGTTGCATTTCCCAGCTTTGAAAAGAGGCAGTGAGGTGTGGACAGTCAGCCGTTGTCGTCCAGGTTGTACAGAAGGACCTGGTGGTTGGGGGCGAGGCCCGGGCACGTACCCAGGCTGTACAGGCATCCAGCTGACGGGTAACAGGGCACCAGCCGGTAACGCTGCAGCCCCTCCAGGCCGAACGCCGGAGAGCAGCAGTCCATCACCAGCACCTTCACCCTCTTCCTGTCTGGGTACAACAGCCTCCGCTGCCCCCTCTCTCCTATGACCTCCTCCCCCTCCTCCTCCTCTTCTTCTTCCTCTTCTTCTTCCTCTTCTACTTCATCATCTTCTTCTTCTTCTTCTTCATCCTCTTCCTCCTCTTCCACCTCCAGCTCCTCCTCCTCATGGTGGATCTTCCTCAGCAGGTTGTTGATGAGGACGGAGCGCCGCAGGTAGGCCTCGGGGTCCTCCAGGAACCTCAGCTTCTCCAGGGACAGCTTCAGGATGCAGCTCCGGTCCTCCTGCAGTATCAGGTGCTGCAGACAAACAAGAGCAGGGGATCACTTTGTGTGTTTTTACTTGTACAGCTTTATCCTAAGCAGTTTAGAAGGAGGACATCAGAGGAGTAAGTTCAAATTTATGGAGGATGGAACCTGCCAAAATAAAAAAAATGAATAAATAAATAAATAGATAAATGAATATATAAATAAAGAAATGCATTTTGTTATCAAATGTAGCAAAAAGCTAGGGGAATAAATAAATAAATAAATAACATTTAAAATAAGCAAAAAAATAATTAAATATAAATTAAATGCAACAGTAAATAATTCAACTCAAAAAGATAAATACACAAATAAATAAAAAGTAAAGTCAAATAGAGGAATAAATAAATAAGGGAAATAATACAAAGATAAATAATTAAAAAGGCAAATTATAACAGAAATATCAACTAAGGTCACATTTTATCAATTGATAATGACATTTATACCTTTATTTTTAATTATAATTTGCTATGTTTAGTGACATATTAAATTATTTAGTCATCAAGTCTTATTAATATATCAAGAATTATTTATTTATTCATTTGATTTTGATTTCGGCATGTTGTGTCCTCCATACAGGTTTGCATCTCATACAAGCAGATAAGTCTCAAGTGTCAAAACTAAAACATTCATGTGATTCACAGAAGTTTCTTGTGAAAACAAAAAAACAGGAAGACAATCGGTTAAAAAACTGAAACATTCATGTGATGATCCACCGAAGAGCTTGTGAGCAGATCTTAGCCGGGCTGTCTTTGTTAGGTTGTCTTTACGAACACAACACAATAAATTCACTTATTGTGACTATGTTAAATTTCTATCTATTTTATGATAACATGAAGTAGAATATATTTTAGATCATGGGGTTTCAGTTACATTCCTGGACAAAGAACTGAAAGAGCAGCACAGTTAATCAGGATGTCAGTGTGATGTGAATTCTGCAATGAACGTGAGGGTTTCATCAGCATAGAAGCGGAGAACGAGTGCGATTCTTTTATATGTAGTGATTGAAAGCTGAAGGATGACACATAAAGAGTGGAATAAATGTAATAGGAAACAAGCACCGCTGGAGGAGATAGTGACAGTCAAGTATGACAAACATGGGAAGGAAGGCGAGAGGGAAAAAATGTCAATAAACTGAAATATGTAAAGAAAACGTGGATACAGTACAAAGGTCAACCAACACTTGAGATGGGACAGGGTTGCTCAAGACGGAGAAAGTTTAATTACAAGATCAGCTTGATAGACTGACTTGAATGGTGAAAGGAAAATGTGGAAAACAAGAGGGAAAGAAGAGGTTTGTACTTTTTGAAAATATCCATGTAGGCCTCCGCGTAAGTCCTCCTCCTCCGCATATTTCCTCTTGAAGTAAGCAACTTTCGACGTTGTTGAATGGTTTGGTCTCTCTCACAGGGAAGGGGCTGCTGTAGGCAACGAAACAGAGGATTAGACTACAAATCTAACATATATATATATATATATATATATATATATATATATATATATATATATATATATATATATATATATATATATATATAGTATCTGAGTTAAATCTGCAATAATCCATGTAAATCCTCGTCAGATGTGTGTGAAAGGTGTCATCTGTAGTGACGAACCTATGGAGAATCCTCTCAGCTCTATGGAGCTATTTAACATCATTTCACTAAATAAAATAACCAATTTTGTGGAGTAGAGCAGATATTTCCCTCACAAAGTGGTGGAGACCAAAAACAGAGCCAAAATTATTGAAGATGATGCTTCTCTGTGTCCTCTGGATGTGTAAATAAGACACTGTTTGCTAACTTGCTCTGCTAACAAGTTCTCCATTTAACTTGACCATAATATGTAAAAACAGCTTGTTGCACTCCCCTCAAGTGGCCAAAAAAACCCACCAAATCTCTTAGATTTAAAGTTATATCCCCAATAGTGCCTCCAAATCACCTGTTTCAAACAAGTCCTCCAAACTAATCTGTTAAGGAAAGCTTTAATATGACATCACCTGAAGCCATCAGGGGTAAATGAGGTAACAGATGTGATTACCTGCTGCTGACGCTCCACAGCTGGCGCTCAGCTCTCTGAATCAGTGCGTCTGAGCCGATCAGAGCCTCCACATCGCCCTCAGACGCCTGCAGGGAGGAGACAGATGAGGTTGAGGAAGACGATGAGGAGGAAGGAAAGACAGGACCAAAACATCTGAACACGAATGCAGAAACTAAACTGTCCGAGCTGCCAGCCTCCAACGGTTGATTTTCTTCAGCTTCTGGATCCAAAAATCACATTTGTGTAATCTGTATGTTTACATTTTCTGCTTTTATTTTCAAAGTAGGACAATCCTTATTTACAACTAATGGTCTGACAAAAATGCCGACATATTTGGGTGAAAAGCCTTCATCACAGTTTACACAACAGCAGACAGCAGCTCTTCGTAAAGGAACCAAGTTAATGTGACAGTAACATGTTAATGCACATATGTTTCAACACCACTGATTTCTTTAACACATTAATGCAACTTGTGAATTTTAGGTTGTAGTGGGATCAGTTTTAAAGCTAGAGTGAAGATACTGATCTAGAAACTAGAAAACCTGATGAATCCATCGGCACCAACCAGGTCAGACTAGCTGGTCGTGAAGGAAGATAAATAATGCTCCAAAATTTGGCTAAATTTTGTTGAAGAAAAACTGTCATGTCCATCTTCAAAGGGGTCCCTTGACCTCTGACCTCCAGATGTGTGAATGTAAATGGCTTCTCTGGGTCCCCACCAGTCTCCCCTTTACAGACATGCCCACTTTCTGATAGTCCCAGTCAGTCTGGATCAAGTCCTAGTCAAGTCAGCACTCTGACACACTGACAGCTGTTGTTGCCTGTTGGGCTGCAGTTTGTCATGTTCTGATTGGAGCAGATTGTTGATGCTAAAGTCAGAACCTGGGAGGGTTTCTGGACAATATCTGGTATTGATTAGTGTTGTTATTGATTTACAATAATAAACATACATACATTTGCATAAAGCAGCATATTTGCCCACTCCCATGTTGATAAGAGGATTAAATACTTGATAAATCTCTATTTAAGGTACATTTTGAACAGATTAAAGGTGTGATAAATTCATTTTTTAAAAGAACATCCCATCATCACTGTACACCTACCTACAGGAGGAAAAAATAAGAAAGAATGGAAACATAAAAGATGTAATTAAATGAAAATAATATAAATGAAAATAAAGGAAACATATTTTAAAAAGAATAAAAAAACCTATTTCATGTATTTGTATGAAATGTGATATTTTCGGTATAAATTAACTGTCTTAACACCTGCCTTTTATTTCGTATATCTCCACATTAAAAGCACTCACAAACTGTTTGCACACAGCTGTACAACATCCTGATTTGACCTTTTAATTTTGTGTTTATCATATCTTTGTATAATATTTATGGAGCTGTCTTTTCAAAAATCTGCTGTCCTTGGAAGCTCATTTAAAATGAAGAACGAGGAGGAGGAGGAGCGATAAGAGGGCGGTTTGTGTGTGTGTGTTTTATTTAAAATGCCATAAATCAATCACAAACACAGAGTGGGAAGCTTTATCGCTGCAAAACATTCACAACGGCTCCCCTGAAGCTGCTGCAGTGACTCACACAATTTTTAACATCCAACTGCAGCCTGAATATTTAATCTGTGGGAGAATGATGCATGATGATGGAGACATGGCCAGAGAGAGAGGCTGCGTGGGAAGTGTGTGGTATATGTGTGTGGATGCAACACTTGCTATAAATTTTCTTTTGCCGCTAATATTTCTACTAAAAGCAGAAGTATGTGTGCACAGCAGGTCACGTTATCTCTCTTAAATACACATTTATCTTCATTAAGATTGGTGGAAAGTGTGCATAAACTTGATTTAACAGACTTTTATGTTACGTTATCACCAAAATATCACCTCTGTTTTGAGCTGTGTGGTGGTGCATTGATTATATTATCTATTATAGGCTATTATTAGGATTATAAAGATAATTTTATCAACCCATATAAGAACACTTAATCCTACACAAGACCATCTAATTTGGAAAATATTTCAAATCTTTTTATGGAAAGTTAGAGACCTGTATTATATTATTTCCACTTACATTTTATTTAATATTATCCTTTTTATTAATTCTTAATCCTCCTTGTATTACACTAGATCATGTTTGCTCCCTTAAAAACACATTTATCTTCATTGAGATTGTGTTATCACCAAAATATCAACTTTTCAGCCATGTTTGGAGCTTTGTGGTGTTGCATTGTTTATATAATACATTATATTATTAGCCTGTATATTATTGACTATTATTAAGGATTATAAACCACATAGGAACACTTGAACATTCACTTTATCTGAAAAATTCAAAACTATTGAATTTGGAGTACATAGATTAGCACTGGACAGCCATGACATGTCTTTTAAGTTAAGATAAATATGTTTTATTATTATTATTATTAACATATTTTAATGGAAAGTTGGAGACCTGTACTATAGTTTTGTCCATTTGCATTTTAATATCTGACTTTATTTTATTTTAATTCTCTTTTTTATTTTTGTTTAGCCTCTCCTTTCTTCACCTCACCACCTACCTCCTTTGAAAGATGCTGTAGTGTATTTAATATTTCCACTAAAAGCAGAAGTATGTGCACACAGGATGTCATGATTTCTCCCTTAAAATAACATTTATCTTCATTAAAATTGTTGGAAAATGTGCAGACTTAACTTTGCAGATTATCACAAAACATATCAACTGGTGGGAGCTTTGTGGCTCTGCATTGTTTATATAATCCATTATACTACTAGCCTACATACTGTCTTATAGCCTATTAATAGGATTATACTCATGTAGGAACACTTGATCCTTCACTTTATCTGACAGCATTGACATGTTTTTAATATTGTTTTTCTTTTGTATTTCATGGAGATTTTGAGACATGTATATTTGTTTCTATTTGCATTTCATTTATTATTAACTAATATTATTTTATCTTAATTCTCCTCTTTATTAAGTTTTCTAGGTGTTTAGTGTCTCCTTTCTTTTACCTCCATGTTTGGCTCTACAAATAAACTTCCCTAAAGCTCAGTTTAGAAACGAGTGGCTGTTTTAAATGTAAAACCACCTCCATTAAATGTCCGTTAAAGCTTCATACCTTTAAATGATTCCGTCCAGCAGCAGCAGCGGCAGCAGCAGGTCAGTAAATCCCAGTTAAAGTCTCTCTCTCTCGGGTGATGTCCTCCGCTCCTCGGCGCCACATCTACCGTCCACACACCGACTCAGCGACGCTCCAGCTCGGCCTGAAGTCAGAGGCTCCCTCGGTCCCTGCAGGCAGACGGCTCCAGCTCCTCCGGGGGTGAGACGCTCGCTGCTCTCCAGCCTCCTAAAATATCCCGTTCACGGCAACAAGAGACAACACACACCGCTCTCCGCGCGCATTCATTGGTCCTCGCGGAGGCAGATGTTTCCTGTTGCTAGGAAACTGAGTAAGCGCGCTGATGACGCGGCAGCATCATCTGCAACGCTGCTGCTTTATACCAACACGGAGCCACACTGGGACAAACTTTCTGCCTCCACCAGTAAAACCTCACGAGTTGTCTTAAATACACAGAAAGAAAGTTTATATATGTATTTTCTTTTTCAATAGCCTGATATTTTTGTTTTATTTTCCATTAATTGTCACATTAATTTACCTTTGTTTTAGTTCGAATTATCAAATAATGTTTTACACTGCTTGAGTCACACAGCTGCTGGTAACATACTCGTGAAATTAAAAGTACTGATTTGTGTACGTAGGTAGGCAGATAGGTTTAGACAACAAACCACTTAGGTTTAGGAAAAGATTGACTTGGTTAGGTTTAGGCATCAAACTACTTAGTTAGGTTTAGGAGAAGATCAACTAGGTTAAGTTTAGACAAGAAACCACTTAGGTTTAGGAAACGATCAACTTGGTTCGGCTTAGGCAACAAATGACTTCGTTAGGTTTAGAAGAAAATCTACTTGGTTAAGCTTAGACAACAAACTATTTAGGTTAAGGAAAAGATAAACTTGGTTAGGTTTAGGCAACAAACTACTTAGGTTTAGAAGAAAATCAACTTGTTTAGGCTAAGACAACAGACTACTTAGTTAGGTTTAGGAAAGATCGACTTGGTTATGTTTAAGCAACAAACTACTTAGGTTTAGAAAAAGATTACAGTTTGGGTTAAAATAACACAGGAAGTAACGTAACTTAAATACAGAAGTTATGTGACAAATAAATCAACTTCTGGTTTCACACGGGACATGAACAGTCCTGTGTTTCTTGACCCACGTGTCCACCAGACTTCCTCCCTGCATGGCGTTCACCACTCTCTATATTTCCCGGTTCACAATTACATGGATTACAAACTGCTGTGCGACTGGGCCGTACACCATACAGTACTGATTTGAGAAAGAAAATAGGTTAATTGAACACTCGACACCACGGCTAATAAACAGCTACATAAACAAGATGCATGTTTGTAGGTTAAACCCAAAAACCAAACATCTGCTGCAAAGATTAAACTCTCCAACTTTCCATAATCTGTAATCCACTCTGTGTGAAACTGGAAATCTCTGCTACTAATCACAGAGAGATGAACTGTTTCTGTTATTGTCGTTAACTGGGGTTACAAAAGCCTCACTCTCAGAATTAAGACGTCTGAACAGGATGGAGAGACGGACTCAAGAAAACAGATGGCGGACAGACGTTCCCACAGCAGGGATCTTCTGGGTTTTATTGGCAACGACAAAACTTGGTACAAAAAGTGCTTTCTGGGTGCCGTGGGGGATCAGCATGCACGACCCAGACCGGCCCAGACCAGAACTGCAGGTCTCTACAGAGTCAGAACCTCAGCGGACTGTGCTTCACTTTTTGCATAATTACAATTAATTCATATTAATTCATTTTTTTTTACTTATATGGGAGAAAAATATAATCAAGCCCATTTTCAATTTTATGCTTTTGACAATGGATTAAAAGCACCTTGTTTTTGGACTAAGATTATCACCCTTTATCTTAAATTTTAAATATGTTTCTACAAAAAAATAAATTAAAATACCTGTTTGACAGGGTTATGGCATTTAAAAGAATACAATATAGGACTAATTTAGTAAAAATGCCTATTTTCTCTCTTGCAGAGTGGGATGAGAAGATCAAACCTACTCCCATGTTTGTGCATCAAGTACTGAGCTATAACCAGGAGGCGTTTAGCCTAGCTTAGCATAAACACTGGCAGCAAAAGGAAACAGCTAGCCTAGCTCTTCTAGAAACTCTAAAGCTTACTAACTTTGTGATGTAAATGTGACAGTTTGTGTTTTACCAGAAGTTAGATGTATGTCCAGCTGTGTCCAGCGAAGTATTTTTCCCTGAGGCTGGCGTATTTTTTCAATGCTTTGCAATGGGAGCGCCATGAAACTACAAACTCCAGCTGTGCAACGAGGCGCTGAGCATTTTTCGGCACCGAGTGCTGCAGGTCGCCAAGATTTGAAAGTTCGGGTTCGACTTTGGGTAAAACGCTGCAGTCGTTACTGTCCATTCACAGAGTAGGAGGGGAGGGACCACAAAGACGTGATCACATGTGTTTTACTGTGAGTATACTGTGGTCTTAAAGACGAATCCAGGGGAATACCCTAAGTAACTTTCACCTCTACCTTCTATGTAACGTTGCTTTTGACAATATCTAGGAGTTCGGGAAGAACGGGAACAGTTCTCAGCTGCCGAACATTAGCCTGACATGGTGAAACAAGTAACGTTAGCACTGTTTAGCTAACGTTAGCTTAACACAGTGATACAAGTAACATCTGCTAAATTAACACTGCTTAGCTAACATTAGCCTAACATGGTGATATAAGCAACATCAACTAAATCAACACTGTTTAGCTAACGTTAGCCAAACATGGTGATACAATTAACATTAGCTAAATTAACACTGCTTAGCTGACGTTAGCCTAGCATGGTGATATAAGCAACATCAACTAAATCAACACTGTTTAGCTAACGTTAGCCGAACATGGTGATACAATTAACATTAGCTAAATTAACACTGCTTAGCTAACGTTAGCTTAACATGGTGATACAAGTAACATCAGCAAAGTTGACACTGCTTAGCTTAGCTTAGCTGCTCAACGTTGTTGTGAAAAACAACATTAGTTGCGCTGACTAAAGTATCTGCTAACCGTGTTAACTGGTGACTCTCAGCCAGCTGCACTGCAGTTGCTTGTCGTGACGACTTAAAAACCTTCAATTTGACTTTAATTTTGGACTTTAATATTCTGCATTACAGCAACCAGACGCAATCAACCTGGAAAAATTGGGATAACTGACACAAGTTAAAATTTGCTATTTGTAAAAATACTTATTCCCTTCACTAGAATTGGTTATGTATGGAAAAAAAATAACTTTTAACAAATTTAAGATATGTTTTGTTTGCTATAGCATCTTGGTTGGTTTTGGTGTTTGTATTGACTTTGTTTCAGCCACCTGTTGTGGACTTGAACCTGACTGAATCTGGTCTGACTTGGACTTCAGTCCTGGTCCAGGCCTTGACATTAGGCCCTGTAGTCACCTCCCATGCATGCAGTCCTACAGCAGCATTCACAGGGAACAACGAGAAGGCTTCATGCAAATTTGGATCATCTCTTTTTTTATCATAGTGGATATGTTTCATCTGAAAAAGTTACAGGCACTTTATCATCAGAGTATTAGTACAACGGTATCACATCTGCAGCACAATCTGATTGTCTCACATCTGTAATACTACCTGGGATCTCAAACTGGGCATGCAGACGTGTAAATAGAAATCCTAGGAAATACTAATAAGAACATTAAACATTTACTATTTTAAAAAATATAGAATAGATATTATAGATTCTGTACAACAAGTCAACATGCATAAAATATATCAGTCTGTGCAGTAAATATAGTTCATGTCACTATTCACACTCACATGTATGAAGCCCAAAGAATAGGAGTGCTGATTCCAAAACTCGTGAAAGATAAGATAAGATAGATAAGATAAGATAGTACTTTACTGATCTCCAGGGGGGGAATTTGGGTGTTAGATCTGCCAAATTAAAATTTAATTGTAGTAGATTAAGATCAGTGTGAAAGTGTTATTAACAAAAATACTTAACCTATTTGTACTATGAAAAAAACAAAAAGAAAATGTAGCAGTACAATATGAAATTACCAAACTATGTTTTTGTTATTTCACTAAATAAATAAACAAATAATACAATTCAGTTGTATTATTCAATTTTATACAAACACAAAAAAACTCCTTTGGGGTTTGGTGATTTTTAACCTTGAAATGAAACCAGAAAGACAGTTTGCTGCCAGCTAGTTAGCTAACGGACAAAACTCAGTTACAAACTGAGGGTTAGCTGAACTACTTCACCAAACAGGGATTGTTAGATCATAGCTTAGCAACCAATAGGTCTGACAAGCTTTGGTAATTTCAACGTTTTACTTGGCATCGAAATATTTTTTTCTTCTTTCCAAAACAAAAAAAAAAAAAAAAAACAAGAGCAAAAGTACAAGGAATTAACACAAGATGCTAACGTTAGCAGGCCCGGCTAACTAGCTTAATACCTCCAGCAGCAACTCAGCAATAGGCCTACTTTTAACAGCAAGGTTAATGACCTAACTGTGATTTTGCAAATTTACAAAAAGTCCAAATCAGGGCTGGATCGACTGTTGGAGCTGGTCCTGGATGCTACTAGCTTAGAGTTTAGTTAGCGTTAGTGGCTCTGTCCTGCTCTTAATTTGGTTTTGGGGAAGTTCCCTCACAAGCCACAAAGGGTTTTCTTGTGCAGGCTAAAAGTTAATAACAATGTTTGATAAATAAAGAGTAAATCTAAGTAAAATTTTGTAGGCTATTTCTATGAACATCTTAACAGCATTCTTTGCCAACACTAGGCTAACTATGCTAGTTTCTTTATGTTAGCCTTACTTTTTGATTATACTAAGCTAAGGTAGCATCATGTCACGTACGTAGCTAACGCATATTTAAGATGCTGCATTGGCAAGTTTCTGATTTTACGATGAGTCAGCTGGAGACAAAATTTCTGACCAACTTACAAAGCTAACGTTAATTAGCTTGTTTGTTACAGCTAATCTGTCAGCAACTGCTGTCATTTCTGCAAGGACAATCAACAGCTGCTGGTTAAAAATGTCAGGGTCCAAATATTTCAGGACAACTACAATGAATAATTATGGATTTCAGATGTTGTTGCACGCGAGCAAAAGGCTTCATCCAAAATTGCACATCTGTGCTACATACTCAGTATGTGTACATATTAAACATACTTTTGTGTGAATAAACAGTAGTGTGCATCTTTCTGGATGCAATAAGCTGCAATTTACATCGTCACAAAGCTGTCCGTCAATGTCTTAATACTGGCTACTTTAAAATATGGATAGAAAAAGCCACTGAGAAAAAACTGAACAAGCTAACGAAACAGAAGCTAATTATAGCTAACTTCTGTTTTTCCTGACTCTGCCCACAAATCCCATTATTCTGGTCTTTGAAGATACAAAAATAATTAAAATTACATAAAAAATAAAAATCCAGCATTTGCAGCACTCCTATTCTTCATTTGATACTTCATTTATACCTGAAGTAGTCTTCATCATCACATATCTGCAGTTTAAACACAAGACATACAGCATTTACAGCTTGTTTCCTGTATTTAACAGATACAGAATGAATCCATAAAATTGTGCCTTTCCACATATCATTCATTTTTGGGGAATTTTTGTGCATAAAATGCTGCACAAGACATCTAGAATATGGTGCAGCCATTAAACAAAAGGGTCTTAAATTAGCGCATTTCATTTAGTGTAGTATTATAAAGCTTCAATTGTTAATTAATGGACAACACTTTCTATCCTTGCATGGTCAGAGGATTATGCAAAATACCAGCATGTTTCTTTGATATTTCTATATATAATGCAATATGCAGCAAAACCAACATTGTGTTCATGCCCATTGTGTTGAGATGGGAGCTCACAGTAAGTCTTTTAAAACCAAGGTGCAAAAAAAGAAAATCTTTGGATGGTTCAATGGATGGCTGATGTGTGGAGACAGGGTTTCTTTTGTTATTTGGGTGAACTGACCCTTTAATTCACACAGACTCTGAATGCGAGCCATCAGCTCATTTGTTACGCTTCACTTTCCAAAAGTAATTACAGACTGTCACTGTGAAATTGTGTATTTTTGAGTAATTTTCTTGCGGTTTCCTCCGATCGCTGTGTTCAAATGGAGCTGCAGTTCATCATTTCTAAAGAGAGCTTTGTTGTCACCTGCCTGGAGAAAACAAACGCACAAATAAACACATCTGCTCTCGGTGTGTGAACCCCCACCCTCACCACCACCCCGAGGGGTTCGGAGCTACAGTATCTGTCTACACAAACAAATATAATCCCCCCCCCTCCGGGATGAACCGCTGCCTTACGACTCCAGACTGGAAGAGGATGAGCAGCAGCAGCAGCATTACTGTCATCACACTGTACCGCTCTACAGCAGTAAACTAGCAATTACCACAGAGCCAGTGTGTTGGGAATAAAACCACACACTTCCAGGGTAATTCACTGCATGTTATTAACAGCTGCAGTGAGATATTTAAAGCCTCTTTTCAGCTCAGCGTTCATGGGTGTTGAGATGAGCTTTGCCCTGTGAAGGAGATGGGAGCCGAGGCCAAATATCATCATTCAGAGTCGACGGGGGAAGAGATGCTCTCATCCCGACGGGGTTGAGAGTCTCCAGCTGCTGCTACTTCCTGCCTGTAGTAGCACACGTGTCGGGGGAATATGAATGAGCACTGCTGAATATGAAAGAGACGCCTTCCTCCTTCACTTGAATCATGAAACATCTTCTCTTCACATTTCTTTTCTCATTTCATCATCACGTGATCCGTCAACGGTAACATGAACTCTAGTGAGGTTTCCATGTTTACGTAGCGCGAGTGATTTTCAGAAAATCAGCAAAAGAAAATGCAAATTTGTGCACATTTCCATCCACTATAGGAGAAAAGCAGAAGGTGGAGGTATGGAGATGACATCATTAAAAGACCTCCAGTCAAAGCTCAAAATGTACAAAACATGATGGAAATGTGACTTTTCTCTGTTTCATGTATTAATGTTTTAATGAAAAGGGCTATCTGATGTTATCGATCTATCTGATGAAGAAAATATAGCATACAAATGATATAGATTTTTTTCATAGACAGATAAAAGATGGTTTTCTGCTGCTCCCATCCAGTCGCTTCACCTCGCCTTCAGACAGGGAACTGAAGCCGTTATATCGCTTTCTTCAAAGCCACCAGACTCCAAAAACAGTCATTTTACCTCAGTTATTTCCAAACTAGCACAGCTAACGCTGACTCAGCTAGTGCTAGCGTGCACATTCTCAGGTTTCAACAAGTTAATTATCATTTATGACCTCCTTCACATCCACAGTCCAAACTTGCTGTTTCCCCTCATTTTTTTTAAATGCGCAAATTAAAAATGTGCATCCAAGCAAGTGGATGGAAATGCACCTAGAACCTTCACCAATACATACAACTGTGACCATCAGCTTTTCCTGTATTTTGTTTTAAGGGGAGACACTCCAGGTGAACAGAGATAGTTTTTAACTATCAGATACCAGCATGGAACTTCAGCAGATGATTACTGACATTAAGGCAATTATTTTGTCTTACATCTTTTCTGAAATATTATGTTTAAATATGCAAATAATCCATTATCTTATTAAATATGTGCTCATTTTCAGACATTTCCTGAGCAGAAACCTGAACACTGGATGAAGCCAGGTTCAAAATTATTATTTCAGTGTTGTTGACGTTTTAGTCAGAGGTTTTTATGGGGGGATTTTGGATATCGCCTCACGGCGAGAGGGTCGTAGATTCAAATCCAGCTTGGGGCTCTGTGTGGAGTATGGATGTTCTCCTTGTGTTAGCGTGGGTTTTCTCCAGGTGCTCCGGTTTCCTCCCACAATCCAAACACATGCAGGTTAACTGATGACTCTAAATAGGCGTGAATGGTTGTCTGTCTATGGGGGTCATGCGATGGACTGGTGTGCTCTCCTGAGTGAACCCCCATCTTCGCCAGCTGGGATCGGCTCCAGCCACAGCCATAATAAAAAAAAATCTATTTTCTCTATGTTTCTAGGAATAAAATGCAGTATAATTCAGGCTATGAATAATATATGAACAAACTCCTCTGTAAAAACCTTCAGAATATAGATAAGAATGAAACTGGAGAGTTTGGTGGGTGTAAGAGATTTCTGGCTCAGAGGAAAAACCTTGAGAAAACAGCCTTTACAATGTAGTGAATTGTAAAATTCACTACATTTTAAAGACACGACAGGTGAACAGGCTAAACAGATATCACCATGAAACTTCAGCACTTGATTACTTATATTAAGACAACTATTTTTGTATTACAACTTTTCTGAAATGTTATGTTTAAATATGGAAATGAGGCATTACATAATGCTAACGTTTGGTAAATTTAGGATGTGAAAATGTGTAACTTGGATGTTTTCGTTCCACTAGTCTGTAACAAGAAATGTTATGGAAGCAAATAACCCCACATGTCAAACCATGTGAAAAGTAAAATGTTTGTCTGGGGTGTCTCCCCTGAAAGGACTTCTACGCAGCTTATTGGAGTGTTATTATTTCAGGTTCAGATAATCGATGGAAACGTCCAGTTTGTGTCATCTATAAATCAATACGGTAAACATTTGGTGCTTACACCTTCAGCAATATCAAGATTTACTTAATTATTTTTTTTTTTTACTTTTGAGGCTTGGACTCATTTACTACATGAGTTACACTAAAGGATTATTATTTTTTTTTTTGTCATGCAGATGATTTAAGACTAAAACTCTCCAGTGAAACCAGACTAATGAGACTTTTTTCAGGATTAGCTATATAGAGCCACACTTCCTTATCTCCATAAAGGTTAATTGGCCCCACCTACAGTACTTCCTACAAGTTAGATGCCTTTTCTGTTAGATGAACAGACTTAAATGGTAAAATGATCAATTGATGAATCGCTATAGTTTGTTACTTCAAGACCAAATTAGAGCTGTGGAGCAAACGAGGGTGGTCGTGTGAATAGATCAGTGAGCTAGGACTTTGTAATGAATGACTTATGCTCAATGTAAAAGATGGCTGATGCATGTAAAGCCAGTGTTACCTGTGCAAATTGTTTTTTTACTTATTATTGTTTGATTTAGTTACCATCATCATCATCATCATCATATAAAATCCACCACTCTCAGCTAGTGTTCAGTTTGAGACAGCTGCGTTTCTAAAGACGGAGCGACAATATTTTTACATTTTCAGGACGCTCCGTCTTTCTGTTTCCTGTCTGCATTAACTCATAAATCTCTGTGCAGTACCGTTTGCATCTCTGTTGATTCGCCAGCCAGTAAACGAACAGCAAGATTTAGAAATAACAAGTCACACACTCACCTCTAATGTGTGTGTACTTTCTAACATAGCATTTTACTAGAAAAACTAAACTGCAGCTCTCCTGTCTCACAACTGAGCTGCTTTACAAAATAAAAGAAGAAGCTATAAATGAAGAACAAACTCTCAGCACCTCTTGGAGGCCGACGGATGTTTGTTTCATTGAGAAGTGAATTTCTGCATGAAAAACCTTCAAAAATTCAAAAACGGTTTTACATGCGACAGAAATATTTCACTGGACTTTGACTTCCACTTGCCATCTGAAGGCCCTCTGCTTTCATTTATTTATTACTTTTAAACTTGTGTCGGCCTCCAAAAGAAGATGAATTTGTTCCTCGTGTTGTAACCAGCCAGGTTTGATGTTGATGTGATGATAGTGTGCTATGAGAAAGCTAAGTCTTTGAATCCATCTCGGCTGAAGCCACATGCATCATCCTGTCCACAGATCATATCAACACCATTCCTCCAACGTAAAGAAGAAACTCCCTTTTCTCTTAAAAGAAAGAAAACGCTAATCTCGCTGGCGTTACGCCTCCAGCAGGATGTGCCAGCGGCAGACCTGCTGTCCTCGACTCTCCTTCATGTCCTGCCAGTGGTGCAGCTCCTCCTCGCCGCTGCTGTTCTGGCCCAGAGCGATCCAGCCCACCATCTCCTTGCGCTTCATGCTGCGGCGGTTGTAGATGGAGACCAGCAGCGTGACGTCCGAAAGCTGGAACAGCGCCACCTGGAAGACGAAGGTCTCCTTGTAGACAGGATTGGGCTGGCCACGACGCACCGACGTCTTACAGCGAGAGATCTCCTGACCAACGGAGTTTAGCAGAGTCAGACGCCCATAGGTGTCTGGACCAGAGGGGAGGAGGGAGAGGAAGAGGCCGAAAAATATTCACATGTCAACCTTTTTCTGTCATGTTGGTAATCTAATATCAGAGGGCTGGTCCATTATTGTTGATATTATTATTTTTAGGTTTTTATATCATTCTCATACCTATGTTTTAGCTTCAAAATGGTATTATTGTTTCAAGCCCTCTATAAATGTTTCCGCACATGTATATATAGATCCTTATAGTCATTGTATTAATACAGTAACGTAGATGGCGGTCGTTGTGCTCCAAGTTTAGAGAAGCAGACAGGAGTATTGGCAGGAAGCTAAGCAATGCACTGCTGTGGACGCTACATTACTTCAGATCAGAAAGTCCCACAACAACACTAACTTACTGATCGATGCAGCGGTAAAACTCCTGTATTCCTCGAGGTAAAATGACTATTTTTGTAAATGGAGTCTGGTCTGCAGCTTCAGCACGTTGGCACAAACAGGCTTAGAAATGCATTTAGTGTGCAATAAGAAGGCCTTTCTTGATTTCCGGGCCATTTGGGCGCCATGTATCTTGTGCTGACTGTAATGTAAACACATCTGTGTATAAATGCTGCGATAAGAGTTAGTGACGTAGTATATAAAGAGAGAAAGACTACATGTGGCAGGTGTTTGGGGAGGTGGATGGACCCAACAAAGACTACTTTTAACCAGGAGACCCATGTTCAAGACCATTATTGCCCAGTGTTTTGTTTTGTCACATGACAAAATTCATATATTTTTTGTTGACGTTTGTGATATGTTGTCTGTGTGTTTTACTTAGTTTACTTACCTGTTTAAAGCCCAACCATGATGTTTTCCTTTACCCTTACAAGGTGGTTTTCTTGCCTGAACTCGAGTTAGTGGTTTTCTAGCTTAACCCCACTGTGGACCTTTGCACAGCGTACAAATGGCATGCTAAAATGCTAAAATGCGTACTCATGACACACAAAATATCTGTGTTATGTCGTGGTATTTGTGCACCATTTCATGAGACCCGGTTAGTAGCTCTGAAGAGAGTGATTTAACGGTTGAAGTTCCCCGTCAGATAGTTTTCTCGGATGGTGAGGTAAAGTGGTGAAAACATTCTAAATATAGCATACACTAAACTTATATTGTTTAATAAGTTGGCTGAAATACATTTTTTCCCTGCTCCCATCTACAGCCGTTTTACTTTGCCGTCAAACAGCCCTTTCCGAAGGGGAACTGAAGCCATTAAATCGCTGTCTCCAAAGACACCAGACTCCATTCACAAAACAGTCAGTTTACCTCACAGAACCTGGGAATATACTGTACAAACAACCCCACTTCAAATAAATCTGAGTCAGTTATTTGCAAACTTATCATTGCTAATGTTGACTTAGCGAGTGCTAGCGTTCACGGTAGCCATAACCTTATTGATTAGCTGTGATTAGCTTACTTTGCTAATGCTTTTTGCAAAGGCTGAATGAGCTTTTCCATTTGAAATAAATGGAACAAAACGCAGATGGACCCTTGTTTTTTTCCAGTCACTGATTCTAATTGTGAATATAAGAAAATCTTTATTGATGAACTACAATATATACGTGTGTGTGTGTGTGTTTGTGTGTTAGAGTGTGTAGGTACAGTGTTTGACCTGGTGGTCTGTTGATGGCCAGGTTTCTGAAGTGGCTGCCCTTGATGAGCTCCACGGACATGCGTCCCGTGGTGGCGTTGTACGTGAGACCCACCAGCAGCTCGGGGACGCCGCCGTGGGTCAGAGACTGAGTGGACGATGCACTGTCGCTCTGAGACACAGCAGACAGGCTCAGCTGAGAGTCCAAGCTCTGACAAAAAACAGAGACATAAACACAAATCTGAATTTGCAGCACAAAGACAAAATTGCAGTGTGACACATGAAAAATGGCGTCCACCTCACCTTGAGGTTACTGCGAGGCTCCAGGACCAGCGTCGTCTCCATCGTCCCTCCGTCCGGGTCCAGCCCACCTAAACGCAGCACCTTCTCACCCATCATCCGCTCACGGGATATCCGAGAAGCTCCGAGCGCGTATAGTCTGAATCTGATGGCCGTCATGGGCAGTTCTGATGGGTCCAGGCGCGAGAAGCGAAACGTCTCGTTGAAGTGCGGCAGCGAACCTTTCTGTACAGACGTCTTGTGGCGTTGCTTCTTGGAGGGGAGCAGGACCATGTGCACCTGCCAGGAGTCCATGCCACTGCGGGCCTTGTCGGGAATGCCCCGGGCCGCAATCACTGAGACCAGCAGCTTCTCGGAGTCGGGCCGGTACTCCAGAGAGAGGACCAGGTCTCCGCATTTAGAGATGGGGGTTCGAGGGGAGGAGCTGGCCGGCTGAGGCGGGACCTCCCCCTGGGGAGGCTGCTCCTGCTGAGAAGGGAGGTAGGAAGGTAGGAACTTATTTATTCATTCATTTCTATGAAATAAAGTAATAGATCATCAACAGAAGAAGAAAGCTAAAACAACTTCTTCTTCCTCTAGGAAGTCACCATTCCCAGCTCAAGAACAGTCCAGCACACTGAAAACCAAAAATTACTGCTTTCACTCTTTGTTTTTATACCAATCAAACAAACAAAATAATGACTTATTACTGAGCTTTACAGGTGCCGGTGGACACATTTCATAGCTGTCTCCTCCAGCCTTTATGCTAAGATAAGCTAACCAGCTGCTGGCTGCTTCGTATTTAAAAGACAAACATGATATATGAAATCAGACTCACAACTAAAAATCTAAAATTTACGATGGTGGGACGCCTGTTAACCCCTCGTATTGACTTTATAACTAGCTAAATGCTCTGATCAGACAGAGTGCATTTTGCAGATGGAAAACAACAACAAAACAACTTACCCAAAATCTTGGTAGTAAAAGCACAGCTCTAATTTGCCTAATTTCTCTGTTTTTACAAATATTTATAAATATTTTAATTTACATTTTCAGTTTTAAAATGTCTCTATGTGTGTGTGTATATATATATATACACATGTATATATATATACATGTATATATATGTATATATCACATGTATATACGTATATATACACATGTATATATATGTATATATATATATATATATATATATATATATATATATATATATATATGTATATATGTATATATATATATGTATATATATATATATATATATATATATATATATATATATATATATATATATGTATATATATATAAACTCATTCCCCCCACGGTTCGATAAAGTATCTCTGATTATGATTCTGAAATGGGTGAAATAATTGTTATAAGCAGCGAGTTTCATTGATTTAAAAGAAATATTCTTTTTAGGGACATAAAATTATTGCTCTGTGTGAAATGAGTTGATTTCTGATTATATATGAAAAAAATGAATAAATAAAAATAAATAAACAAAAATAAACAATGTGTCAAAGACTCACAATTGCTGAATGATTCTCAAAAAGCTTTTCAGTTCAGAAGCGCAGAGACACAACCTGTCATAAAGGAGAAATAAACCTCCTCCACCTCCTCCTCTTCTTCTATGAAGCCAATCTCAGCCTCCCGTACAGTCAGCAAACACAACACTGATTGTGTCAAGTGTTGACAGAGCGAGCCGAGTGTCGCTGTCGACATGGCAACGGCAGCGAGAGATAAGATAATCACAGAGCCGCCGCTCCAGTCTATTGAACGTGCAGGTCAGGAGGTCATCACATAAGGAGGAAAACACAGGCGCTCACCTGATACATGTTTCTTCCTCTACAGTAGAAGTACTAAGCATTACTTATAGTAGTAAGGAGGGCTTTTTTTTTACACATTACTCTGTAATAAACAGAGGTAGAAAAAGTACTCAGTGAAGTAAAAGTAGAAATGCCACAGATCACAAATACTACAAGTAAAAGTCCTGAATTCAAAATGACATTTTAAAGTCATACTCTCGAAGATTTTCATTTAAATTGCAATATTAGGGGAGGTGGAGTTAACGATGGGCTGCACGGTGGTGGAGTGGTTAGCACTGTTGTTGGTGAATGGTTGTCCATTGCTGGCGACTTGTCCAGGGTGAACCCCGCCCAATCTTTGCCCAATGAGCGGCTCCAGCCCCCCGTGACCCCTAACTGGATAAGCGGTTGCAGAGGGATGGATGGAGCCAATGCAACAGACCTACTCGTGTGTGAAGCAGCGAACTGTTTTATCTAGTCTCTGCTGGTGTTGACAGTAAATGGTCACTATGGAAAAGAGCGACGACTACAGATGAAAGTTCAAAAGAAAGTGACAACTGACTGATATCACAGTACATTTAGTGTTGTGTGTCATTGTGTACGGTTTAACCCAGACCTGCAGATGAAAAATATAAGAAAATAAAAGTAAAAATACATAAAGTTTAAAAAAATAATAATAAATTGGCTGAAAATGCGTTCACTTTAAGGTACTGACTACCAACATTAGCAGTGTTTGATGTAATATTATCTGTTTCCAGTAATGATACATATCTACAGGAGCTGATTTGGACACTTATAGTCTGTCACTAGACACAAAGCACCTGATCAGACAAACACTCCCACTCCCACCAACACTGCTGCTCCCTGCTTTCAAACTGGAACCAACACGGCAGTCCATCCCTTGAAGCACAACGCTGCGCTACCAGAATGCACTGCACGGCTGTTTGAGAAGACTATGAATGGGAAGCGTGGTGGAAAGGATGGATCCTGTGGACATGTGTACCATCACAGTACTCATTATAGCAGCACTACTCGTTGAGGTAGTAGTAGTATCATTAGCAGCAACAGCAGCAGTACTAGCATTAGCATTAGCAATGTCAGGGCAGTTATATAACTGTATAAATAAACTGCTACAACATGGCTCTCCCCGGTTTTCTGTAGCTGCACCAATCCAAAACTCATCCGTTATTTATGAGGCATTTCTAGACGTCAGTGTCACCCTGTGTGTGTGTGTGTGTGTGTGTGTGTGTGTGTGTGTGTGTGTGTGTGGGAGGTGTTTACTGCACAGATTGCTCCCAATTTCAAAGTGTGATTTGGTGACTGAGAGGTTGTTAGATTCTACATTCCCACTCTCCTACATGTACAAACACACACAGAAATACATGATAAGTAGATGTATGCACACACACACACACACACACACACACACACACACACACACAGATTATTATTCATGAGCTTCTGTTTGTTAGCCAACGCAGCGTGGCGAGCGAAGGAAATATCAACTATTTATACAAAACCTCGAGGCCTCAGCGAGCCGTGTTTGGTTTGTTTCTTCCAAAATGAACCTGAGAGGATAACATGGCAGAGTGATAATCCTCTCACAGCTGAATGATGATGATGATACCGCTGCCAAGCATGATGGGTAACAGCAGGGCTGCCGTCATCTCACTGACCCCATTAAGTAATCCCTACCTTGGTTGTTTCTTTATTTGTTTTTTTGTGAGCTGAGAAAGTGTGAAATGTTGAAGTTTTCTCAGGATTTGTCTTTATGTTCAAGAGATCTCAGTCTGGGGTGAAGAATAAAAACTAGGGCTGCCAGTCAATAAACATATTTAACTGAGATGTCCATTGGTGCATATTTATCATATATTTTGTATTGTTTAAATGAACTTAAAGGGAGATGGTACTTAATACCCTTATCAAGGTGAGAGTGGACAAATATGCTGCTTTATGTAAATATATATATATATATATATATATATATATATATATATATATATATATATATATATATATCATTGGAAATCAATTAACAACACAAAACAGTGACATATATTGTCCAGAAACCCTCACAGGTTCTGACCTGAGCATGAAAAATAGGCTCAGTTCATAACATGGCAAACTGCAGCCCAACTGGTAAATGGACTTTTTTTTTATTATATAATATAGTATTTTTCTAGTCTTCTGACCATTCAAAGCTCTACATGTTAACATTCATCCATTCACACACACACATTTACAGACTGATATCAGAGGCTGCCCATCAGGATCTGATCTAAATACTCATTACAACACCGATGGCTCAGCCTTCGGGAGCAGTTTGGGGTTAAATGTCTTGCTCAAGGACATGCATGTGATTATCATAAAGTGGGCATGTCCGTAAAGGGGACACTGGTGGGTATCCATAGAACCCATTTATATTCACATATATGGAGGTCAGAGATCAAGGGACCCCTTTGAAAATGGCCATGACAGTTTGGAGCCTGATTTAACCTCCTTTATGAGAAAATAGTCTGACCTGGTTGGTACCGATAGATTCTTTAGGTTTTCTAGTTTCATATGATACCAGTAACTTCATTGTAAAATGCATCATTAAAGAAAGAAATTTTTTAATGCCACTAATTAAAGAAATTAGTGGCATTAAAACAAATTTGTGTTATTATCATGTTAACTTTGACAGCCCTAGTTTGTTATTTTTAAACCTTTATTTCAGTAAGAAAAGCTTTTTTTTCCAGGAACTAAAAGCATATGAAAGCTTCAGCAGGAGGAAAATACTTTAATAAAGACAACCATCATTTCCCTCCTGTTTACTTCATGTGGCCTATTTTTGTCCATTGAAACGTTCTGATATTAGTCATCCTGGAGAGGAGAGTCGGTGCAGTCCATTCAGGAACTTAAACTCAAATTACATTCTGCATCCACGAGGCCTCGAGGGTCAGTGTGACCTAAGTTTTGTCCCATGTACACTTCAAACAAACAGGGGGAGGTTTATTTAGTTAATTTGGGGCATTTCAGCCTTCATGTGATGAATTTACAGTCAGAACAGATTGGAAACCTGAGCGAGAAGAGGAAAGACATGCAATGTTTATTGTGGTAGTCTGAGTAACGTGATGTCATATCCATTCTGATCCGTCAACCAAAACAAACCTCAGAAAGTATTAAAGGGTGGAGGGTGGGCGTGGATCCGACCTCCACCCTCCATGTTAAACCCAGCGTGGTAAACACTACACATCCAGTAAAGGAGGGAAACACTTTGGGTTTCACACATTGCAGGAAAAGCAGAGCTGGACATCACGGCTAAACCTGCACGCTAACTCCGTCACGGATGGGAAACGTTATCATATGGCGGTAACGTGCGGTCCGGCCGGGCCGCCGCTCTCATCTCTGACGTCAAATGGGCCAACGCTACGACTGTAGAGCGCCATATACTGACATTTATGTTAAATGACTTCAAACAAAAAAATTAAATTCCTGACAATAATCCTGATATATCATCAGGACATCTCTGACTACATACATGCTGAAAATCAAACATTATTACTGTATTAATTTAGATATTTTCCAAAGTAATTAAGTCCTGTGTATGATTCAACTTTTTCGCCTTAGTTAAGTGTCAAAAAAGTTAACAACAACAAATCGTAATATCGAATTGCAATACTTAAAAATCACAATACATACTGAATTGCCACCAAAGTATTGCGACAGTATTGAATCAGCAGATAAGTGGATCGTCACAGCCCTAGTAATTTTACCCTGGTACATGGGAGTATACGTACAACCCCAGTTCTGAACTAAACCTTTCAGTTATTTCCAAACTAACCCCGGCTAATGTTAACAAAAAAGTTAACAAAAATCACAGTAAATTGTAATATCGAATCGCAATATATATCAAATTGGCACCCAAGTATTGTCATCGTGTCGGACTGGGAGATAGGTGAATCATCCTTAGACCGCTGATCGATAGGGACACCTTCTTTAATGAAAGGGCGTGTCCATCTCTGGGTTCAGGTAAGATAATAATGTCCTTTTCAGGTCAGGTATACATTGTCAGACCTCTCTAGTTTGTACACAAGCCAGTGTTTTTGGTTGATATGTGATTATTTTATACGAGACTGTGATTAACGAATAACACTTAGAGGTTGGGGGAGTTTACATTTATTATCTAAAGAACAAAACGGGGATAGTTGTGTGTGTGTGCGGTACCTCGGGACTCCAGGTGGATGAGCTGTCCGTGGCTTCGTTTTTGTCGTAAATTGCGTCCTTCGTGATGTCCTCGCCGCCGTCGGCGGCCAGTCGTTTTATGTTCAGGGTGGAGGCGGGACAGACCTTGCCGCCGGATGCCTCAGGTGCATCCTGACAGTCCGGTGACGCCCTCTCCCTCTTTTCTACCGCTGCAGACAGCGGGTCGGTGAAACCCTGCTGCTGGCCCTGAGCCTCCATTTCTGTGGGAGGAAGGCAGCAGAGGAGGAAAGTCAGCATTCGGTGTGAGGAGAGGTGTCTCGGTAATCGTAAGAGACAAAAACAATTAAGTGGAATCTATGATGAAGTAATTCGGAAAAAAGCTATTAAGATAGCAAACGATTCTTCCCATCCACTCTGCAGGGAGTTTGAACTACTCCCCTCCGGTAGACGGTATAAAGTACCAAAAGCTAACCGTAACATCTTTAAAAACTCCTTTATTCCTAATGCCATTATTGCACTAAATGATAGCATGTCTCGTTGAACCTGTCTGTACTGTATTTGTCACTGTTGTCCTGTGTTTTTGCCATTGTAAATGTTGTTGCTGTTTATGAGACCGAAGACAAATTTCCACACTGTGGACAATAAACTAACTAACTAACTAACTAACTAACTAACTAACTAACTAACCTAAAAGGGCCGTGGTTCAGTGGCATGTTCTCAGATCTGACACTTACTGGAATCTAATAAGGTTAGTTAGTTTTCCGCATTTGCAAATAATAAAAAAGTAGTCTGATTAATGTGAACAGTATGTAACAACAACTGTCTTATTGTCACGAACTCCAAATCCATTTTTGCTCAATATGATGCTAATCAATGTGATGCTATCTGGTTAGTAAGCTAGCTGCACTACAACTAGCTCTGAGCATGTCGATATGATATTATGCAAAAAGGTCAAACGACTCATTCTGTGATTAAAAACACAAACCTCTGCTGTGGTTGTACAGAGTGGTGTCTCTTTCCCCGGTTGCTGCAAACTTTTTTAAATCAAATGCAATGCTTTTTAAGACCTCGACATAGAGAATTTAATACTTAGGACTTAATGAAACACTTCGTTAACATACAGCTACAGCTATTATCTCTATAGTGTGTACGTTGTCAGTGTCCAGCAGTGAAATTCACACAACTTGAGACATAAATTTGGTTGACATTCTGTCTGAACAAACTTTAAGACTAAATGTAAAAATAACAACCAAAATGTGCACAAGTGTTTTTCTTTAAGTCCTAAAAAGATGACAAACGTATCACCTAACAAACTGAGACAAATACAGAGAAGCTGAGGTGGCGGCACATGATTGTGTCCTCTGGTATAGCATCTAATTGAGTCTATGAGGGTCCAACAGCAGCTACATAAACCTTGTTTGTGAGTGTTGTGTGTTATCGGAGGCGATATTGCGTAATCCGTCAAACCTTGGCCTTTTACTGAGACAGAAACACTCAGAGAACAGGCCGTACCTCAGACCAATCAATAGCAGTTATCTCCAATTCCCCATCATTAAGGTCGGTGTGACTGTTATATCAATGGCTGCACAGGGCGTTGACCATGGCAACAGGCTGAAGTGACTCATCCGTCCGTGTATGTGTGTGTGTTACCTTGTTCACGGTGGTTACAGACGCATGTCACCACCCACCAACAACCAGCTGCTCATTTAAAAAAAAAAGACTGTTTAAGGCTGTTTTTACTCGACAATTAACGTGATGCTAGAATTAGCTACGTAACAACTAGCTCTCACTGAGGGTTTTTTCATCGGCGTGATGGTGAGGTTCAAACTAGGGCTGCAGATAACAATCATTTTCATTCTCAATTATGCATTTAGTTCATAAAACATGAACAACAAAACGGTGCAAGAATGCCATTTAAGAACCAAAAGTTCTTCAATTTATTGTCATATACGACAAACCAGAGAATATTTGGAATTTTTGCTTTAAGAATAATTGAAATAGTAAATCGATTATCAAGCTAGTTGCAGATAATTTTCTATCGGCAGTTGAAAAATGTTGGCGGGTCCAAAATGAATGATTTGTTTATCTCTGTGGAAGATAGCTGACGTTTGGTTACCACTTCTAATAAGGCTTGGTGAGCCAGTAACAAGGCTGGTATCATGTGGTATCTCTGGGTCGTCAATCAGTGTTGGAAAAAAATAATTAAAGGATAGATGGTAAGTGCCTGGCAACAACTTGTGAGGTAAATCTTGTGGCTGAATGTTATCAGTGCTATCAATAGTGCCTTTAATCAACATTTCTGATGTACTTCATCAGTGTTTGTCAGAACCTCCCTCCCCTCAACAGATTCCCGATGTTGGGATTTGTATTAGTTGCCTTTAGAGGAACTTAAGTTTTAATCTTGTAATTTGTCCCGTGTGGCTTTTAATCGGTCCGACAGAGGTTTCTTTACCACTTTGTACCTCTTTTTATTCATCCACTATACAGGTCAGTGTGTGTGAAGCAGGAGAGTGCGGACTGATATCATCACCAGATAGTGACGGTGCTGCATGATTCAGGCTCAGATCGTAATCCAGATTATGTGTCGCTGGATGTTGGGATTATCATTAATCACAATTTTTAGGAAGAACATTTAGGAACCACATTACTTAAACTTTTGGCAAGCTACGTTCTCGTATTCCTTCTTTACATACCGCAACTGTTTCGGATTAAACAAAAAAATTATAAATCGAGAACAAAAAAAAGTCATAAATAGGAAAAAATGTGTTTTTGTATCTCGTCTTTTGGTTTCTGTGGCTCTTCATAATTATCTTTAGTTAACAAATACTAATCAAATAAACAAGTTAACTCAACAAAAGTGAAAGAAGATTAAAAATTGCCTGGTTGGTGTTTGTTGACTTCCAGGTCGCTCCTAAAACACCAACCGACTACAAACAAGTGTCCTAATTAATGCTGCTGTGTGTCCACAGAGACTCACATCCAGCCACAGCGGTCCAATCACACTGAGCCTCCCTGAGCTCTTTACAGCCTCTAATCTGCACTAAAAACATTATTTGGGGCCTTCTGGCTCATTGACACTGGGATGGATTAGTGGTGGATCTTGGTGTGGTGACCCTTCACGTATAAACATTTTAGCAAACACTTTAGTGAGATATAGAGACTCAGTTTCTTTCCTAAACAGCTGAAAGACCAAACCATGTTGTGCACTTAACATTAGTGAATTCTTTGCTGGCAGGTTAGCCACAAGCACCGTAACAAATTCAAGGATCTCTGATGTTACTCGCTTTGAAAATGGCTGTAACAGTTTTTCCTTGCCAAAATTTAGCGTTGCTTTGTGGCGTTATTTGCCCTTGTTCGTGACAAGCTAGTGTCACATGATTGGTACTCATGGATTCATGAGATTTTCTAGTTTCAGCATTTTCACTCTGAGCTCACTATATCCTCCAAAATATCAACTGCAGATTGAACAGCAGATATTGGAAAAGACAGCTCTATGAATATTAGCAAAGACATGATAAGCACAAAAAAAAGGTTGGTCAGTCAAGCATATATATATATATATATATATATATATATATATATATATATATATATATACACACACACGTTAAAACTCTAAAAAAACTCTTGTGTTTTTATTCACTACACTACACTCTTATAACATGACCCTTTTACAGTGAAAATAAGGGGAAAAATGTCCAGGTGGACATTTTGAGGCTGAGGTGATGAAGGGTTATTAAGGGCGGTGCTGGTACCACACCTTCACAGTCCGACGGCTCGGTGCTGCCCTCTTCCTGGTCCGACAGGCGGGTGAATTTGTTGTGCCGGCTCAACGGCAGCTGCGTCTGCTGCTTTTCGCCGACGTTCGCTGCCGTGGAGTTACGAAAACTCTGCGAATGTGACACAGTGATCCCGAACTGCTTCAGGACCTCGTCGTCGCTGTCAGAGGAGCTGCAGCCATCATCGTCATCGTCGCCGCCGCCGTAGCTGTTCACTGCAGGGAGATGAACACAGGATAACACAGGGGGTGAGGAAGAGGAGAAGCTGGGAGAGGAGGGGAGAGGAGAGGAGTAGAACACTAAAGAAGAGAGGAGGAAACAAGGAAGAAATGAAGAGGAGAGGAGACAAGGAAGAAAGAAGAGAAAAGAGGGAAACGAGAAAGAAAAGAAAGGAGAGGAAAGGAAGGGAGGGGAGGAAACAAGGAAGAAAGAAGAGAAAAGGGGGAACAAGACAGAAAGGAAAGGAGAGGAAAGAAAGGGAGAGGAAGAAACACAGAAGAAAAAATGAAAGGAGAAGAGATGGGGAAAGAAAGGAAGGGAGGGGGAAACAAGGAAGAAAGAAGAGAAAAAGAGCAAACAAGAAAGAGAGGAAATGAAAAGAGAGGAGATGAGAGAAAGGAAGAAAGCAAAGAGAGGAGAGGAAGACAAGGATGAAAGAAGAGGGGAGGAAACAAGAAAGAAAGGAAAGGAGAGGAAAGAAAATGAGGAGTAAACAACGAAGAAAGGAGAGGAAAAGAGGAAACAAGGAAGAAAGAAAACAAAGGGAGGAAACAAGAAAGAAAGAAGAGGAGAGGAAAGGAGAGGAGGAAATGAGGAAGAGAGGAGAGGAAAAGATGAAACGAGGAGGAGAGGAAGGGAGAGAGTAGAGGAGAGGAGGAAACCAGGAAGAGAGGAGAGGAGAGGAGGAAACCAGGAAGAGAGGAGATGAGGAAACCAGGAAGAGAGGAGAGGAGGAAACCAGGAAGAGAGGAGAGGAGGAAACCAGGAAAAGAGGAGAGGAGGAAACCAGGAAGAGAGGAGAGGAGATGAGGAAACCAAGAGAAGAGAGGAGATGAGGAAACCAGGAAGAGAGGAGAGGAGGAAACCAGGAAGAGAGGAGATGAGGAAACCAGGAAGAGAGGAGAGGAGATGAGGAAACCAGGAAGAGAGGGGAGAGGAGGAAACCAGGAAGAGAGGAGAAGAGAGGAGAGGAGGAAACCAGGAAGAGAGGGGAGAGGAGGAAACCAGGAAGAGAGGAGAGGAGAGGAGGAAACCAGGAAGAGAGGAGAGGAGGAAACCAGGAAGAGAGGAGAGGAGGAAACCAGGAAGAGAGGAGATGAGGAAACCAGGAAGAGAGGAGATGAGGAAACCAGGAAGAGAGGAGAGGAGGAAACCAGGAAGAGAGGAGATGAGGAAACCAGGAAGAGAGGAGAGGAGGAAACCAGGAAGAGAGGAGAGGAGGAAACCAGGAAGAGAGGAGAGGAGAGGAGGAAACCAGGAAGAGAGGAGAGGAGGAAACCAGGAAGAGAGGAGATGAGGAAACCAGGAAGAGAGGAGAGGAGGAAACCAGGAAGAGAGGAGAGGAGGAAACCAGGAAGAGAGGAGAGGAGGAAACCAGGAAGAGAGGAGATGAGGAAACCAGGAAGAGAGGAAAGGAGATGAGGAAACCAGGAAGAGAGGAGAGGAGGAAACCAGGAAGAGAGGAGAGGAGAGGAGATGAGGAAACCAGGAAGAGAGGAGATGAGGAAACCAGGAAGAGAGGAGAGGAGGAAACCAGGAAGAGAGAGAGGAGATGAGGAAACCAGGAAGAGAGGAAAGGAGATGAGGAAACCAGGAAGAGAGGAGAGGAGGAAACCAGGAAGAGAGGAGAGGAGATGAGGAAACCAGGAAGAGAGGAGAGGAGAGGAGAGGAGAGGAGGAAACCAGGAAGAGAGGAGATGAGGAAACCAGGAAGAGAGGAGAGGAGGAAACCAGGAAGAGAGGAGAAGAGAGGAGAGGAGATGAGGAAACCAGGAAGAGAGGAGAGGAGAGGAGAGGAGAGGAGGAAACCAGGAAGAGAGGAGATGAGGAAACCAGGAAGAGAGGAGAGGAGAGGAGAGGAGAGGAGGAAACCAGGAAGAGAGGAGAGGAGAGGAGAGGAGAGGAGGAAACCAGGAAGAGAGGAGATGAGGAAACCAGGAAGAGAGGAGAGGAGATGAGGAAACCAGGAAGAGAGGAGATGAGGAGACCAGGAAGAGAGGAGAGGAGGAAACCAGGAAGAGAGGAGAGGAGGAAACCAGGAAGAGAGGAGAGGAGGAAACCAGGAAGAGAGGAGAGGAGGAAACCAGGAAGAGAGGAGAGCAGATCCAGATTGAAAGAAAGCATCAAAGACACATTGTGTGAAATGAAACTCAGGTCTGAACGATGTTTAACACCATCAATCAGCAGACAGGTTCAGTGTGTTGAAGACATTTTGTGGAGATGAAATAATTGCTCCTCCATGAGACGTGAATGCTCATAAACTCAGTGAGGACTCATATAAACCCTCCTTCTTTCCCTCCGCTCCGTCTCTCTCTGCCGAAACAAATAAAACCCATTAGCAGAGCCGAGGGTCACTAGACTCACATCATAATTTCGCCATAATTGTATAGCAACAGCTGAATGAGTGACGTGGTGGCGGAGGGACCAGCCCCTCCTCTCCAAAGTGCAGGTCACTCTACCTGAGTGGTCACCATGGTTACCTGCAGAGCAGGAAGCACCCGGCGGTGGCGGCTGATTGCTCCGTTAACTTGGAGCGTTTCACAGGCGGAAGCTCAGAGTGGAGTAATGTGGCTCAGTGTTTACATGCAGCTGCAAAAGTATTCAGATCCTTTACTGCAGTAAAAGTACTACTACCACACGGTGGAAATACTCCACTACAAGTACTGTTTTCAAAACCAGACTTAACTAAAAGTATCCATCAGGAAAAAGGACTTAAAAGTATCACTGCTGTCTAAAAAGTCATGTTTTCAGCTTTGTGACAACGCATTTTCCAGCTGATCCAAGAGGCTTTTAAGGGTTTATTTAGCTGAAATGTACGGCATTAGAAGTATAAAGTAGCAGAAAATGTATTTGTACTTAAGTAGAGCTTTTCTTTGTTTTTTGTACAAACAAAGCTATTTAGATCAGCCCACAAGTTCAAGGTTTAAGCTGTTTTTACATATAATTTGACTTCAACATAACGTAAACATAACAAAGATAAGCGAACATAAGTTACTCCTACCTTGTCCACTGACTCCAAACAGGATATGTGGTTTGTTCAGGAAGCCAACTGGAAATACCAGAGACTCCACCTGCTGCAGGTGAGAACCAACAAACCAGCTCAGTGTTTGCTCACCGTTTACCTAAACGTCTCCACATGGATCCAATCATCCTGCAGGTGGCAATGACACTTTTTCTTTCTTTCAATGTTTGGTCGAATTACAAAGCATCAAAACTGTGAAAATAAAGCTACCAAACTCTGAGTTAAAATGACTGACAGTAAAGTAAATGTGTTGATTTACCCTCCTCAGCCCATGAGGAGGAAGCTCTCACTATCCTGTAGCTGATTATCACAGTATTTTACAAGTATTACTGTCAAAGCTTAAAAAGGGAGATTTGTCAATATTTACATCAATATGGGAGTGGGCAAATATGCTGCTTTATGCAAATGTATGAATACATTTATTATTGTAAATCAGTTAAGAACACAAAACAATGACCGATATTGTCCAGAAACCCTCACAGGTTCTGACTTTAGCATCAACAATCCCAGTAGACCACATGCACACCAAAACTGACAATAACTGCACTCTACTGTACACCGACTGTGTAATATCAGTACTACTACTATTACTACTAGGTGTAAACCTCAGCACATACTGTGCAGTACTCTCAAGGGAAGCTTCATCACAATAACTGTGCAATAGCTATTTTTACACTTGTGTCTGTTTATTATAAGTCTGTTTATTGTCAATATTGAATATTTTGTTCCTATTTTTTAATATTTCACCTTGTTTATATAGTTCTTTTTATAATATATTTCCTTGTATTTAATTTGTCATATTTTATTTTATATTTTCATTTATGTCTGTTCACTTTTGTCTAGCTTCTTGTTTTTGCAATATATTGCAAATTTCCCCACTGTGGGACTTATAAAGGAATATCTTATCTTATCCTAATACATAAAGAACACCAGGATTTCTCCCTACATGGTGGAGCGACTCCTTCAAACATGCTGTGTTTTAACTTTGGTTTGCTATCAAGCTACTAGTCGCTTCCTGCGATATTATTAGGAAATTACAGAGCAATAAAATAAAGAGTTAGCATTAAAACTATCCCCCCCCAAAAAAAATCCTCAATACACATGTCTCTTACAAGCTAAGAGAGCAACAGCTATAGGTCGGAAAAATGTATGAATGAATGAATCAATATATTAAGCATCTATCAGTCATGTATTGCTATGGAAAAACTAACATATCATCTGGGGGAGATTTATAGAGTTTTTGAAACTAAATGTTGGTGATCAATAAATGTCAGAAAATTTTGTCCAATAATAATTCTTTACACTGTAATTTCTCTAACTTCTGTATAGTATTTATCTCAGTTTCAGTTAGTGTTATATTTGTTTACCAATTCATTTGATTGGGTACTGTGCTCACTGCCAAGACTGATTATTGTTTGTTATTGATATAATGTATAAGTGAAAAACCCCAATAAATAAAAATCACCAGGATTTCTCCTTCAAATTCTTTGTTTTAACCTAGTATGGTTTGTTATTAAGCTACTAGTTGCTTCCTGCAAGATGATTAGGAAGTTACAGAGCAAAAAAATAAAGCGTTGACATTAAAACTAGTTTTTCTCAAAAACAAAAAAAAGAAAAAAAAAAGCAATGACTCACGCGCACTATGACCGGAGGGCTTTTGAGGCAGCTGGTGGTTTCATTCCAATGTGCAAAAACACTGATATGATCCTTCAGTTTAACATTTTTGCTATCGTGTACGACCTTTGCACCAGGCGTTCAGTGTTTGACTAGTGGGAGGAAAGAAAGGGTTTTAACGGGTGAGGGAACAAGAGAATAAAAAATAGACACTGAGAGCCTGTTTCTCTTTTTTTTCCGTTCTGCACTTTTTTCTCCCTCTTTGCTGAATTTTCCTTCAAGGTTGTGTAATAATATTTTCATTGTGAGCTGCCGCAGAGCTTTGTGGCAGTATATGGCTGACTCACTCGACTCTTTTCTCTGATACATACACACTCGCCCACAGAAAGCGGTGCACAAATACAAACTCGCCCACGCTCTCTCCGTTACTGGAGAGTTTAATTGGAGTCATAATGCTACAAGAGTCACGTCCCTCCTACTGAGATGGTTCAGGTTATATAAAAGGTGACCCTGGACTAGAAAGCAGCAGATGCTCTCATATTTAGTTGATTTTGAGAGATCGTCTTGTTGTCTGTCTTTGTCTGATAGAAAGAGAGAGAGAGCAAGAACAAGATTGATTCGTCCATATGTTGAAGGAATATTCAGGTTTATTTTAACCATAAATGTGTCTACTGTGGCTCTGTGGCTAACTTTACACTCGCCTCCTCCATTGTAGAGATTTGTAGAAATGAGTACTCGTGCAAAACAACGTCTATCAGGGTAAATTTGAACCTATTCAGACATTTGTTTCTGAGTCTTTCAAAAGTAAACACAGAAAGAAGCCGGCTGAAATGGCCATTACGGTGTAATGGTGGTAATGGTGTAAAGGTAAGAATCTGGTGCTACGATACGTATCATGATACAGGGATAATGATTCAGTTTTCTAGTTTTTATGATGCCCCTACAAACCTAAAAATCATAACTTAATAATGCGTTACAGAAATTAGTGGTGCTAAAACAGATTTACGTTAAAACATTATTGCGTAAACTTTGACAGCCCTTGTTTTTACATAAATCTATTTCAGACGCTTTTTTCCAAGTCTGACCAAAAGAAAAGACAGAAAAAGAAAAGCCATTATGGCATTTTGTGCAAGTTAAAGTGCTGAAAAGTCCATTCTGACGCCTCTGTTCCTCAGTACAGTGGAAGAGTACATTTTTGTGTAAACGTGTATAAAGTCCTGTTAGCAGGTTACGTTCCCTTGGCCACGTCTCCCATTCATGGATGTATTTATGCTGCCATTGCACAACATGTCGCCTCATTAGTGACGCCTCAAAAAAGAGATAACGGCACACGTTCTCAAAACTAAAATCAGAGTTTCTGAAAATCTTCCCCGTAGACAGAGTTTTACATAAGCTCAAGTCAGTGATCTAAAACACCATTTGGATGTGGACAAAAGCCCAAAAATCATAGAAAAAGCTACATTTACAAAACTACCTGTGTAAACAAGACTGTTGGGTTGCCAGGTTTGGTGCCATCTTGTGTCTGGAGACACTGACTGCACACAAGTTGCAAGGCAGATGGAAGAATTGTTTTCAGTTGAAAACCAGTTAACAACCAGTCTCATTCATAAAAACCCATGTGAAATTCTGGAAAAAGTCCTCAAAGACTTGTCCAACAAGTCCCCAACACTAAATGACTAAATGTGGTGTTTGTCATCAGGCGGTGTGGAAAGAAAATGGACAGTACAGGTAGAAGGGAGAACAAGAGAAAGAGAAAAAGTAGAGCTGAGATGGAACGCATTAGAGGAAACCTGCAGCAAGGTAAATGCTGCAAAACTACAGATACTGTATATTCATGAGCAACGGACATGGTTAGTGCTTAAAAATATGAGCAGGATGCCCTCAGCATGTCATAATGTCCTTAACCACCTTTCCCGAGTTTTAATAAGCTCAGAAATGGTATCGACACTTACTGCTACTCTGTAGGAAAGCAGAAGGTGTATATGCATGGACGTAATATTAAAAATAAATATCTGTATATTCTTTTCCGTCAGGTGGAAGTACCTCAGGTTACTTACCAGAGCTTTGTGGTGAGTCAGAGCTCTGAGGAAATGCAGTAAACACTCCAAAAGTGCATAAAAATCATGAATATATTTATTCCTCTAGCCTGAATTATGGCGGTGGAACTGACAAACTGAAGACACTGTTTTTAACCATCTTGCATTTTTTTAACTAAAACATGGCTAAATTCACTGACTTTGTGTCAGTAGATCCACAAAAAAACGTTCATGTTGAGTTAAACTTTTCAACGTGATTTTTGCAAATTCACCTTGTTGACAGGCAGCAAACTGTTTTCTTAACAGTGTTTAAGTCTGAGGGTGAGGTTACACCGTATAGTTCAAAATGGGGGAAGCTATCGTTCTAGCTAGCTGATGTTTTGCTCTACTTCTGGTAAGATTGTGAAAACCACAAATCCCAAACTTAAACAGAAACGCCCACTCAGCCGTTAGTAAACGCAGTGATGCCGGCTACCACAGTAAGCTAATCAGTAAGGTTATGATGAATAATGTGAGTGGGTTAGCAGAGTCAACAGCTGGTGTAGAAATGGGGTTGTATGTATACTACCGTGTTCCCGGGTAAAATTACTAGGGCTGGGACGATCCACCTATCTCCTGATTAAATACTATCATGATATCTGGGTGCCCATTCAATATGTATTGCGATTTCTAAGTATGGCGATTCGATATAACAATTTGTTGTGATTTTTGTTAACTTTTTTGACACTAGATCATGGTATATGGTTGAATCGTCTACTTCTAGAGACTTTTACTTTGGAAAATATCTAAATTAATCAAGTAAAAATGTTTGAATGTTGGAGCTCGCTGCAGTTTGCTTTGGTTGACGAATACGGAAGGATATGATGTCACATTACTCAGACTACAACAATAAAAGCAGTAACTTCCTTCTACCTCCACACAGACTAAAATGAAACAAATACATTCATTCTGACACTAAAAATTTATTTCAAAATTATATATATATATAAAAAAAGTAATAATTCCTACCCCTAAAAATTACTGTAACTGAATTGTGGAGGTGCAACTGAAAAACTGAAGACACTGTTTTTAACTATTTTGCATGTTTTTTCAAGCAGTTTTGTGTCTTTTGCTGCTCAATGTCAAACTACTTCCACCGCTGGCTGCGGGGGCGTCCTGGTCGATGTAAACACTTACTCACCGAGCCCCTGGCGGAATCCCTGTCGGATCTTCTTCCGTTGGCGATGATGCTCCAGGCAGGGCATCCCGCCGATGCGTGAGAAACACAGCTTCTTGTTGATGAAGAGGAAGAGGACGGCCAACGCCACGATGAAGACGCCCACCGCCGACAGGAAGCCGATGGCCTCTGGGGGGACTGGTAGGAGGAGGGAGAGGGAGAGGGGACACACAATGACACACTGATCAGACCACACAAACAGACAGTCTGGACACACACACACACACACACACACACAGTACGCATGGTACATGTGATACACACAGACAGAACGAGTGATACTTTAGTATTTGAGTTACCCTCAGTGCCTCAGTGAGTCAGTGTAAAATCAGCTGGATTTACTGGCCTGAACCAGCAGCTTGATGCTATAAATACCATAAAACAACTTATTGTTTGCCAAATTATTAGTACTGTTTTCCTTTACAGTGACACTTTTCCTGTGTTGCCGTTGCTGCAGGTGAAACTGTCAAACAAAGGAAAGGTCACAGTCATTTTTTGTTCTTTTTTTCTGAACACAGCAGCATCAAACAAACCACTTTTGTTTGTTTACAGTCTTGCTCATGGAAGTTGGTCCCAAACGCCTCCTTCCCAAAGACGCCACGTGGGTCAGGAAAGACGGCGAGCTCTGACTGGTTGTGGACCAACGTGGAGTCTATCAATTCTGAGCCATGGCAAGAATACATGACTCTATAATCTATAATCTGACACAGTGACCATCATAACAAAATACTGTGTAGTCTAAACCCAGCCAATACCAGTAGTCCACCATTGTTGTTGTTGTTGTTGTTGCATGGTCCCTTCACAAAGCAACAATGGCTATGTGTGAATTGAACTGTTTACATGCAAACTCATATGGGTCATGTAAACAGGATATTCTGAATGGAGCATTTTCAGATTAAGACGTGTGATATGCTGATATTATTCAGGTGTTAGGAGCATTATTTGGACATGGACACCACACATTCACAGGTTTTTAGATATGTGCGAATATCTTGATGCCGACCTTTTCAAGAGGGTGGCTGAAGGAATGAAAGACGGAGGCTGCGTTCGCACAGTCCAACAAGTCTGCACTGAAAAAAGCATATTTTGACACAAAGAAGCAAAATGGTACAAGCGGCTCTTGTTGCTATAATTTGACGCGATAAACAACATGTTAGGGTAGCGACCCTGTCAAACGCAGCTGAAAACATTGCTGACATGGGATTAACTGGGGGCAGTAGCTCAGTCTGTAGGGAGTTGGCTTGGGAACCAGAGGGTCACCGGTTCAAGTCCCGACATGGACCAAAAAACTGAGTGTGAACTGGTAGCTGGAGAGGTGCCAGTTTACCTCTTGGGCGCTGCCGAGGTGCCCCTGAGCAAGGCACCAATCCCCCAACTGCTCGGGGCGCTTGTCAGGAGCAGCCCCCTCACTCTGACATCTCTCCATTACTGCATGTGTGTGTGTTTGTGTGCATGTACCATGTATAAGTTAAACAGAGTGTAAATTGAATTTCCCCATTGTGGGACTAATAAAGGTAGATCTTCTTCTTCTTCTTCTTCTTCTAATAGACCACATGATGATGATGATGATGACGACGATGATGATGGTAAGAATATGGAAAAAGACAATGTCCAGCTCCGTGCGTTGTACACAAACCACCTAGCTGACAGTTTGCAGAGATGCTGCCCAAAAGAAAAGGAGGAGAAACACACCTACTGTTAAAGATTATGAAAGACTTTGATATTGACAGGTTTTTAGATATGTGCAAATATCTCTATGCCAACCTTTTCAAGAAGGTGGCTGAAGGAATGAAAGAGGGAGGCTGTGTTTGAAAAAACAGATTTTGATGAAAAGAAGCAAAATGGTAGAAGATAAACGGCATGTTAGAGCAGCGACCCTGCCAAACGCAGCCGAGAAGACGTGGGATTCACCGGTGTCGGTGATGAGGACACTTTGAACTCCTCAAATGGACCAGATGATGATGATGATGATGATGATGATGATGATGGTAGGAATATGGAAGAAGACAACTAGGTCAATGGGTTGTTTGTAGGTCAGCATGACACACGTCATGGGGACGTTTTACATTAATCTGAGTCTGCACGGCTGCATGTGAACGGGAATATTAGTGTAATATTCATGTTCATTAGCTGTGTAAACAGATTAGTAGAAATTAAAATACATTTAGAAAGTGTATAAGGGTTTACAGCATTATAATTGAAGTATATTGAATTCTATTCCCATGCTCTATTATGTCTTATAAACTGTTGCAAGAATTTTTGAGTTGATATCATTTGTTACACAAATTTGGTGCTAAATTTAACCATTTCTTACCAGTAGAGAATTGGTAAACAGCAATAATAATCCCTACAAATCCCAATCCCTCCCTGTACAGTGATACCCAATTTATGTACTTCTGGGCTGTTTAGGGAACCCAGTATGCAGAAATATTCAAACACACCATTTTTAGAATAGGTGAAAACAACAAGAGACTGGTGGGTACCCGTAGAACCCATTTTCATTCACATATCTTGAGGTCAGGGGTCAAGGGACCCCTCTGAAAACAGCCATGCTAGTGTTTCCTCCTCCTTCCCTACAAGCTAGCATGACATGGTTGGTACCAATAGATCCCTGAGGGTTTCTACTCCCAGATGGAATCTGTAGCTTCACTATAGCTCTAAAACTGAAGCTGCTACCTCTGAAAGACTGCAAAGTTGGTCGGGATCATGGATCTCAGGGGTTAAAAAGAAACTGAGGAGAGAGGCAGAAAAACATCTGGACCAAACTAGATAGAAAGGAGTGATGACAGTCGCGGTGAGGAACCAAAATAGAGAGTAAATAAACGAGAGGAGGAAGTGAGACGCTGATGTGGAGGAGAGAGAGAGAGTGATGAGGTGATACGAGGCGTACTACTCTGCTCTCATTGAGGCGCCTGAGACTCAACACAGATGAATAGAAATGCATAACGGGGGGTCGCCGTCTCCTGTTTCCACGGTAACGTCTCTGAGAGCAGAGAAGTGAATCAATGGGAGCAAACGGAGACGAGTGCACATCCTGCTGAGAGCCGACGCCAAAAAAGGATTCAACGGTGTAGGTGTGTGTGTGAGGGTGTAATACTATTATGCTTTATTTATTTCATACACCACCTTTTGTTTTCTCACTCCTCATGTCACTCTGTCATTTTTAGGAATTGAATCTCCCACGCTGTACAGATGTACCTTATTAATCTGCACCGAAAACATCCACTCACATCGCCAACCACAGTCTGTGTGTGTGTGGTTGCAAAATAATGAGCAACAACAGCAGCTGGTTTAATCTGTCCTTCCACATGCACCAGCATTTGTATCAGACGGCGGCTGGCGGTACCGCGGTTTTACCCTCTGTGGCTCACGTTACCATTACTCACTTACACCAGAAGGTGTATAAGGAAACCGAGGTCTGCATTTAATAACACTTCAGATGCGCTCCAGATCAACACCAACCCGATTGTGATCCATGACTTACAACACATGTCAAACTCAAAGCCCGCGAGCCAAATTAGGCCCAGCACTTCATGTTATGTGGCCTGCGAGGGCTTGCAAAGAATATATTATCCTTATCATACAATTCTATGCTGCTTTACAGAAGTACGGTGTCCTTAAACTACATGTCCGACAATGCATCTTGATTTTGTTACATGCGCACTGAAGCGTCTCAATATCACTGGTTTCCAGCGGTGGCGCTCTAGCTGAGTGATGGGGTCGAACAAAAATATGAACAGAACCAAAATGTCCAAGAAAGGAAAAGTTGGTGCAGAGGGAAGGACAGAAAGAGGATCCATGTTAGTGGTTGATGGAGACCAGCCGGTATGTCTTCTTTACTGCGAAGCAGTAAAACACTGTCACACCACTGTCATCTACCACATGATCTCAGCTGATCAGCTGCTGATCACTAACAGTTTATACACCACAGACTTAACGTTAGATCAGAGCTCATTGATCTGTTGGACTAGAGTTCTGCCCCTCTCAACTCCCACCACAAAGTTAAACTAAGTTAATGGAATAAACTGTGTTTGATAATATTGTGTGATGGTAAAAAAAAAAAGACCTTTATTATTCACTTTTATTTAATTATTTTGATCTTTGAAGGATGAGTAATGATGAGGGTTTCTGAATCTCATAAATTCATGGGATTTATGTTATAATAACACATACAAATGTGAGTGTGTGCCCACATACAGTATTTTTGTGTCTAAATGAATGCATATATATTGATGTACAAGCATGTTTTTGTTACTGAACTCATTCTTCAAATAAACTGCCTACAATATTTCTGCTTGCAATTATTTTTCCTAGACTTCTGCTTTCAGAGCTAGTTATTAAATAAATTATTACTAAAACTAATTGTGCAACTGCAGAGGCAATTTTGTAATATGATCAAGAGTAGGTATATTTATATAGTCTTACAATTACAACCGGCCCTCTGAGGGGAACCATGATGCTGATGTGGCCCAGGATGAAACTGAGTCTGACACCCCTGATTTACGATATCCAACTAGAAATTAGGAGGATTTTTTTTTTTCTTTTTTGAAATCAAATGACATTTACGTGAGTTTTCTTTACAATTTCTGGACTGTTTGAGTTTAGCCTTTGTGAATGCAAACCAGACCAGTTGTAAAACTGGAACAATGCATCATCCTCACACTGGTTTGGTTCAGGAACCCGTGAACCTGACCTTAGATAACAGAAAGGAGAACATATAAATCTACACATCAACCCCATCAACATGAATAACTCTCCCACGGTCCCTTATATCTATTTATTGAGGCTGAAGAGGGCCCAAATGTTCTGAAATGTTTTGGCCGAGTTGTACCACAGCACAATCGAAAGCGTACTCACATCCTGCATGATGATACGGTACAAAAAGCGCACCTACATGGCCTTGCACCGGACTGTTAAAACTGCACAGTACATCACTGGTGACCAGCTAAGTGCCATTGCTGACATTTACCTGTGAAAGAGGCCATCACCAAACTGCTCAACTAACAACCCACTAGACCTACTTTATATAACAGGAAACATATACTGTTTTCTTCCGATTAAAACACCCTGACAGACTCTGACAGAATAATGCTGTTTCTTAGGGTTCAGCTGCTGTTCACTTCCACAGGGAGACTGGAAGGGCTAACACATGACAGACGCAGCATGGGAACACTTCTGTCCAAGTTTCTCTTTAAAATCACCACCTCCTCCTCCTCTTTCCTCACCTACACACCGATGATGACAGTGACAGAGGAGACGATGCTGTCACTTAAAGCACACCGGACTTATCCTTTCGTTGATGGTCTTTTTATCTGACTGGAAGGATGTAACGTTGGCTGGTTATTCAGCACCTTGATATTAAATTTGACACAGATCTTCATGATCTACAGAGGATGTGTTCTACTGAATTTATTTGCCATATTTGTGCCAAAATACCTCTAAAACTACTATGATTAGGGATGCTAATTTAGAAAACCTTTCTTAACCAATAACCAATTAAAAACTGATTGTTTTCTGCAGCTTTCAACCAAGGTTGGATGCAACAGGGAATGACTAAATTAATAAATAATAATAACTAAATCATTTGAAAGACAAATATTTCTACCTAAATTTTATCTGAAGGTATAAGAAAAAAAGAAGAAAAAGCCAACCGTGCACATGACAAATTAATTTAAACAGTAGGACACTAAATGTCTGGGTGGTGTGTTCGGGTGCGGCTGTAAAGCGGAGTTTCCCCTCTCAGCTGCTTCGACAGTCACAGACACTGAGCTCAGTGTTGGAGATTCAGAGAGCCTCCTACTGTCTGCATCCAGATGGACAGGAAGAAACCCTGGGTCAAAGTCTGGCCTCACACCTGCTGCGCACACACACACACACACACACACACACACACACACACACACACACACACACACACACACACACACACACACACACACACACACACACACACACACACACACACAGGGCTCAAACATGGACACACTTCATTCGAAATGCAGAGATCTCAAACACACAAACTAACCTCGTATTACACTTTTAGTAAATGCCGGTCACGTCCTCGAATAGCTTGTTTCATCAGCAGTTTATTATACAATATTATGTTAATATGATGTACTGTCTTATTGCATTATGTACTTCATTAAATATTTATAGTTAGATTTCCATATTAATACAGACAAACACTGAGGATCTTAACACTGACATATACTAAACTTGCTGACTCTCACTTTTGCCTTGTAATTTGTTTTTAATTGCTCTTGCATAGCTTTACTACACTATTTTAGTTTTAAAAGATAAAATATTCCTTTATTAGTCCCACAGTAGGGAAATGTGTGGTATACAGCAGCAAAGGGGACAGTGCAAAAACAAAAGTAGATAGACATAAAATATGACTATTTAAATAGAAGAAAATATTTTTAAAAAATAGGAACAATATAAACCAGGTGAAATATTAAAAATAGGAACAATATATTCAGTATTAACAATAAACAGTATTAACACAATTGCACGAGTGGAAAAATAGTGATTGCACAGAAAGAAAGCTCTTACTACTCTTTACTTTCTGTATTCATCTCTCTCTCAGACTGCTGCAACTCCATTTCCTCTCTGGGGATAATTAAAGGCTTATTTTATCTTGTCCAACCGAAAATAAATAAATAAAATTATAGCAAAAAAACATCAAATTCTTACATCTGTGAAGAAGAAAATAGCAAATGATTCTTGCAGTTTTGCTTAATAAATGAATTAAAGGTTATTATAAAGACTTATTTTCTTTTAATGGAACCGGTTAATTGACTAACTTTAATTTGAAAATTTTGATTTACATAAATGTCTGTTTGTCACTATTTAAAGCCAAATGAGTAGACCAAGCCAAATTAGTTTCTGAAAGTTTGTTTGTTGACGTTGGAGAAATGGTGGAGCCCATGGAAGTTCATTTATCTATTATACATATATGAGGTTGTTCAGAATATCAACATTTTCCTCACACGGATTATAAAGTTACCAAGAAAAACAATATATGACTGAAATTACAATATACGGTTCAATATTACCTCGTTATGCAGCGATAAATGAACTTCCAAGGGCTCCACCATTTCTCACAACGTCAACAAACACGTCACAAGTCGTGAACTCGGAGCTTTCAGAAACTTGACGAGTGAATACAACATGAGGGGCGTTCATGTGGACCATCAGTGAGGATGAGCTTAATGCTAACATCTGCATGCTAACATGCTGCTCATACCAAGTTACATAATGGTAAACATCGACACATTTGCACTGCAACACACAAATGTTTACTGTATCATCTAGGTGTAGTGTGCTAACATTTACCAATTTGCATAGACACAAAGTAAACAAAGCCGAGGCTGATGGGAGTATCATGAGTTGACTACTTACTGCTGTAGTACGTAGTACTATACGGTATACTGTACATATATAGTGTATCAGTCAATCAAAACTTTATCACAGACACATGGTCCAGATAAAAGGCAAGACAATATGCATACACACACATACAACATGTATATATACACACATACATACAATATGCTTACTAATTATTTTACTACCTGTTTAAAAGTGTACACGTCTCAGTATATATATTTACTACCTGTTTATAATTGTACTCATCATATTTATATTACATTGTATTATAGTTTATAGTACATTACTACATTTTAGCTGCTGCATTATGTGTTAGAATCTAATTAGATGTAATTATTACTTGATTAGAGATCTAATATCTTCAACTACTTCACGACAGTAAATAACTTTAAACTTGAAGATAATTACTTTAAAACTTTGGCTGAACCTCGTCAGCGCCACACAGTCCTCCTTCTCATTTAGCCCCAAAACCCAAATATCCGACGACCCCCAAACCGCACACAGGTAGCGGTTAGCCTGGTGCGCAGCTAACGTGCAGCCAAGCACCGTGAACACGGCAGATACCGGCTCCGGTTACCCACCTATCTCTAGGAGCAGCTCTCTGGTGATCATGTCAGCCGCTCCCGGTCAGCGGGGGGAGATGCGCACCGACAACCGGAGACGAACCGCGACGGTATCCAAACCTCCTCCACGAGAAGAGAGTCTGCCTTGAAACGATGTTTTTAGTCCACAGCAAACACAGAAACATCTCCAAACAACGACCTCCCAAACCAGAAAACAACTACTGTGGCGGTTGGACAGGTGAGTGCTGTTGGCCAACCCGTGACTTTCCCGGAGTTTCAACTGACTGATCAAATACAAACACGACCATGTGTTACTGTCACAGCAGCACCAAGCAGCACAAGCTGCTAAAACTACACAGCAGACCCACATCAGAGCCGTGCTAGTCTTTTTAGGGGGGTCCGGGCCGTATTTAGGGGAAAGAGCAGGTCTACAGTAGATGTCTCATAGAAGTGGTGAACATCATCTGAAAGCTGGAAACCTGAAGGTTAATCTGAGATGCAGCTCAGCGCTGAGTGTCAAGCTGCTCTAGTCATAAATCAGACACAAACACAACTTAATTAATTAATTATTTATAATGAATTACAAAAGTGTGTAAAAACATAATGATGGAAGTATACGATGGCCATCCCCATGCTCATAAGCTATTTCTGGGTTGTTACCATTTGTTCCACAGATTTCCTGCTAAATTTAACCTTTTTTTTTAACCACTGGAGAATCAATAAAAATGACCAGTAATCCCTCCAAAATATCACATTAAGACACCAAAACTACAGAGACCAGACCACCGAAAAAGTCATGCTGTGATTTGGGATGAAAAACTTTTGACATTTGGAGATTTCTGCAAGAACTGCATTGGATGGTGAGCACTTGTGTAAAGTGCTCAGGAACCCTATCATTGTGAGTGCAGCTAGGATAGCCATCCATCCTCTGAATGCTCTAGGTCTCTAGTTACCAGGATGTAGTAGTAGTAGTAGTAGTAGTAGTAGTGGTGGTAGTAGTAGGTCTCTAGTTTGTGGCTGTAAAGTTTCATGAGGCTGTCATTATGCTAGAGGTCAACACAGGTCATTTTATACAATGAGCTCAGTGAACATCATCACATAAATACAGTTGAGCTCATTGGATCCACAAGAGCCTCAGCTTTACAGTGATACCCAGTGTATAGGATTCAAGACTATTTATGGACCCCAGTATGAAGAAATATTCAAACACACCATATTTAGAATAGGAGACAATAACACAATTATACTGCATGATAGAAACTGACAGGGATTATCATAAAGTGGGCATGTCTGTAAAGGGGAGACTGGTGGGTACCCACAGAACCCATTTTCATCCACGTATCTTGCCAGTTTTTCCTTGCTAAAATTTAGTGCAATTTAGTGCATCATTTAGTGCATTATTTCGCCTCCTTCCCAGCATGTGAGCATGACATGGTTGGTACTGATGGATTCCTTAGGTTTGCTAATTTCATGTGATATCTGTCTGGCCTTAAAACCTGCTGGAGCCTCTGAACGACAGTAAAGTCAGTTGGGATTGCCCCCGGCCCTGCGGGTCTCTTACATGAATATATAAAGAGAACTGTATACAGCGTTGGAGGCAGGGCCTTGTTCATTCCTGTGAAAGCTGCTCAGTGGTGCATGAAGTCAATGGGTAGACTTCCGGGTCTGGAAAAGTACCCAGATCTTCTGGGTCTTCCGGGTCTTACTGGACTGTACTGCGTATGTCTGATATAAGGTCCCAACATCATGGTCTATGCTGTAGTCACGGTCTGGGTCTCCATAGATATAACGAGACAAAGGAATTAACTCTGGATTCAGCTATTAGTGTGTTTGTGCAAGGCCTGAAACAACACTGACCGCTTGCTGTACATTATCCCACTTATTACACAGCTACATGCTAATGAAATCAATAATTTGACACAAAAACGGTCTGCCGGAGTCCGACATCACAAGTCCATCTATAGCAACATCCTGTTATACATAACAACAGCCTGTTATACATAGCAACGGTTGACCAATCAGAATCAAGTATTCAACAAAGCTGTGTAATGATGAACATTCATGCACCACAGAGGATGATTCCTGATGTTTTAAGGGACCTTGTGATTGTAGATGATAGTTACTGTATATGAGATCTGAGTTTTAGTCAATTAACTAACAGTTTGTTTTGAGTTTGTTAGCGTCAAAAAATTAAAACAAGGACAATTACATTTAGAGAAACTTCAGAAAGGTTCAGTTTTTAGCTTGAGTTTCATCAGCTTTATTTCATTCATAGATAACAACATTTCCAGATTAGATTAATCCAAAATTAATCTCAGTGAAAGGTGAATTGCATTATCACAGCAGCAGGGAATCAGGAGGAGAGTATTGATGAAACAGTTTGTTGAACGTGTTAAATTATAATGAATGAATGAACGAATGTACAAACGAGGATTAGGGAGGCGATGTGACCCAGAAGTCAATGAGAGGCATCGGATCAGGCTAATGAGATGGAGAGATCGAACCGAGGGCGATAAAAGGAAATCTCACAATCGCTAATCTGTGACAGACACGGTTGTGAAAGGTTGTTTGTGTGTGTGTGTGTGTGTGTGTGTGTGAATACTAAATCCTTATCCCCTGATTACTATGCAGCTGCTGACTTTTCCACCCCAGCTTTGAAGTGAGGAGCTCCAGAGGAGAAAAGAGAGCACTTTGATGTGAGAAGAAGAAGACACAGCGGCGGCGGCGGCGAAGGCCACGTTGTTATCGCTCATTAAGGAGAGATCCTGAAGAGGACGAACATCGTGCTTTGTAGTTTTTTCTTTCTTCTTTTTTAGTGATGGACTAAAGGAGCGCCTGCTGTTGCTTTCAGATCAATGTAAGGTCACTCATTAATGTGGGTAATTAGTTATAGGACTGTGTGTGCCTACAGATTACACACAGATGAACACTCCGTCCTCAGCAGTGGTGGAAAAAGTACTCAGGTCCTTTACTACTTACTTACTTAAGTGAAAATACTCCACTACAAGTCAAAGTCCTGCAAATATTACTTAAAGGCACAGAGGATTTTTTCCAAAAAATGTACATACAAATAATCCCTCTCAATCATCACATATGATCCTGTCTGGATTTTCTTATACTGCTGCGTTCGGGACGTTTCTGGACGTCTTTAAAAATGTAGCGACCATTTGGCAGATCATAAGCACACATCCAAGAGGAAGCTACCAAAATGGAGGGAACGGTGCCGGAGCCCCCCACAAATATAGCAAAGCTAGGGATGTTAATAATTAAGCACTTAACCATTAACCGACATTTAGAACGTTTAACCAATTAACGCTATTGGTTAAACGGTTAATAGAATTTTAATAATTAATTGAAAAGCTGAGCAAAACCCAGAGGAGCAGCTTGTCAGTTTAAGGAGAAAAGGTGGTCCACCTTAAGAGAGTCTGAGCCGGAGTTACAGGACGTTAGCTTTCCTCTTGAGCGGAGCACAGTGCGGAAGAGTTGTAGCCTCGCAGCATTTATTCACAAACAAACTGTACACACAACGCCACCGACAAACCCACTCTCACCGCCGCCACACACATACCATCTGTCACTACTCACAGCACCGTGGCTGCTACAGTAACTCTCCTGATGGAGAACTGGAGACAGTGAACGCAGCACCGTGGCTGCTACAGTAACTCTCCAGACGGTGAACTGGAGGCAGTGAACGGAGCACTGTGGCTGCTACAGTAACTCTTCTGATGGAGAACTGGAGACAGTGAACGCAGCACCGTGGCTGCTATAGTAACTCTCCTGATGGAGAACTGGAGACAGTGAACGCAGCACCGTGGCTGCTACAGTAACTCTCCTGATGGAGAACTGGAGACAGTGAACGCAGCACCGTGGCTGCTACAGTAACTCTCCAGACGGTGAACTGGAGGCAGTGAGCGGAGCACTGTGGCTGCTACAGTAACTCTTCTGATGGAGAACTGGAGACAGTGAATGCAGCACCGTGGCTGCTACAGTAACTCTCCTGACGGTGAACTGGAGACAGTGAACGCAGCACCGTAGCTGCTACAGTAACTCTCCTGATGGGCACTGGAGACAGTGAACGTAGCACCGGGCTGCTACAGTAACTCTTCTGGGGATGGAGACAGTGAATGCAGCACCGTGGCTGCTACAGTAACTCTCCTGATGGTGAACTGGAGACAGTGAACGCAGCACCGTGGCTGCTACAGTAACTCTCCTGATGGAGAACTGGAGGCAGTGAACGCAGCACCGTGGCTGCTACAGTAACTCTTCTGATGGTGAACTGGATTTTGGTTTCATCCTTAATACTGTCATGTCATTTCTGTTTGCAAAAAAACAAGATGGCAATGGCCAAAATGCCAAACTCAAGGCTTCACCGATGGGTGACGTCACAGGGACTACGTCCTCTAAACTAGTCCCTGGGTGAAACGCCAAGTGCACAAAGCTCGCTCCAAAGCCAGAGTGACTCTGGGGTCGGCTTTCATTCACTGGCCAGCACCATAACCCTCTTTGAGTTGGGGAAGAGGGGCCATCTTTTAATGTTGTGTTTACAAACTGCAACCAACAAATCCTACTCATAGAGTCTTGAAGTACAAATATGTACTTACACCGTTCAAAAGTTGATCATTTCCTGCCACAAAGCTTGATAGTGTCCGGTCAGATCTGGTCTGAGAGGGCTTCTCTGCAGGTCTGAATGTCCTTTCATGCTTACAAATAGATGTTATTTAGTTTAGTATCTATCCATCCATCTTCAACCGCTTATCCCGTTAGGGGTCGCAGGGAGGCTGGAGCCGACCCCAGCTGGCACTGGACGAAGGTGGGTTCACCCTGGACAGGTCGCCAGTCCATCACAGGACAAAAGTTCATACAGACACACAACCATTCACACTCACATCATTCACACCTACGAGCAATTTAGAGTCATCAATTAACCTGCATGTCTTTGGACTGTGGGAGGAAGCCTGAGAACCTGGAGAAAACCCACACTAACATGGGGACAACATGCAAACTGTAGTGGAGTGAAAGTAAACATTTGCATGAAATGAATGAGTGCTCAGTCTTAGTGTACTGAACTGTGGTGGATCTGGGAAGATTACTCCTCTATAGTGATACTGTAAGTCTGGATGTGAGCAAGACCACGTCAATGCTAATTCTGAATGTTTTCGTCCTCTCTGTTTTGGCCTTCTATCCTCATTGAACCGGGTGTTTTTCACTCCCACAGACAAATATGAAAGTGCTCGTCTCGTGTGCTGTGGGTGTGAAAAACAAAGCTTCTCCAAAACAATGACGTACGTCTGTTCAGATGGAGGTTGGATGTTACAGAGGCAGACTTCTCTCTTACTACTGATTTTGTTTTGAGTTTATCCAATTTCACGGGTTGTTAATGATCTGATCAGCAACCCTTTACAGATAACATCAATTACAACAACTAAGATGTAAAAATAATAACAAGGTCTGGCTCTCAGTCGGTGTTGCAGTTCATCATAAAGGTGTGTTTTCTACAGCAAACTGGTGTTTAAACCCCATTTAAATGTATTTTTAATCATATCCTCACTGTTTCTATGTCAATATAGAAACATAAGACTTCTCTGGATAATGCCATAGCCCTAAAGGTTTTGCGTGACGACCACCAGTCTTAACTATGCTAAAAAATACTAACTTCGTACCGGTACCGGCTGTTCTCGTATACTGTAGCGATACCTACAAAAACTAATTCACTATAACTCATATACATCCCATAACTTCAATTTGTGTATAATTCACATAATCGTGAAGCAGGAATTATAAAGAGCAACAAACACTACAACGCTGGACTGGAGACCACTGTTTATGTCCCGTGTGAAACCAAAAGTTGATTTGTCATGTAACTTCTGTACTTATTTTAACCCAAACCACCGTATTTGTTTCCTGTGAAAGCGCAGGTTTAGAGCAGAAGACTGTATGCATGTAACATGCAGACATTGAAACGTGTTGACATTGATAGGAAAAGATATCATATGAACCGCTATATGAGGTTACATTGCAAAGTACATGTTTTTGTTCAGCATCATACTTTCTGAAATATTTCCATACAACTGACGTTTCTTTCTTCAGCCAAATCTTCCCCTTGTTGGTGTTTTATTCCGGTTCCTCACTCAGTTTCAGGTTGTGGGTGATGACCAGCGGGACCTGTGTTGGTTGTTTGGTAAACTGATCAAGAATGATTGTGATTGATGGTTCGCTGTGCATGCAGCACCTGCATGTCGCTCACTAGCAGCGAACACTGTGTATCCAAGAACATTTTATTCTTGAGTGTGGACTTTTACATTAAATATGGTGCCTTCAAATGGAACTTGTGAACTCGTGTTCACGATATCTCCTCGCCACCTTGCAACTCTATTGGCAGCCCATTCGCACGAAAAAGGAGTATGAATGACATGATAATGCACAAGGCGTTTAGCGTACAATAAGAACACCTTTCTTGCTTTTAGCACACCATTTGTGTGTCATGTTGTCTGACTGCAGTGTAAACACATCTGTGTAAATATGCTATGCTCAGAGCTAGTGATGTAGAATAAACAGTTAGAAAGACTAGTTACGGTCGGAGGGAGGGAGGTGGATGGGTCCAACAAGCACAGGATTTTTAACCAGGAGACCGCTGTTTTGTTTCCTAAGTTACATACGTGACATTTGACGTACTTAAATTATGTTGTTTCCGTATGTATTTTGCTTTGTTTACATACTTGAGCCCAAAAATGACTGTGGCCGTTACCATAGTAGTTTTGTTGTGTGGCGTACAAATGACACAAGGAATGTTGTTGTATTGTCGTGCTATTTCTCCGCCATCCGGTGAGACTGGGTTGCTATTGGAGGCTCTGTCTTTCATTAAAAACCACCCTGAACTCCAGAGCTGACATGTGACGTTCACTGGCTGTTGTTGTCAGGACTGGAGGTCAAATCAACCCAGAAACAACAACACATCATGTTTTCAGTCTGCCTCAAACCCGCTGACCGCAAGCCAAATACTCTCACACACACACACACAGACACACACACCTGAAAATCATAGTTTCCCTGGAAACAGCCCAGTGGCTCTATTAAGGTATAATGAGTGTGCCTTTTCCCACCCACATGTAAGAAGGTCTCATGTTACCATGGCGCTGTCTGTCTGTTCGTCCTGATTGGCCGGGAGGACGAGAGCATATCAGGGTGGAATGAAGATGAAGAGATGATGAATAAGGAGGTTTTACTCTGAGGGACGCTCAAAGTATAAAACAAGGCATCAAAAGTACGTCAACTCTAAGCTCAAGCCCACTGAATGTACAGTCTGCAGTCATGCAACCCTAAAAATATTTCATAGAACGGATAAGAGGATTACAAACGTCATGCCACCCCAATTACGCTTCTTTTAATCAACATAATGAGGAAACATTTGTAAGCTACGCATCTGCAAAGTCACGAAATGTTCACGACAAACGCAAATTACATCTACTTTCCAACAATATCTGTTAAACTAAAGCACGAATAAAGCTATTTTTTTTCTGTTTTAGACTAGTTGGAGCATTAGAGATTTATAGAAAGATCTTTGTCAACGCTGAGACAAACAGGGTGTGTTTATTGTAGAGCTGTCAAAGATAATGCGATAATAATGTATCCGTGTTGGTAACACAAATTCATTTTAACGCCACTAATTTATTTAGCACATTAACGCAACTTGCGATTTTTAGGTTGCAGCCAGCTCAGTTTTAAAGTTTGAGTGAAGATACTGGTATCAAATGAAACTAGTAAAGCTAACTACTACTGTGCTAATACATAATAATACAAATAAATGCTCCAAACTTTTTTTTTGTCCACCTGCTACTGTGGCTGGTAGATTTCAAAATCTGCCAGCCACCCAATAGATTACCTTTGTTTTTTTGTCTGATGTTTTAAGCAAATTCAGCAGCCACTTGCAGATTTTTACAGCGTTTGGCTGGTGCTAATTTCCAACCCTGGGTATGTGTTTAGATGTTGCCTTACGTTGTTTTTTACATTTCCAAAAGAGCGTGGCTGACAGTTGCAGACCAAGCATTTCACCACCCGACAGCCTGACATTGCACAGTGTAATCGCGCCTCACAGAAAAACATCAAACACAGCTATTGCACTACAACTGTTTTTATCCAGAGGGAAATTGTTGTGCAACAGTTGCAATACAAAGTAGGAAAAAGTGCAAAATATATATAGTGTAAAAATAAAATATAACATCAAATATCACTATTATATATTGGTGATTTGTTTGCAACACTCACCATTTGCATCATTCACTATAAACATAATTTTGAGTGTCCAGGTGTTTTTATTTTATTAGTATTACGTATAATGTGTTTACTCTTAAAAAACATATATTTATATTATATGTGAGCTTTACATACTGTTACCACAATGTTTGATAATAAATGTTATTGTTCAGCTGTAAAATATCCTGCTTAGTTACATGTATTTGGTCAATTTATAATAATTTGATTTGAATAATTTGATGACTGTCATCTGGTGACTGACATCCTTGGATATCAATATTGTATTTGTCTCAAAGAAAAAAATCCTGTATTCTGTTTAAAGTCAACCGATAACAAAAGCACGTATTTCTGTCTAAATTCATGATGAGGTGTTTTATTATTTTTCCCACTGAGGCTGATAAAACTGACAGGAAGTGAATTCAAACTACAAGCTTTCAGACTTTGATTCAGCACTCAAACACAAAGACTTCCAGCCATGAGATTACTATTATCGAGTCGTACCACCATCTAGCCATTTAGAAACAGAGATCAGCAGATCATTTCTATCGCCACGAAATAAAGCTTCACAAAACTGATGCCGAGGCGCCATCTGCTGGTCACAGGCTGCATGTCACCTGAACAACATGAGGGCTGATAAAACACCTGCTGGGACATCACTGATGGAGGTGAGCTGAGGACGTTTGAACACATAAATCCCATATAAATTCTTTAACTCTATACTTTTAAGTTCAGCATGTAATAGGTGCTAAAATGGATTAAACTTTTTGGGCTTTAATCCTGTCTGGAGGTTTTAAAGCTTGGACACAGAGGATCAGACCTCCTCTGCAGATCTCTAACGGAGAGCTTGATCTCAGTGAGACCACCTGAATTTAATAAAAGTTATAATAACATCTTTAGCTGCTTAGCCTCCAAACTTGGATAACAATATATCATAAGAAATGTTTTCATTTTTAACCTAACACGAGCTAAAGGCTTCCAGGATGACGACTACCAGACTGGCTGGGACAGAGCTGCTGACGTTATCCTAAACTCTGATAACATCCTGGACAGGCTTCTGTACATGACAGTGTTTGCAGTACAGTTGCAATAATTAATCGATTAGTCCTCAACTATCAAACTAATCGCCAACTATTTTGATAATCCATTAATTGGTTTGAGCAAAATCAAAATTCTCTGATTGCAGCTTCTTAAATGTGAATATTTTCTGGTTTAGAAGAAGAAGAAGATCAACCTTTATTAGTCCCTCTAAGGGAAATTCAATTTACACTCTGCTGTTAACACACACACGCACATACAGGACCCATATACAACAATGGAGAGATGTCAGAGTGAGGGGGGCTCCTGACAAGCCCCGAGCAGTTGGGGGTTTGGTGCCTTGCTCAGGGGCACCTCGGCAGTGCCCAAGAGGTAAACTGGCACCTCACCAGCTACCAGTTCACACTCAGCTCTTGGTCCATGTCGGGACTTGAACCGGTGACCCTCCGGTTCCCAAGCCAACTCCCTACAGACTGAGCTACTGCCGCCCCTGTCACTACTACTGCCAGTTTACTGTTACTCCTCTGTGACAGTAAACTGAATATCTTTGAGTTGAGGGGTTGACAAGTTAAGACATTCAAGGGCGTCATCTTGGGCTTAGGGAAACATACAGTGCTGCTACAGTTGCTCTCCCGACGGTGAACCAGAGACAGGGAATGCAGCACTGTGGCTGCTACAGTAACTCTCCTAATGGTGAACTGGAGACAGTGAACGCAGCACCGTGGCTGCTACAGTAACTCTCCCGATGGTGAACTGGAGACAGTGAACGCAGCACCGTGGCTGCTACACTAACTCTCCCGACGGTGAACCGGAGACAGTGAACGCAGCACCGTGGCTGCTACAGTAACTCTCCTGACATTGAACTGGAGACAGTGAACGCAGCACTGTGGCTGCTACAGTAACTCTCCCGACAGTGAACCAGAGACAGGGAACGCAGCACCGTGGCTGCTACGGTAACTCTCCCGATGGTGAACCGGAGACAGTGAACGCAGCACTGTGGCTGCTACAGTAACTCTCCTGATGGTGAACCTAGAGACAGTGAACGCAGCACCGTGGCTGCTACAGTAACTCTCCTCATGGTAAACTGTTGGCTCAGTTATCTGTTGTGCTCATATACTGCAGCTGGAGCACCACTGCATGCGAGGCACTGATCTTGTGTGTGATCTAATGGCTAATAACCGGTTAACGAGGGTCTGTTATCTGTTAAGAAAATGTTTTCAAAATTAGCATCCCTATTCAGAACACTTGAATTATAATATGCTGAAAGGTTATTGTTGCCAAAAACATTCTGCCTACTGCCACTTTAAGCTTCAAGTATATTTCTCTGATTCTACTTAAATACTTTTACTTACACTTAGGGTCGGTAATGATGAGAAAGTAGCAAGAGTACACTAGAGTTTATAACTTGGCCAACCAAAAACCCAGCGTTAACTGTTTTCCAATGAAAGTAGCTAGCAGCACTAGCTCCAAAAGTCCCCAAATCTAGAGAGAAAGTCTTCAAGTCGGCCACAATGACAGGCTGTCCCTTCAGACCTCCCTCCAAAGCCACTCCCCCAAAATCATGATCAACATAAACATCATCTCGTCATCATTTTCTAATTTTCACAAATAAGACAGCAAATTCAAAACTCACAGTCTCCATTTATCGACGGAGTGTCATTTGCCGCTGACTGAGTCTCATTACTTCTTTCACTGGCCATGTCTTCACTTGCTCCTTCTATCGTCAATAACTCCTTTCTTTTTGTCTTCTCCCCAAAAACAAACTTGTGCAGAGAACAAACTCTCTCCTACACTCTCTCCCTCATCCCTCTGTTCAGTGAAAACTGACCGTCCAGCCTGAGTGGTTCTGTATCCCGTTTGAACCGTCAATCAACGCTGCTTTCCTGCTTCCCACTGGGCGAGGCGGACATCTCTTCCTGAACACCACCAAGACACAACAACACAGAGGAAAGTGGCCCGCCAAGCACTGCAAACTGTTGGACAATAAAGGCCAGAACTGCTAAAATGTAGACGTCAAAGTCAGAATTTATCAAACACTTTCTGAGTACTTTCAGGAAGCGTGGTTTTGATCATTTTCAGCTGAGACTTTAAGAGGCCATAAGGGTTTTTCCAGCTTGTTGTGGAGATGTCACGCCCCCTAGTGGACAGTTTGAACATGATTAACATCACCCTCTGTAATTTTAGCTCAACCAATATGAATGTCATCCCCTCTGGGAAATCTTTATGTGACTCCCATCAGTCTGCAGTGCAAACAGAATGATGATAACTGACAGAGACGACTCTGGTTTCCTGTCAATATCTCCCCAGTGCTCAAATAAACAGGAACAAATATGGATTTTAATCACACACATGGACAGCAGCATTAAATATTACCCATGAGTCTTTTCTCTCAGAGAGCCATAAATTAGACATCGAAGCAGTCTGTAACTAGGCCACAATAACCAGAGACAGCATGACACACATGGCTGACTGCCTCCTCCTGTTTAATGGAGCAGGAGCAGCTCTTTGATGCTGCTTTGCATCTCAACAACACTTGTCACACCCGCAGAGGGGAGCAGGTTAGGAGGCTACACTACGCGGTATATAAGGCATATCAAACTGTGTATGACATTTGTCTTTGGCTACAGCCACACTAATAACTTTTACTTTAAAAAAACGGCATCTTAAAAAGAAAACAATCTCCGTCCAGAAGAGCGTTTTAGGGCCCTTTCAGAATTAACAGAGTATAGTAGAAGAGGGACGAAACTCTGGTGCTTTTTTTGACAACAGCCGCTAGATGGCGCTGTGGTAGCACTGCCGCTATTGCGGACTGTAAACGGCAATGAGTACGAGTCCATGTCCATGTTTTACGGCAGTAGCTAGTCTGTAGGGAGTTGGCTTGGGAACCGGAGGGTCACCGGTTCAAGTCCCAACATGGACCAAGAACTGAGTGTGAACTGGTAGCTGGAGAGGTGCCAGTTTACCTCTTGGGCACTGCCGAGGTGCCCCTGAGCAAGGCACCAAACCCCCAACTGCTCGGGGCACTTGTCAGGAGCAGCCCCCTCACTCTGACATCTCTCCATTGTTGCATGTTTGTGCATGTGTGTGTTCGGGTCTGCATGTACCGTGTATAAGTTAACAACAGAGTGAAAAAATTGAATTTCCCCTCGTGGGACTAATAAAGGACTATCTTCTTCTTCTTCTTCTTCTACTTTTGTAAGGCACTTTGTGGGTGGATGTTTTACTGGCATCCAGTCGTCACTTTCAGTCCAAAATGGCGGGAGCGTATCTTTGCTGCTGGGCACTGATGCAATGGAACGAACAACTGACTTTGTCTGCAAAAACAGCAGTGTAAATTAAAAAAAATTATGATGAAGGTACTTGTATTGTGTATGCTGGTTGACTGTCACCATGTCATGTATGGAGGACATAAATTAATAAATAAATAACTCACCCTCATTCAAAATACATAAATAAATAAGCTTGAGGAAATAAATAAAAGATGAAATGAAGAGGAAAATTGTGCAGCAATAAATAAGTAAATAAATACATGCGTAAACAAGTTAATATATTTAAAAATAAATACAAAATAAATGCATTGATATAAATATTAACGCAAAAATAAATAAATGTAAAAAAATAATAAAATACATAAAAAACAAAAGGGAACATTAAACAGAAGCGCAAATAAGGGAATTAATAAAAATATTAATAAATGAAGAAGTAAATCAAAACAGAAATATCTATTTATTTCACATATTTATCAATTAATTAATGTCTAAATCTATTTCTAAATTTTGCTACATTTAATGATATACTTATTTATTGTTTTTTTTTATTTATTATTATTATCTTTTTTTATATTGGCACAGAGTCACAGTTCATTCAGTGGGACACCTGAATTAAATAGAGCAATTGTAAAATGTTTTTAGTAACACCTGTGTTTTAGCTGTTGTAACAAGTCAAAATAATTTCTAATCTGTCCCTCGCAGGATAGCAAACTTTATGGAATAAATAAATTATTTATTTATGTGCAATAAATAATTTTAAATCACAGTGTTTTATTTATAGTATTGGTTTATTATTGTTAAATTATGTGTAAGCTGCATCTTAATGTTGAAGCTGGTTGAGGTAGAGCTAATTACTTTATATAATGTTAAGCAGTTTAAACTACAATGCAATATATTTTAAATTATGTAAAACATTAATCTAGAAATTAACTAAATTTGGCAAATAAATGTAGTGCAGTCAAGAGGACAATATTTTTCTTAAATACTGTACAGTGGAGTAGAAGTATAAATTAAATGGAAATACTCGAAAGTACCTCAAAATTATACTTGCATACACATTATTTTTAACCAATGTACAATACCCCTGCAGTAATATGGCATATGAATATTACATATTAATAATAATAACAATAATAACATGCAGCAAAAGATACCCCTTGCTCTCTGTAGGCCTGTATTACAATTGATCAGTGTCATCATAATCATAATAATAAGATAAATAGCATTTTTTTTTAAATCCAAATCCGTATCAGAATATTTTGTAATTTAAACGGAGGTAGCCTATAAAAAATAGGCTTCCGTGAAGTGGCCATGATGAGGCAACTATCAACTCAGTGAGCACCACAATACAGTCTGCGGGAATAAATACTGAAGGAATATTCTCATTATTTCTTTATTTGGAGACTGGTAAAGACGCTTAAATATTAATAATATGGACAAATGTATAACAACGACAGTATTGGGTAAAAGATGATAAAGTGGCCTACACATCCTGTCGCATCCAAACCCCAAAAAGAAACCAAAGGGGTGAGAGCCTGAAAAGAGCATCCATTCCCAGCACTGACACAGAGGAAAAATCAACATTACAGGGGGCCACACGGTGAGGAGGCGGTGGTACTTACTGTCCGAGGCCATGTTTGCGGTTGTTTCCCCTTAGACTACCAGCGGAACCGAGTCTGTGATCGGCGGAGCAGAGGCAGCAGCATCCCCGCCGCTCCTCATCCTCCAGACCGCAAAGATCTGCAGCCACACAGCGGTGAACGGCGACGCATTCAAGGACTGTGGGAAACAGCCACGCTAAATGGGGTTCAACTGCATCTCGTTTCTGAATTTGTCCATTTAAACATTAAAAGTATATGTTTAGGAGTTAAATTAGTCATTTATGCCTAATATATCGAAGTCATTGCTTCGAATTCATTCAATTTTGGAAAAAAATAGCAAAACTTGTACCTTTCCCGCATTTTGCGATGGTCTTTGAACTTCTTATGTCTACATCAGTAACTGTGTCGATCTGCCTTACAAAGACAAAAAAATAAATAAATCACGTTATATATATTTAGTTAAACGTCAGTTAACACAGACTCTGACTTGTTAACTACTTGTTGACATTTTTATTATATAGAAATATGTAATTCAAATATATAATACCTCTAAAATCAAGCCAAATCCAGTTTAAGCAAGCTAACTGGTGAGAATGCTACGGCTAGCTGTGGCTAATTAAGCTAATTTTACTTACCTTGTCCTTTCAGCTGTCTCCAGTCATTGAACTATATTGTATTTGATTCACTGACACTTTATAATCTATCCCACCAAGGTAGTGCTAGCCAAATCCAGTCATAGAAAATAAAACCAGCTAAACAAGTTAGCTATTACCTTAACTTTAGCTGCTAAACTAGGCTAGTAATCTCAACAGTTTAGACGACCGGAAGTGGCTTGAACATCGTTTAGAAGGGAATTAGCGAAACTGAGAGACTTCCGGCAAGATGGCGAACTGGGTGCATCGTCGTTTCTGAGCGCTGTCTACATGTCCAAAATTAGAATAACTTCACCGTCCAACTGGTTATAACTGACCCTGTTATATTTGAACTGTCTTGATTTTGTTCCTGACAAAGAACTAAGCATGAAACCAACTGCTTAGCCCGTGAGAGTCCGACAGCTACTTGCCACAACTACGCGGCTAAAATGGAAGTTTCAGCTGAGAGCCTCAAAAGAAAAGACCCATTTTCTCCGGTAAAAAACCAACCGACTGCTAAAATGAGAGACTCGGCATCTGATGGAGGTACGAAGGCCGTCCTGGAAGCTATAAAACAACTCACTGATAAAGTGGATAATCTCGGCTCCCAGATAAAACAGAACTCCGCATGCTAGCTAATGTTGCTAAAGCGGTCGAGTTTAACGCGGCGGAGATTAAAGACTGCAAAACTCAACTACAAGCCACGGAGCGGGTGATGTCGAGATTAAAAAAGACAACGCTGAACTAATGGAAAGAGTCCTGGAACTAGAACGATACAAGCGTCGTGGAATCTAGAAGAGGGATAAAAGAGAAAGAAGGAGAAAACACACGTGAAGAAGTAATGAACCTGCTGATGAAGATCTCCCCACCCTGGGCTCCCAACATCAGCTTCATTGTGGACTTGCTCATGGCTGGGAGACGAGAGGATAATAAGATAGACACATATCGTCCAGTTTACGAGAGAACACATGGGATGCGCTGTGGAAGATGACGAAGGATTCCCCATCTGCAGAGACTGGGATCGGCTTAGCGAAGATTTTGAAGGCTGAAGGGAGGCTGCGCTGCACTGTGGCCGAAGATACAGAAGCACGAGCGACTGGAAAACGAGCTTACTACCGAGGAAGGCTGGATACATCGATGGACAAGAATCACTTAGAGTGAACATTGAGGTATACTGTGTTAAATAAATGAATGAATAAGCATAAAACAGGGTGTTATTTTCCAACTAAAGAAGGTTGGATGGTTAAGTTTACTGATATTTAGTCATTGAAGGGACATTGCCTAAAGCTACTTTTTGGGCTTCTTATTTTTCACTTCCTTTTATACAGATAAAAAGTTACTGTTTTATAGCGGTTGCTAATTTTGGTTCACAATGAATGTTGAATTTTGTTGCATTTCTTGAATGCTAGGGGTTAAGAGAATTACAAAGAGGAAATCTATATTTTTATTTTGTAAGGGGAGAAAGCAAACTTCATTCTGTTACAAGAAACACACTAAAACAGAGGATGAAAAATTTTGGATTAACAATGGGGGATAAAATCATATTTGACCATGGTTCCACAAAATAGCTGGGCTGGTATTATGTTTGCAACTCTCTGGTAAACTGGTAACATTTAAATCCAGTAATAATGGCCACTGGTTAGTTTGTCTTTTGAATATTGATGACCAATACACTATTTTGTTAATGTATACGGCTTTAATAACCCAGCTAAAAAAATTATTAATTAAGAGATTTCTGACACTATTAAAAATCTTAAACTTTCCTATCACTGGAAATGTTGTTGTAGGAGGAGATTACAATATGGTTTATGATGAATTTTTGGACAGACATCCCTCTAAAAGTCAATACAGCTCACATAATCCTGTCTTATTAATTTTGTGGAATATAACTTAGTAGTCCATGGCGCCTTAAATATCCTGATACTAAACACTACTCCTGGTTCAAACCAGATAATACTGTTAAATCAGAATTGCTTCTGGTTAATTTCTGTTCAATGTTTCACTCTGTTTCAGACTGTTATATGTCAGCAGCTCCACTAACAGATCACTCAGTGTTAGGTTGAATTTTAAACCTGGGGGTAGGGTAGAAACAAGGGATACTGGAAATTAATCATCTTATTAAATTGTAAGAATATTGTGAGGGTATAAAATCTTATTACTGAAGTAATGGCTGATGATGATATAAAATATATGTTTTAAATGGGAATTTTAAAATTTAAATTTGAGAATTTTTGTTAAATTTGGGAAGTCACTTAAAGAGGTAACAGATTATCAGAGTTAATTTAATTAAAGAAATAAACCTTTATTGTAATAAGACATATAACTGATAGTGATAAACAGAAATACTAACTCTGCAAACAAACTTGATGAGATATACTAAAAAAGAGAAGGGGTTACATAAGGTAGGGCTAAATGGATAGAAGATGGTGAAAGAAGCACAGCTTATTTTGTCGATTAGAAAAAGAAGACAAGAAAAAAATTCAATCAAAGCTTATTGATCCAAAACCAACTATGTACAGTCCACCTTGATCACTAAGGAAATAACTTTTTCTACAGTAAATTATACACTTCTGCCTTCTCTATGACTGACACAGACTCTTTCTTCATATATTAAAGACTTTTTCTTGTATAGCTGAGGAGTTTGCAGAGTTATGTGAGGCTGATATTACTATTTATGAATTAGATAAAGCGTAGATAGCTTATCTTTAAATAAATCTCCCGGCTGTGATGGCCTCACATAAATTTTACGACATTTTTGGGATTTATTAAAAAATCCTTTTCCTTATGTTGAAGGAAGCAACTGATAATCTGTTTTTCCTCCCACTATGAAACAAGGTCTAATTACTTTAATTCCAAACCGGGCAAAGACTCCAAAATATTGGACAATCTTAGACCTATCACATTATTAAACATGATTATAAGATTGTAACCTTGTTTATGCTAACAGATTAAAGAGCAATTTAGATAAAATTATAAGTGAATCCAATCTGGATTTATGAAAGGTAGTCCATTAAATAACATTGTTGGTAATTGATCTTTAGATTATCAGATTTAATAGAGGATGATGGATTTATTTTGTTTTTGACTCTATAAAGCATTTGATTAATTGAACATTTTTATTTTTAGTGCTTAAAACTTTTGGGTTTCAGGAACAAATTTCGAGTATTATAGAGTCTCTGTATGATCATGCTAATAGCTCAGTTTCGTTGCAGGAGGCACATGCGAGATTTGCTATCAAGCGCGGCATCAAACAAGGCTGCCCCATCTTCCATTTTTTTATAATTGCCACAGAAATGCTTTCTATTTTTATTAAAAATTCAGACATCGCTCCTCTAAACGTGTCGGGCTACCTGTTGTTATTAGCAGCTAGCGGATGATACAACCATCTTCATGAAACAGCTGACTGAGGTCCCCAAAATACTACAAGCAGTAAACACATTTTCCATTGCTGGGGTTAAACTGAACTTAAATAAATGTGAGTTAATGCCAATTCATGAGAGTGACTTAAAGAAGCATATAACATCCTATAAAATCAGTTGTAAATATTTAGGGATACATATTTCCAAAAACTAAAGAGAGAGAAAATATGAATATTTGGAAAGAATTGTGAATGTCAGACAAGCTGACTGCTGGTTACTGAGAGACATCAGTTGCTGGGTCGAACATTTTGACTAAGATGGAGAGCATATCCAGGTGTTTTTGGTATTCTATGGTTTAATAGTGCTATTAAGAAGGTTAATAAATTAATTTTGACTATATTGGAAGAAAAAGATGCATATATTAAAAGAAAGAGATGATAAAAGAATACAAAGATGGAGGCTACAGGCTATTGATTTTGATTCTATAAATGGAACATTAAACTTAACTGGTTAAACCCCCTAACAATAAAAGCTTTTGGTATCATCCAGAGAAATTTTAAACAACTGGGAGGTATTGAATGTTTATTAAAATGTGATTTTGTTATTCAAAAACTCCCCGTTAAACTATCAATGTTTCACCAGCAGGTCTTTATATTGGAAACTGTTGTACAGTCATAACTTCACCCCACACAACACAGATATGGAACAACAGATATATCAGATTAAAAAAAATCGCTGTATAAAAAGACTGGATGGACAAAGGTATTTGGTCCTAATTATTTGGTTGACAGCGATGGGTGTTTATTATATATGAAAATTTTTGTCTAAATATGATAGTATAGACGTAAATTCTTTAAGCGATAATGAAAGCCTCCTAATGTATTGTAGGTTTAATTAAAGAAATTATTTCAAACTCAACTCACATTCTCCAAATCTTCCAGTTTTAATTGGAGGCTATGACTTTGAGAGCATTAAAATCCAATAAAATAATTAGAAAAATGTTTGATGATGTAGCATACCCATTACGCTTTTGAAACTATAAAACAACTTCAAAGATATTATATATTCTTCGCACTAAATACTTAAAATCTATAAACAAAGGAAAAGAAAATTTAAAATTTTAAATGGCGTTTATCACGGTGAATTGTTAAGACAGGATTTGGTTTGAAACTAATATTGTGTCTTTTGTGATCAACTGAAACTGATCATTTGTTTTTAATGTGTGTTTTGATTTATTTTGGACTGATATACATGACTGGCTGTACACAAATATAGATTGGACCTTTTCAAAGGACATTATTTATGGACTTGCTTTGAAAAAATGAGTGGGATTTCGATAATAATATTCTCACTTGGTAAATATATATACAAAATGTAAATTTATGAAAGTTAAACCAAATTTATTGTGTTTCAGAATGAGTTTTTTCCTTTGTAAGCCCTAAAAATTATGAAAGGGAAAATGCGTTGAAATTCAAGTTTAATTGAAAAGTTGCTTTGAAGAAGTGTAATTTTAGTCATTTTAATTTATGTTATGTTATTTTTCTTCTTTATTTATTTATTTATCTTTTTTTAAGCACCGGTTCTATATGTGGATAAAAAGAATTGTATGCCTGTTTGTTGTATATATTTTGACCAAATAAAAAAAAAAAAAAAAAAAAAAAAAAAATTAGCGAAACTGAGGAAACTCTCGCGATATTAAGGTTAGGCATCGTTCTCCAGCAGATAAGGTTAGAACAGGTCGTCGAGCAACAATTCTCGCGACAGTTATTAGAGCTCGCGGATCAGTTTTCGCAATTTGCTGGCTCCCTTCTCGACACGACGAAGACGAAGAGCTTTTGAGCGAAAAAAAATCACGATTTAGCAAAGTGTACATTTAAATGCAGGAATTTGTCAATTAATGCATTATATTAATTTCAAGATAAATATCAACAATGGTAGAGTGCAATTTTTGCTCTTTTTGGAAGATAACAAGGGTAATACTTACGAAATGTTTTGCAATGAGAAGGAAAAAACAAAAAAAAAAACAAAACAAAACAAAAAACAAAAGCAAATGCAATTAAAAATAATAAGTTAAAGCAGAACTCTGAGACAATAAACTATTGTTGAAAGAATATGGAAACACAAAATGGCAGAAGTGGATACTTAAAACCAGATTTTTACGTACATTTAGTGATTCAATATGACATCTCCACAAATTATTTAGTCTGAATCAAATGTCACACAAGAAAGACACATGACAAAAATAGATTGTTTTTAAAAGGTTGTTATATAAAACAGTGAAACTTAAAATATTTAAAAGCTGCACAACAGAAATCCTGTTTTTCACTTTTTCACAGAACAAGCTGCAAACAGAGGTGAAAGATGAAAATGTTTCTAATCATATGCACTGCTAAACATTGTCAAAATGTGCATGAAGTATAAAAGACACAACCTATAGTATGATTTCTTTACTGTAAAAGGCTAAAGGTTAACTTTCTCTGACTAGAAGAGGCAGGTACGGGGTCACTTTTCACCAACAGAACTGTAAAATTACAAAAAGAAAACAACTTCCTTCAGCTCTGATAAGTTTGTCAAGGTGTTTGCATTCTTTCACTCATTAAAAAAAAATACTTAAAATGTTTTGTAGCTTGTAGGAAATTCACTACAATAACAAATCTTTATCAACACTTTAAAACAAACTTCAAAATCCACAGTACAGCAGCTCCAGTCAGGACGCAGGTTGACTTCTGTGTTATCTTCATCACCTCTTGAATTTTTTAAAGGTTTTTGTTTTTTCTGAATGGAGGAAAAAGAATCATACAAGAAAACAAGCACATAAATCTTTGAGAGATTCATCCTGGCAAATGTTTTATTGACAAAATAATAGATATATGGCCATGACATGTGGGACACACATTCAGGGTACACAAGCAGACATAACATGTTAACAAACCACAGTGAAGTAGAAAACAGTGTACAAATTACTGCGGTAAGTGTAAAAAAAATAAAAAATAAAAAATTAAGATGAGTACCTTCAGGAACAAAGTCCAGTGAGGTGAGACAGTTGATCTGAGTGGTTGCTGTGGCTTCTTTCCACACGTCATCTGATGAGAGGAGAGTTTCGGTCAGTGAGGATTATTTCACAAAACTGTCAAGCTAAAAGACAAACATCCATCTTCAGAGTCAACCTCCTCCTCGCCGTACAGTAGGAGTCTTCAGGCTTTATTTACAACACGTCAGCTTCTGTTTTTATTCAGCAATAAACACATTTTAATTATAAATTGGTGTCATTTCCATTCAGTCATATGTGACCCTCCATATCAGTCTCTGTCTGTCATGTAGAAACATCAGTATACTGTACATTGTGATGAAAAGCCGAGTTTATGTGCACCGTAGTGTCCAAATAAGAGTGTGCGGGCCAAAAATGACATTAGCACATATTGCGCGTAAAGTGCGAAGGCCAGGATAGAAACGGTCTGATGGTGTTATGTAGGTATTTTTGCTTATTGTGATGTTATTTCTTCAAATGCTTCATAACCCTAAACCTGTACAACCTAAGCTAAAAAGATATGTAAGTCAATCAACCATAATAACTGACAAAAGTATTGAAATTGTGTCATTAATTTTTTTTTTTTCAAAAATCGGACATGTGCAGTTATCAAATTTGAATAAATAAGCCCACAAACCAGTTTTTCTAAACAATTCTGAATGTTCAATATTCATATGCAATATTTACCTGAGATATGTATGTTCTCACAGGTTCTGGCTTTGAGTGAGGGTTTATTTGTTCTGGAGCAACCCGATAAGTTGGAGGGTCCCGCCTCGTTACTCGTGAAATCCACCTCCACCTGACGATGACGCCGTGACTTAGAGACCTAAGAGATGCAGGTACACATTATTTGTGCATCCTGATATTCAGCATAATACACATTTTTTAAGAGAATGAAATGTTCATTTGTTACATATTTAAATAAAATACTAATTAAACTAAACATGACACACAAACCTCTGCTGCCTCTCCATAGGCCTTTGACTTGATGGCGGCGAGGAGAGATGCTCTGTTTGAGCACTGTGGACACAAAACAGATGGTTAGTCAACAGTGCCACCCTCTGGACAAATTATTATTACAGCTGAGGGACTTCATGTAATTCACTTCAGTTTGAGTATTTAATATCCTGTAGGACACACAAGGTGCACCTCTGATGGTTTAAACCCTTCGGTAAGCTCACCTCCAGCTGGGATGATGTTCCTTCACCACTGTCCTCATTGTCATCACAACCACCCTGACAAGACACAAACAAAAACACTACATTAACAAACATGATCTGCTGTAGTTTACACAAAACACAGTTTCCTGTAGAAAGACTTACCTTCCTTTGCTGCCACTTGTAAAAATCCGTCACAGTGCTGCGTAGCTGAGGGACGAGGTCTTTACGGATCAGGTTGATGGACGAATCTGCCTGCCCTGACGTTGAAGAGAAAGAAGCCTTCAGCTTCCCGTAGAGCTCATGAATGTTGGATAATTCCTGCAAGAGGACAAACACAACACACTTAATACTTTAAATAATCCACTTTTAAAGCATTGGAGTCGAGGGAGGTTCTCTGCTCACCTCCAGCAGCTCGATGTTGATCAGCTCCTGTGGACGAGACGCTCGCTCCATGAACTCCTCACATAGCTCAGAGCTCTCCACCTTCCTCTTCTTCTTGTAGATAAGCTGGCAGGAGACGAAGAGGAGAAGACAAAGGAGAAGCACAAAGAGGAGAGAGGGGATTATGGATTTGTAAGCTAGTAAGTATTTTTCATTGATAATAAAATAATTTCTTTGAGTGATTGTCACCATATCAGTCAGCCATGTCTAATACACAAGAGTCTAAGGGTGCTTTCCATTCAAAAATGAACTCAGGTCTATTTGCCTGGTTAGCCTGGTTTGTTTAGATTGGTGTGAAAGCTGTCAACAGAACTCTGGTGTGGACCAACAACCAGACAGACGGCGCTAGAAAAGCTGACTCTGGTGCGGTTTATTTGTGGTGTGAAAGCAAATGAACCATCTACAAGATTTTATGATGGAAAATCTGTGATTTTAGCATGATTTCAAAAGCTAAACTACTCAAAAATACATCTGCTGATACGGAAATCTGCTCAGGAAGCAATCTTACAATTCATCTTCATAAGGCCATGAAAATATTCACATCAATGTGGGTATTTTCCCACATTGATAGGTCAAAATTTGTTAAAACTGCAGTGCTAAAGGTGCCAAACAGGCTGAAAAAACAGGACAGATATCTATTAGAAATACTTTTAGCTGGTAGCAGAAAAGCAATAACCTGGAAAAGGTTGAATAAGGAATCTACAGCAGTCCTTGAATGGAAAGAAACAGTCAGGAAATTTACAGTGTGGACCAACTGACTTTTTCTCTGAGACATGCCACCAAAAAAGGTGAAAAATACTGGAAGAACTGGAAATATTATTTGAACCTGAAGTGATCGGAGATGATATGATTATTTTTCATGTATTTTGTTGTGGAAAATTTTGCTTCCTTCTCCATGAATGATGTTGGACTAAGGGGACGTCTAAGACTTTAAAGGACATTCTGGGACTCTAAGGAACCACAGTATACCGCTATGTAACCCAGCTTCTTTTTCTCTTTTCTACTGTAAATATATATAGTGTCATATGATGTTAAGCATTTCACCTCACTCAGGATGACTTGATCTGTGTTTTGTTGTTTGGATTGTCTGATATTAAGGGTGTTAAATGACTATTAACTGTGACTGTGTGTGTTGATGTAAGGTGGGCAGCTCACCAGAGTGGGCATGGCTGTGAAGTTAAAAGCTTTGAGGGACATCAGCTTTCGGAGGATGTAAACGGCGTCGAGGTGCTGAGCATCCATAGCGTCCGTCTCAAACTTCTTCACATCCTCCCAGTCCTTCAGCGCCAGTCGGATCTGGAGCCACAAACACAACAAGAATATTATCGGACTTCATTGACTGTATGGCTGACCCCTTAGAGAGCATGTGTTGTGTTTCTGACCTGCTCTGAGGGCAAGGCAGTCTGACACTGATGCAAGCTGTACAGCAGGTAAAGGCCTCCCACTCTGATCTGAAAGCTGTACGGAGGCATGAAGAAGCTGCTGGCGGTGTCCAGAATCAGACGACTGAACGCTCGCCTCTCGTGGGTGGTCACAGTGCCACTGCAAAACAATAACAACATGTTAAATACTAAAAATGTCAAATTCATCTTTACTCTTACATTACTGATGAAAATATATGAAGCTTTACCAGCTGCAGCATTTAAGTGATGAACACATTAATGTATCATTAACCATAATCCATTATTATAATATATATTCACCTGATTCGGGCAATTCTCCATAATCAATACTTTTACTTTATTCAGTTTACTGTCATAGAGGAGTAGAGAAACTAGAATATTTTCATATTTCAAAAGCTGGTAAACACCGGTGGCTAAAAAACTACTGCACAAAATGTTTAAAGATATGTTTTTATAATCTGAATCATGAATGAATCATAACACTGTCTTTTTCCATCTTTTCTAATATTTTCATTCCAAGTATTCTGGAAAAATATGGTATCTGCAGATACGTCTTTATGGTTAACCTACTAGAAAATCTGTGAGAAGTTCATTTCCCTCCATATTTTGGAGAACATCTGGAAGCGGACGGACTCTGTTCCCTGGAAGCGTTTCAGCAGCTCCACGCAGTCCGACTTCACCTGTTTACGACAGAAATCCATCTCGCTGCCGCCTCCTCCAACCGACGACTTTTAAATAAATGTACTCATAACATCAAATTAGTCGACTCATCCATGATGTAAACAAACACACGACTCTGAAACGCTCAAAAACGACTGTCGACTGTTTATTGTGTCATCAGCACCCGACGTCCTCGCCTACCGTCACGATGCCTTCATGTACATCACTGAGTAATTTAAATTGGCGTAAATCGATACTTTACGCCGTTATGTATGGCATATTTTTTTATCCAGATATTTAAGATAAAAATTTAATATACTATACTATAGTTGCAGCATTAATAATAATGTCGTTAGTGTTATTTTTTTCAGGAATCCTACAGACATTGGTACATAAACAATAAAGCCAATTCTGATTCTGTTCCTGAATGCAACAACCGGATATGCGTGACTCACGTCCTGCGGAAGTAAACAACCCTCAGCTGACGTGGAGCTGCAGGCTGTCACAAACCAACTGGACAAACGGGATCATCTGGAACCGAATCCACTGGGTTAGATGAACATTTAGCGCTCCGGTTTATGTCTTGTTTTAATATTTATTAAATGGGCCCTGTTGGTGTCGTGTAAACTCCCGGGATTAACTAACGGTCCTCGTAAAGAGACTGAACACTTCAGAGTAAAATGGCGGCAGCGGAGGAGGCCAGCAGACCGTTCGCCGGACTGTCAGACGTCTCCATCTCGGAGGACATCCCGGTGGAAGGAGACATTTCCGTGCCCGTCGGCCCCTCCACCAGGCGGGACGACGAGTTCTCCACGCTGGACGAGCCCGTGAAGGAGACCATCCTACGGGACCTGCGTGCGGTGGGGAACAAGTTCATCCACGTCCTGTACCCGAAGCGGAGCTCGGCTCTGCTGCGGGACTGGGACCTGTGGGGCCCGCTGCTGCTCTGCGTGACGCTGGCTCTGCTGCTGCAGGGTGGCGCGGCCGACGACTACCAGGGGGGACCGCAGTTCGCTGAGGTAACGCCACCGATAACTATCCCTGGAGCCACAGATTCACCGGCACTGTTACAGTGATGTAACATAAATAAGTACATTTACTCAAGTACTGTACTTAAGTACAGTTTCGAGGTACTTGTTCTTTACTTAAGTATTTCCATTTTCTGCTACTTTCTACTTCTGCTCCACTACATCTCAGAGGGAAATGTTCTACCTTTTACTGCACTACATTTATTTGACAGCTTTAGTTACTTTGCAGATTAATATTTTTTAATTAATAATATAAATTAGCTAATATAGCAGTTAAGTATTTAAAATTTGCCACAGCTGCTAAATTAGTGTATGTTAATATTACTAATGCATCAATAATTATAATCCAGTAATTATTATGACACAGGCCATTCTGCATAATGTTAATTATATTTACTTTAAGTATATTTTGCTGATAATATTCTTGTAAGGGAGTATTTATCCTTTTTAAAATTTGTATTATATTTATTATATTTGTATACATGATTTGAATGTGAACAATAAATAGAGTAGTCAGATAAATGTAGTGAAGTAAAAAGTACAATATTTCCCTCTGAGATATAGTGGAGGTGAAGTAGAAAGTAGCAGGAAATGGAAACACTGAAGTTACTTTCCACCACTGCTTATATCAGAAAATAAAGTGATATTTTTAGGGTCCTTTGATACTTTAAGAATATTTTGATTCTAAGACAAGATAAGATATTCTTTTATCAGTCCAACAGTGGGGAAATTTACGGTGTACAGCAGCAAAGGGGACAGTGTCAAAAAAACAGCAAGTGTCAGTAAAAGGAAACAGACACAAGCAAGATACAACACAGTAAGAAGGGGGATAAAAAATAGGAACAGTATATTCATTATTTACGTTATATACTGTACACTGTATAGAAATAACATCCTCAGATTGCTTGTTTTGTTTGACCAACAGCCCAAAGGTTTTCCATTTATTACTGTAAAAGATAAAGAAATGGAGCAAATCAGTTAAGAAGGACCCAAAGAAAGTTCTGCATTTCCTTTTTAAATCCATTATCAGTTATCCAAATTGTTGCCTGTCAATCTTTTTCAACTGATTAATTGAGTAATTATTTAAGTTCTTGTCCTGCGTTGGGAATCGTCTGTAGCTCACTGTAATGGTTACTTATGTTTATGTAGCTTACATATTTCTTATATAAAGTGATAAATGTCTCCTCTGATTCCTCACACACACACATGGAATTAAATTATTTCACCCAGGTCTTCGTCATCGTCTGGTTTGGCTCCATCATCATCACCCTCAACTCGAAGCTACTGGGCGGGACCATCTCCTTCTTCCAGAGCCTGTGCGTGTTGGGATACTGCATCATGCCTCTGACGGTGGCCATGGCTGTGTGCCGGATCGTCCTGGTTGGTGGCTCGGGGACGGTGAGCTTCGCCGTGCGGCTGGTGGTGGTGATAGCGTCCTTCGGCTGGTCCACCTTCGCCTCCACGGCCTTCCTTGCTGACAGCCAGCCGGCAAACCGCAAGGCGCTGGTGGTGTACCCGGTGTTCCTCTTCTACTTCGTGATCGGGTGGATGATCCTGACGTTCTCACCATCACAGTAGAGACACAAAAGGGAGCGTTTGTTTAACTGACAAAGATGAGGGAGGTTTTTGTGGAGTGAAAGAACTCAAACAAACACCAGTATCTGCCTTGGAATGAAGATGAATGACTACTGACATGACTGTGAGTGTTTCTGGGCCTCTGATGAAGCATTTAGACTCATGGGACACCAAAATAATTCCATTTGGATGAAGCTCAGATTCAGAGAAGTACGGTGGACGCTGTGCTGCAGATGGAGATTTAAAAAGCTGATGAAAATGTTCATATAGAGGAGCTTTGTAAAAATAAAGTCCATAGGCTTGTATATAGAAATGCTCTATGAATGTCTGAACTACCAGGGCTACCTATGTGTATTAATATTTTCCTCCTGGTCTCTCTGGATGTGTTTAAAAGCTCATTCTGTCATATGGAAAATGTTTCAACAACATCCTGACAGCTCACATTTCACACTACATTCTTCAGTTTTAGACATTTTGCAGATGCTTTTCTGCAGCTTGACCAACATGTTGCTTTTAGTTTTTTGGATGTATTTTTGTTTTATTAGACCTATAATAGTGGAGAGAGAGAGAGACTGGGAATGTGACAAAGGTCTCCAGCCAGACTCAAACAAGGCACGTAAAATAAACCCCTCGGCCTCAGAGCGCTCCCATGTCTGTATGATAAATATGATGCTACACCCAGTTAGCTTAGCATAAAGACTAGAAACAGAGGGGAACAGCTAGCCTGGCTGTGTCCAACTGCAACAAAATCCACCTACCAGCACCTTTTAAATCTTTAAATATGGATGCAGAGAGGCTGTATTCAAAACCTCATACTATACTAGTAGTACATGCTGATTTAGCCAAAATGTAGTATGCAGTAACAAGCAACATCTCCAAGTATGCAACAAAGACCCAGATGTCGTTCTGATTTGAAAAAATCTCCAGTCTGCCTCACCTACTGTATCCCACAATGCAAAGCACTGGACCGCTACAGGTTACAGCAGCAAAAAACGGCTCATTTTCATAGCTAGTTAGTCACTAAAGTCACTTCTGAAATTTTTTGTTTACTAATGAAGCAAACAAACATTGATCCTAAACAAAAAAAAAATCAAAGTTGTATTTTTTTTTATAGTATTGTAATAGTGGTATGAGTTCATTTCTGTAGTGCTTTAAGAGCTTGTGTAAAGATTAAAGGGGCCGAGCATACTGCATCAACAGTTTCACACCGTTTACTGCATACTGTATTTGTCAGTAGTTATGTAGGCGGTTCCGAAAACAGCCAGTTTGGATTTGAGATGTGAAAACAAAGTAGTAATTCAGTCTGAATATCAGGCTAGTTATTTCCGCCAACACAGGCATGCTAGCTTTGCTTTCTGTGTTGAGTTCAAGTGCAACTTTCACTTCACATAAAATGTTTCATCAATCAGCTGTTGTCTGTGCTGGTTATTGAAGGTCTTCTTGGGGTTTAAAATGAGAGAAAAAAACTCAAGTCTCAGCTGAAGAAACCACAAACAACTATCTGTAAAGAGGTCAGAGCTTTCTGTTAGAAGAGAAGATTCAGGAGACTGTGATGATCACAGGACATAGACCGTACCCGTTTATTTCTTGTTCTGCACAATGCATTATAAAATGCAGAGACTATGGTTTGTGTTTCTTCTTCCTGTAGAGAACTGACCAACGGCTGTGTCCCTCTGTTTTTTGCACCGATGTTAAACAATCCAACAGGGAGAAGTGATTTCTAATAGAAAAGTGATGTCTGTTTGTTGGTGATTAGAGTGACAGGCGGTGACTTTTTGTTCTCTTTCATCGTCATGATCTCTGTCTTTACCTCTGTGTCAAACACACAGCTGAATGATCACACTGTTCATGCTGATTTAATGCTTCCTGCAGAGTTTAAACAGCATTCTGGGAAATGTAGGAAAACAGTAACTGATTTAGAAGTAAGGTGAGGAAAAGATTAATCAAAAAAGAAATCTGCTTTATAGAAAATAGACATTTTTTGTTCATACAGTGATGTGAAATCTCCCTCAGATGCTTCCTTTTCAGGCTGATGTTTCCACCTTCTACTAACCTGTCTGATGACCTTTGACCCCTGCCCTGTCAACCGATAACCTGGTCTTTATGTTCAAATCACTGGGGCTCTCTGTTGATTTATTTTAATTTATATGTATTTGTTTACATCAACAAATGAGAAAGATTAAAATATATTTCATCAGCTGTGATTGTATATACTTCTTTTTTTTTTCACCCCACAAATAAAATATATACATTTTAAGATTTGCTGTGTTACATTGTTCCACAGTTTTAAGGCAATTTCAATTCACATTTAACATTCATTCAACTCTGTCGACTGATGATTTTTTTTAACTTAGCCTCAATACCTAAAAAATACCAAAATACCCTAAAATGTAGTTTTCCTGCAGTGTAAATGTGTCACTACATGAAGTTATTACAGTCTACAAAGAAAAAACTATTTCATGTTTAACAGGGTGACTGCGAGTTGTGTAGCGGGGACAAAACGTACTATTATAGTGCCTGTCACATTAAATGTAAACACAGCTCACCGAGTACGAGCATAGACTGCATTTAAAGACCATTGTATAGAGGCTACACACACTCACCAAACCTGTTGGTCTGCATTTTCTATTACACAACTGTGAACTGGCTGCTCACGTGTTCAGCTCTTGAAAGACATAAATAAATGTGAAATAAATTAATACAGAATGAAAGAAAATACAACGTCGACTGCAGCCGTTTAGATCCAACAAAGTTTGTAGAGAATGTTTGGTTTTGCAGACCAGCCTGTTAGACTGGAAACTGTTTTCTCTGTAATGATATATCAAGGAAAAATTCGCCCCACATATTATATACTTTTCTTTTAAACTTTAATCCAAAACTTCAAAACAATTATAAAGCAACAATTCATTAGAAATCTGCAAAAATATCCCATCGTATAAAAAAACATAAAAATAAATTAGAAATTATACAACAAAGAAAATGTAAGGAACAGGAAAAGATAAACAACAACAGCAAAGAACATTCACCTATAATATACTGTCTGTGGGCACCGACGTCATCACCGTGCGACTGCTTTAAAAGCGGCGCCATGGCGTAAATAATCACGGATAGCAGTTCAACTATCCGTACAGCGATAAATAGACGTCTGTTCACATTTAAATCACACACAGTGGACGTTTCCACAGCTTCACTATTGATTATGGATGTATTATAGAACACCCGTGGTCTCCATGCACCGATCTTATTTTGCCCGGTTTCCGCTCTCTGACAGCGGTCTGAGCTTTAGCCGTTAGCCGTGAACGATGGAGGATCTGCCGCAGCTTCCACCTGAAGTTTGGGTTTACGTGTTCAGCTACCTGAGCACCGAGGAGAAGCACACGGCCCGTGCCGGCTGCAGGCACCTGAAGAGACTCATCGACCACCCATCCCTGTGGAGGGACTACACGGTCGTGCTGTCCGACCTCCGCCGCTACACGTACGGCTTCTGGGACACCCTGAACCACCGCAAGCTCACACGGGTGGCGGTGCGACACCTGCGGCGCAAAGAGTGGCGGCGGCTCGTCAAGTTCCTGCCCACCCTCACCGCCATCGTTTTCGTGGGCGGGGGGCGGATCTATAAGGAGAAATACCTGGACAACCTGTCCCGGTTCCCCGAGCTCAGGGACCTCGCGGTGCGGAACGCCACCTGGGACGAGCCGATGCTCGGGAAGAGTCTGAGCCAGCAGCTGCAGGAGCGAATGACTCACCTGAGCGTGTGTAACGTCCGGCTGCCCTGCACGGTAGATTTCATCAACACCGTGTCGCACCTGGTCAACCTGCGGTACCTGCTCTTCCACCAGCAGGGGGAGGGTTACGGGCTGGACACGGTGAGGCCGGTGCCCCGCAGCGTCTTCCACAACCTGCTGCTGAGCCTCAGGAAGCTCAAGCACCTGTCCTGGGGGATGAAGGGGGAGCCGCCGGAGCCGCTGCCCGACGACTATCTCAGCCCCCCGGACCCGGAGCACCCAGGTCAGCGTCTCACCTGATCACCTGGTCACCTGTCCCCTTTACCTGTCTGTTGTTTCAGACCAGTGCTCCTGCATATTTGGCCCCATTTACTACATACATGCAGTTTGAGGCACCCATAAGGGCTGCAAATAATAATAATAATTATTATTATTATCAGTTAATCCAACCATTATGTTTCCAATTAATCATTTATAAAGTAAATATCAGAAAATGCCCCAGAGATTTTTAATTTACAGTGATGCAAAATGAAGAAAAGCAGCAGATCCTCACAGTGGAGGCTAGAAATAGGCAATGTTTAATGTCACGTTTGCTTAGGAAAATGACTTTAAAGGTCTTATTGATAACATTTTTTATGTACACGAGTATTTAGAAAGGTGCTTAATTAAAGTATGCAGTTTTTTTTGTAAATCATCAATCAGCCAATTGATTTAGGATTGGGCAAAATGACTGTGCACACCTTAAGATGATATATGATCTCTGTCCTGTAGGAGCGGCCCGATACGGCGGCCCAGCGCTGACCAGTCTCGAGCTGGTGGATTACCCAGAAACCATCCTGCCAGCAAACGCACTGAGGAGCCTGACCTCGCTCCGGTCGCTGACTGTCCGTTACAGGTACATCAGACAGGGTATAGAGTGCCGCCTCACGTCCTGGCTGGGTCCCCTCCAACAGCTGGAGTCCCTCACCATCATCGGTGAGTCGGGGTGTTACCCAGCTCATACTTCTGATCAGAGAGTCAGGTTGGTTTCTTCAGTCCGGCCTGTTAAATGAGGATTTTATTATTGTACCGTTGAAGTTACTCCAGGCAGTTTGACACACCAGATATTTAATGTGACCCTGTCCTTCCAGGCGGTAACTCTCTTGCTGCCTATACGACCACCATCCCGTCCAGTGTGACCAGGCTGACGCTGCGTGTGGCCATAACTCTCAAGGACATGGACTCCATCGCACCTAAAGTCCCGGGACTGGAGCACCTCGACATTGAGCAGAACCGCTCCAGCGGCAGTCTCTGCAGACGCATCCCCATGCTGTTTCCTCAGCTCAGGACGCTCAGGATACGGTGAGACAGGAAACCAGCTCAGGGTTTTAAGACTGCAATAACTCACTCGCTCTTATTTGGACAATCTGGATAAAATCTTCTATCCCGGTATAGGTCATTTCATATCTTGATAATGTAGGTCATTGTTGGGAAATAAACTTTGACGGGGCAGTGGTGTGAAGCGGAGGGATCTGTTATTTCACACCAACGACCTGCTAGCTGCACATTATCCCACTTATTAAACAGCGACTTATTTAAGAATCATAAAAACATGGGACATGATGTTAAATTGTCCTGTGTGCCAATAGATGGTACATACAGTACATGAGGTTTTCCTTCATGTTGAGAGGGATGGGAGCTGTACCTCAGACATGGAAAGGATGTAAATTTTGGGACACATCATCAGTAGTGTGCCTTTGAGTCATAGGGTGTTTCAGCCTTTCAACACTAGACACCCTCATCAAAGGTGGCCAGCTACAGGGTGCCCCATGTCTAATTATAAGAAGTGCCATATTTGTTACAGCCCCATGGACTGTGCAAGGCAGGGGCGTCCTCTGCCCTGAGTCAAGCTTCGCGCTGACCGCATACCTCGTTCACCTTCCTACTTGGGAGATCTGACCTGGGTTCTTAAATTGGGAGTGGGGGATTAATTGGACGGGTCAAGTTAATGTTATCTGAGCCCAACAAGGCCACTTCAGAGACCGATCTAATTGTCTTCCGCAGAGCCTGCCCATGGATACCAAGGTCTTTCAGCAGCCTGATGGTGGAAGAAGCCAAAAAACCTCTACAACCCATCTCAACCGGATAGATTTTCACCTTCCACCTCATTGTTGAGCGTCTGCTGCCAGTTCTGTGTAGCGCAGTTTTTTGCGCTCATAGGCCACTTCAGCTGAATCCTCCCACGGGACTGTGAGCGCTATAATGTAAACGGACTTCAGTGAAGGAGACCAGAATACCAAGTCTGGCTGAAGAGTGGTGGCTGCAGTTTCCAGTGGAAAGATTAGATGCTGGTCAATATCCACTAGCATCTTCCAATCCCAGGCCATGGCTAGCCGCCCTGCTTCAGGTTCGGTAGGATGGTTGGGCTTTTCCTGTCCATCTCGGATGAATGTTGGTGCCGTGACAGAATTGGTTGCTCTCAGGGGCAAGGACTTAATGGCATTCCTCTTATTCTCAAGAGCTGCTGCCAGTTTCTTGAGGACCTGGCTGTGCCTCCAGGTGTAGCACCCTTGTGTCAGGCTGCTCTTACAACCACTCAAGATGTGTTTCAGAGTCGCTGGAGTTGGGCAGAGAGCACAGGTTGGGTCCTCGCCATATCACCGGTGGAGGTTTAGTGGAGAAGGGAGCACATCATTGGTAGCTCTGATGATGAAGCTCAAAGCTCAAATCAAAACTTGACACAAAAACGGTCCGCCCGAGTCCCGACATCAGATAGCCATAGCGACGGTCTGTTATAAAGAAATAACAGACCATAGACTGCCGTGATTAACCAATCAGAATCAAGTATTCAACAAAGCTGTGTAATAAATCACAATATGGCATGTTTTGTGGTAATTCAATAAATAGTCTACATGAAATAACCGTGTGATAAAGCCTATTTTTGTATACTCCTTTTGTGAATTATATACATGACAAATGAAAAGTACATTTTCTCATTTAATTAAGATTAGTGCAAAATGAACAGTTTCAACTAATATTACAGAGAAAAAATAATTAAATATTACCATATATACCTATTCCTAAGAAAGTGTAAAAGGCGGGATAATGTACAGCTAGCGGGTCTTTTTTGTGAAATAAACACTGACAGTGAACAATGACCAGATTGCTGTGCTTTATCCCTTACATCCCCAGCCCGACTTACCCGTCTCCTCTCATGTCTCTCAGGTTTTTCCGTAGAGAGCCAGAGAAAGACCTGCTGAGCCTCCACCGGCTGCGACACCTGGTGCAGCTGGAGCTTCTGGTGGAGCGCTCCTTCATCCTGAGAGACTACCTGAACGGTCACCCCTGGCCCAGCCCCTGCGTCCAGAGGCTCATCAACCAGCTTCGGGAGCTCTCCGAGAACAGGATCACCGTCATCACCACGATGCGCCAGAGAAACCAACTGCGAGAGTGTGATTGTGTGTGGGAGGGCGACTGAGGAGAGGCAGATTTTATTCCTCCTGAAGAAGAAGAAGAAGAAGAAGAAGAAGAAGAAGACAGTCGCCACCAGAGGCGGGAACAGAAGGCTGAACTAAAAGGCATGAAGACATAGATGAGGCATACTGAAGGAAAACATTCTAGTTATTGGATAATGAATCTAAGACTAGAGCAATGGCTGTCATCTTTTTGGTACGAGACCCTTTGAAAGTGAAGCACGAGTCCACTGGTGAGTTGAGTTGTGAGACAACTCAGCTCTGACTGTAGATCTATCTACTGCCAATCAAGTAATAGTCAAATGACAACAGGCCCAACAATGGTGCTGTCAAAATGTACATTATAGTGAATGTACATAAAGTGACAGCAGGTAAACATGGAGTTTACATTAAATGGCAATTTAGACATTTAGAAATAAATGTCTCTAATATAAGGCTGGCTCAGATAAGAAGCGGGTGATATTCTCAGTAAGACTTGAGTCAGTCATCAGCTCTGGGTAGTTTATTTTAAGTTCCCTCTGTTTAGTTTAACTAGTTTCAGGATGAATTCATTAAATGAATGAATGTCACAATAACACTAACTCAAATGAATCATATCACTTGTAGTGCTGAACACAGCCAACTTTCCCCTCAGAGAAATAATAAATTCACCTCTGATTTTTTCAGGGGAATGTTTTTGTTGAATCAGATTTATGTTTCAAATACTTTACATGTCCCTCATTGAATAAACTACCTAATTTGCTTTGTTTGTGCTGCAGAAATTAACTTAAATACTTTATTTGTGGAACATTTTGTGTTTGATAAACCTTTATTGATCAGTTGAATGTTCCAAAAAAAACATGGGCAATGATGAATTTAGGAAAATTCTTTAATATGTATTGATTACTTAACTAAAAACTGGTGATTGCAACTCCAAACATCAAGTAATGCCTCCAAAAGGGCAGACACGCGGTGGGAAGTCAGAAATGAGGATTAGTGATCAACTGATTTCTAGAACTAATGTTATCATTACCTCAATAAATGCAATGTACACACTTTGTTTTTCACAAGAAATAGTTATTTAATACTCATTTAACTATACAGTATAAACAATATGAACATAGGATTACTCTTTTACATAACAGTGCTCAAAAACAAAACTCTTATCCTTAAAGTGCATCACGTTAATTGCCGTAAAAGCTTCAGCTCAGCCTGATTTGAGCGTTTCTGGACATGTTTTGGATGAGAAGACTTATCTGTTGTAACAGCACTGGAGAGGAAACTATATCTGATGATTGTATAACTTGTTTAACTTTGAACGTCTCCAAAGGGCCTTAAGCACCTTTACAAAGTGGAAAATTGTTATGATGAGACGAAACCAGCACCGACAGCACTACTGGGGCGTTTCCACCACAGGAACTTCCCCTGGGGATAAGAGGCCGTCAGCAGAGCCTAACTTTACTTTAATGTTCTCCCTTCGTCCTTAAAATGGTCCTATATCACTATTAGAGTACTTGCTTTATGAATGAAGCGGAACAGTTGAAGCAGCAGTGCTGTGTGTTTGACCAATCTGTGACAGTCATTCCCATAAACTCCGCCCTGAAAGTTACCCCCAAACACAGCCTTTCTGGGGGGTAAAAAGGACTTTAAACCCTGGTCCCTGCAGTTGAGTTCCTCAAAAGCTTCTTACTTCCTGGAGAAAGTTCCTGCGGTGGAAACGGTGCTAAATACAACAGTCCTGGATTATTCCCTTCATTCATACTCAGAACTCCAGCAGGAGCGTCAGCGGCTCCACAGAGTTCAGGACCATCTCTTGTTTCTGTGCGTAGACTCCCTCCTCCACCTTGGCGCCCGCCTTGGTGCACTTCACTGAGCCGGCCATGAGCTCCCTGCAGGTGGACACCAGGTTGGAGAAGAGCTGGGCGCCCCACCACAGCTCACACCCTCCGTTGTACTGCACCCTTCTCTTAGGCACCGGCTCCCCGAGCAGGGAGTCCTGGGGGATAAATAAAACGCTCCCGGGAAGGTCGAGAACGGAAACCGAGTGCCCGGTGTCTTTTCGGAAAAATTTGGTGGTCATCAGACTGCTGGCTGTTGAGGAGATCACAGAAAAATGCAAAAGAGGCTGAATTTATATTGATATTTAGCACCGTTCGGACAAAGAGCAAAGACTCCATAAGTACTTTTCGTTGTTGAATCGTATCTACCGATCAGCCATAACATTAACGCCGTTCTCCCCGTGTTAGCGTGGGTTTTCTCCAGGTTCTCCGGCTTCCTCCCACAGTCCAAAGACATGCAGGGTGAACCCCGCCTTCAGCTCCAGCCCCCCCAACAACCCCTAACAGGATAAGTGGTTGACTTGGATATTTCCTGTTTGGATATTTCCTGAGAAATGCATCGTTTTCAACAGATGAGCTTGTAGTTCATCACTCGCTGTCCCATCCACCACCATCACGTTACAGTTAATAACAGTGATTTGTTCAAAACGGGACTGTTTCTTATACTATAAATACATTTTGATTTACTTTTCTTATCACATTATCAGTGATTTATGCAATACAATGCTGTTTCAGTTGCTACTTCAAAGTTAATCTATATACAGCAAGGGTGTCAAACATACGGCCTGAGGGTCAGAACCGGCCCGCCAAAGGGTCCAATCCGGCCCACTGGATGACTTTGCAAAATGGAAAAATTACAGAAAATTATGAAATTTTAATTTTTCATGGCTCAATCCTGAAATACATTGCTACATTAATGACTTTCAAATTATGTCCAAATTGAAGTTAAAATAAGTCAGAATTTCAAGATAGGATGCCAAAATGATGAGCTATTAATTGAAATTAATCCTTTATCATAGAAAGTCATAATTAAGAGAAAAGATAAACTCTTGACTTGATACAACTTAAAGTTATGTATATTTAATGTGAAAACTGAGATTTTGATTTTTCAAGGCTCGATTTTGAGATATTTTGTCATATTTATGAGTTTTTTTATGGGAATTAGTTCCAGATTGTCTACTTTTTGACATAGTAAGCCAAAGTATTCAGATAACAATAAATTATCTGAAATGTCATGTTAAATTTATTTTATTTTTCATAGTGAAAGCACCCATACAGACATGTAAAAGATGCTGCTATCTCTTAAATTATTAATCAACTGATTGCGAGGTTGATTAAGATCTTGTTTGATTAAAAACATGTATTTTTGTCCATAAAAATCATGCAATTTACTAAATTACACCCAAATATCAGTTGCACACAGGTATGTATCTGGCAATAAGAATATTAATTAACCCAGATAGCATCAGCCGAGGAATATTAAGCAGACAATATCCGGTCAGAGTGAATCCTGCAAAGTAAAGAGACATCTCACCCATCTCATGAGTGACGTCCTCGGTGGCGCCATGGAAGAAGCACACATACACAACCATCCCCTCCTGGATCTGACGACAGACAGGAAATGTACCACTCAGCGCTTGGTTACTGCAGTAGTACTCTGTCCAGCTACAGGTTAGCGGCGACCGAATGTTTACATGTAAACATTTAGCCTGTTAGCAACATTAGCATGACGGTAAATGGTCAAATGGCTGCATTCACTGTACTGTATATACTGCTTTTATTTATTAACCAAGTTTTATTGTCACATATCCAATCATAAACAGCACAACATATAGGGAAATGCCAAGCTCCAGAACAAATCTAACCAACAGATAAATAAAATAGAAAATAAATAAATAAATACAGATTTATCTAACAAATAAAATACAAAATTAATCCAACAAACCGATAAATAAATGAAATAAAAATTAACCTAACGAATTACAAAATCAATCTAACAAATAGATATATAAATAAAATTAAATAATCGAATTAATAGATAAATAAAATAGAAAATTAATCTAACAAATAAAATAGAAAATTAATCTATCAAATAAATGAAATAAAGAAAATTTAAAATAAAGTTTTACACAACAAATACATACAAAATTAATCTAACAAATGAAATAGAAAATTAAGCTATCAAATAAATAAATAGTTTTATTTTACAAATAAATAGGAAATGAATCCAACAAACTCATAAATAAAGTAATAATAAAACTAATAGATTAATAAAATAGAAAAGTAATCTAACAAATAAAATGGAAAATGAATCTATCAAATAAATAAAATAAAAAAAGTTAAAATAAAGTTTTATCTAAAAATAAATAGAAAATGAACCTAACAAACCAATAAATAATAAATAAGTAAATATAAATAATAAATAAGTAAATATAAATAATAAATAAGTAAAAATGAATCTAACAAATGAATTACAAAATTAGTCGAACAAATAGATCAATAAATAAAATAAAGATTAATTTAACAAATAAAATAAAGAAATAATCTAATGAATAGATAAATAAAATAGAAAATAAATCTAAATATTGAAATAAAATTTTAAAAAATACTTTAAACTAAAATAAATAAATAAAATAAAAAATAATTTAACTAACAAAATAAAGACAAAAATGATATATAAAAATATAATATGTATATTATAACAAAAATAAACAAATAAATTAAAAATAATCTAAGAGATAAATAAATAACACACCCACCTCGGCCCACTGAGCGTCAGCCCCGTCCAGCGCTGGTTTGACCTTAACTTTCGCCTTACAGCACTGCTGGATGACCGTCCGGGCCTGAAGACTCCTGGGCCTCCAGAAGGGAGCCGATCTGCTCATACAAACATATACAGTAGTTTTTATATGCAGTGATAATACTACAACTACTACAGTATATTGGCGTTAAGGAAGATGATTAAAGGACAGCAGATTCAATTAATAAACACATTTTTGGGTCAGTATTAGTACATACCCGTCCATCATAGGAAGGGGCTCTGCGGTCTGTGCCTGGCCAGAGCCAGCGATGGTGAAGACGGGCCAGGGTTTGGTGCTCGGGGCCACCACGGGCTCCAGGCCACTGCCGGAGCTCCTTTTAGCCAAAGACGATGCCTGCAGATCTCTCTTTCTCTTTACCGGGCGCTGGATGCTGCCACGGCTCCGGGTTTGGTTCTGGGTCTTCAGTCCTCTGCCCTGACTTGGAAGTCGCTTGCTCGTGGTTTGTGGAGGTTTGTGTTTTACTGGCAGCTCAGGTGGAGGACGTGGCTCTGTGAGAGGTTCAGCTGTGTCCTGAACATTGACACAGAGATGGGTTCTGGTGCTGCCCGGAGAGCCACTGGTCCCTTTCTGGTCCGGTGTCTTCACCTGAACCTGGACGCTGCTCTGCCTCTCCAGCTGAGTATCAGAGCCATTTATCTCTTTCTGGACTTCAAACTGTGGAGGGGTCCCTCTCCTGACAGGCCAGAGTCTGGCCACAAAGGGGACGTTAGGAATCCTCGGCTGGAGGATTATGGGAGTACTGGGCTGGAAGTTGATGGGAGTTCTTAGATGGAGGAGGATGGGAATTCTGGGCTGACGGCTGATGGGAGTTACAGGCTGGAGGGGCAAAGGGTTCTCCTAGGATCCAGATGAGAGCCAGTGAGTTTTCAGGTAGTCACTTTGTTCAAGGTGTGTTTATCGTTTTCATTACAATGTGTGAAGTGAACAGGATCTTTAGTCATTTTGTTGCTGATGACTATTTAAAGACTAGATTTTGTGTCGTTGTACACAAGCATGATGACGATAAAGTTGAATCTGTCTTCCAGTTGGGACAGATTTAAGGATTTAGTGTGTTGTCCTGCAGGCTGAAGTAGAGAAACCTACCTCTCTGTCCTCTGGATTAGTTGCTGGCTGCCTCTCTTCATCACTGCCGCCTTCATCAGCATCTCCTCCATCATCATCGCAGTAACCATCATCATCCTTCCCACTGTGAGGATGCAGACAGAGACAGGATAAGAAAGCGAACACAAGAAAATTCAGTCTATATGAACTGTAATATTACAGCTACTTCTGTTATAACTGCTACACCTTATTGTGCTCATAATACTGACAGAAACCCATTCACCTGTCTATATCATCAGGTATCTGTGGTGGTCTCAGCGCCTCAGGAACAGACGCTGGTTCTGTTTGGTTCTCTGGTTTCTTCTTCTTCTTCTTGTTGCACTGTGAGCAGCTGTTGATCCACTGCACCACATCAGTCCTCATGGTTTTCCAGAAGTACCTGATCATGACGCCATGATCTGGTTATTAAATTAATACAACAGCATGATAATAAATACATGCAAAGTGTTGATGTGTTTGGGTCATCTAATCAGGACAAAGATGATTTATTCGTGACAAAGGAAGCAGATCCCCGCTCACCTTTCGTTGAGCAGTCGGAGACACTTGTTGGTGTCGAGGTGGTTCAGCTCGTTGTGATAATCCACCAGCGCGGCTTCAACTCGCTGCCTGCTCCTCAGAACCAAACGCACCCGATCTCCCAGAACTATGTGGAGCTCGTTGTCTGGGAGACAAGTCGTCAGGGTAACCGGTGACTGAGGGAGCTCATACAAAGTTAAATGGTTAAATAACAAAGTTAAATAGTTTGAGTTCTGCTCCAGAAATGGCACAGATGTTGAAAACACCACCAGAAAGGCTCAATTAGACCACATTGCGAAGCTGCAATATTTTGCCCCAGAAACAAAACTGAAGTGAAGCAACAATTGAATCGAAGGCAACTGGACTTAGATTTGTCTCTGAAGACGTTTTGCCCCTTATCCAAGTGGCTTGGTCAGACTAGTGGGCACTAGTCAGACTGTAGTGGGGACTAGTCAGACTGTAGCGTTCGAACTGATGAAGCCACTTGGATAAGGGGCAAAACGTCTTCAGAGACAAATCTAAGTCCAGTTGCCTTCGATTCAATTGTTGCCAGAATGCACTCGGAGAGCGCAGATCTCCCCCAAGGTGCCCTTGTATGATTGCCTTACCTTTGATGGTGAACTTCTTGCAGAACCTCCTGAAGGTGTTCTTCTCTACGTAGCTCAGTCCAGGAGGATAGGTGCGTCTGCTCAGGTAGAGCTCCACGGCATCGTACTTGGCAAAATATGCCTGCTCACACGCAAACAGACAGTGGAGTACATACACAAGCATTTGATTGACAACTTTTTTTTATTTAGTCTGCAACATATGGTATTATGTCATATTTTGCTAGAACACACCTCCTCCCCCACAGCAGGCTGGGTCGGACCTCTGGACGGAGTCTGTGGAGGAAAGACACAACTCAAGCTGTCACTACTGGACTTCTACTGCTGCTGTCGTTTGACTTCTGAGCCTCACCGCTGAGTCGCCGTGGACCATGAGCGTGGGCACAGCGTCTGGGTGGACGGTGACCTTCTCCCCGCTGCGGTCGAAGCAGTCCTCAGCGAAGTGGGTCGAACAAACGGACGAGCCGAGCCGAGGATGCCAGTTAGGACGACCGACGGCCTTCAGCCACTGAGCCAGCAGGGCCGCGTTGTCAAGAGGAAACCTGGAGGTGAAGACGCAATGTACGTAGAAACGTACAGATAAAGGGAACAGGGCTGGATCAGTGGATGACCTGATCAAATTAAACTTTGCAATCAGATTTAGCTATAAGGAAATACTCGTGGTTTTTGGCCCAGAATCACCAGATTTTGCATTTGCTTTCGTACCGTTTTGAGAGAGCTGAGCTGGAAGACAAAGCTCTCCATAGCTGAAAAACAACAGCTTGTTTGCAGTGATGCTGATGCACAACATATGCATCTACTGCAAGGTTAGGTTGGTAACTTGTGATTTATGAGAACAAGATAATCAATGATGGCTGTCAGCCACTAACTGCAGTCAGATCTTGCACAAACCAACCTTTTAGTATTGACTCTATTGTCCTCTCAAAGACGAGTCAGCTTGTAGTAGTGGTTAAGAACAAAAATGACAGAAAACAGCAGAAATCGTACTTATGGAAGGTGAGGCCCAGGCCTCTCTCCACCGGCCCACAGCAGTTGGTGCAGGTAGAGACGCTGCAGCGGAGCCACTTCCTCTTGGTTCTGCCGAGGCAGATCTGGCAGCTGGAGATCCAGCGGGCCAGGTCCCGGGTCATGCTGGCCCAGTAGAACTGCTTTGTGATCTCTCGCTGACAGATACCATGGCCGTAGTGACCCTGGTTGTCATGAAACTGACGCAGGATCGAGTTTACCTGTGAATCAAGAGGCAGCATGGTTGGTTCAAAGGATTCACCTGAGATGTCTAGTTGTTGTCCTGCTCTTACACTCCAGTTTTTCAAACCAGCGAACAACAAACTTTAAGATGCTTATACAGGATTGATTTGAATTTCATCAATGATACAAACCTCCTCTCTGCTGCGCGGCACTCTGAGAGGAGGAGAGACTCGTGTGTACATCAGTACTCCATCTGAAACAGAAGAGAAATGTTTCTATCATCCGGCTCACTGAGGATTAAAAGAGGCAGATTAAACAAGTGATGCTGGTGTTTTAGCACTCTTTTCACTCACCTGTCAGGCCAAAGCGCTTGGCCATCCTTTTTAAACCACCTCTGCTTGACTTGCTTTGCATAGGTAACACTCTGTGGCTCAGATACCTGCAGGACGCAACATAAAAAAACACTTAAAACAGGGCTAATGCGATAACACATTAACACAAATTTGTTTTAATGCCACTTCTTTCTTTAACGCATTAATGCAACTTGGGATTTTGAGGTTGTAGTGGCTCAGTTTTTAAGCTAGAGTGAAGATACTGGTCTCATATTAAACTAGAAAACCTGATGAATCCATCGATACCAACCATGTCAGACTAGCTTGTTGAGGAGGAGGCTAAACAACGCTCCAAACTTTCATGTCCATGTTCAAAGGGGTCCGTTGACCTCTGACCTCCAGAGGTGTGAATGTAAATGGGTTCTCTGGGTCCCCACCAGTCTCCCCTTTACAGACATGCCCACTTTATCATAGTCCCAGTCAGTCTGGATCAAGTCCTAGTCAAGTCAGCACTCTGACACACTGACAGCTGTTGTTGCCTGTTGGGCTGCAGTTTGTCATGTTCTGATTGGAGCAGATTGTTGATGCTAAAGTCAGAACCTGGGAGGGTTTCTGGACAATATCTGCCATTGATTAGTGTTGTTATTGATTTACAATAATAAATATATACATACATTTGCAAAGCAGCATATTTGTCCATTCCAATGTTGACAACAGTATTAAATACTGGACTAATCTCCCTTTAAGGAACATTCTTAACTGATAAAAAAATGTGCATTTCTCTGCGATTAATTGTGATTAACTATGGACTGTAAAATGTGAAAGTAGTGGCCAGGTGATCTACCTGGCGATCTGGTTGTAGGTCGCAAAGTTTGGCTCAATGATGATGTTCCTCTTGTTCTTTATCACCATCTGGACCTCCCTGGAGTCTGGATCAGGAGCTGGGAGGCTGTACTGATGCTCCTGCAGCTCCACGGGGGGTTCAGAGTGATCCAAGGCGGGGGTGGTTGTGGTGGCAGCAGCTGTGGAGAGGAGGTCCTCCAGGGTGTTGGAATGAAGGAAGTCGTCATCTGAAGGGACGACAACCTGAAAACCAAGAAGGACGACACCTTTTAGAGACTAAAAACAACCTGTTTTGTATGTTTATGCCTGTTATATGTAAAGCACTTGTGGAAATTATAAATCATTCTCCCACATAATAAGGCATGAAACTGGCAAGATTGGTGAAATTTATGGCAACTTATTCAGTTTATTACAAAACCTCCCTTTAAATTTATTTTCATTCCAAATGTTCATCCCCTTAAAATAATTTTAGTGACCTAGTTTATATTTGTCCTCCACTTATATTTAATACAGTTTATCATCATGATCCTAAAGGTGCATGAATATAGTTTGTGTTTTTACCCCGAGACTTGTGGGATCACCGACTACTGTCTTTCAGAGGCTGTAGCGCGGTCAGTTTTAGTTTTACCTTTATTTAGCTGGAGTGAAGGGACAGATATCTTATGAAACTAGAGACCTAAGGAACCTACTTCACATTTAGGTGTGTGGCGAGGAGGCGGGTTTCCAGAACATAAGCGTCTACCAGCCAATCACAGAGAAATGCAATTCTTACAGAAATCTCCAAATGTCAAAAGTTTTTGATCCCAAATCACAGCATGACTTCTTCTATGGTGTTCCTCAAGGTCTTGGTGACTTAATGTGGTATTTAGGGAGGGATTATTGATCATTTTTATCAGTTCTCTATTGGTAAAAAATGGTTAAATTCAGCACCAAATCTGTGGAACAAATGGTATCAACCCAAAAACTGCTGCAACAACTTATGAGACATCATAGAGCATGAGGATGGACATCAGATACTCTGTCATCATGTTTAAACTCTTATATACATTTTCCAGTTTAGTTTTTATGAATTCATTTATGTTAATTTCTGATTCATGTCTAGAACAACTTGACATTCAGTGCCGAGCTGCATCTCAAATTAATCTTCAGGTTCAGCTTCTATGTGTCATCTACTGTTGACCTGCTGTCCCCCCAATGAAGACCCCCTGGACCCCCCTAAAAATACAAAAACTGGTCAGTTGTGGGTCTCAGAGGGTTAACAGTCTACACAGGTATCATTAAAGTGCATCAGTAATCTAGGCTAGTGCTTCTCAACCTTTTTTGCTTATGACCTCTTCACTTTTTAAATGCCTGTAGAGTTAAAATAAACAATAAAGATCAAATAAAAGACATAAACCACAAGTCTGCTGTTTTTATTTGCTGCCTGGATAATCATCTCTTGACTACTTATGGAGGTCTGGATCCAAAGGTTGGGAACCACTGATCTGGACCTCCTGTACCACAGTATTTAGTTTTTAACGTTGGCCTTTTAAATGAAGCATTACATGGCGTACATTCATTCCTCTGGTATGCAGTGCGGAGACCATCATACTGTATGTGTGGACTGCAGTGTGTCACCTCGTCCTCCTGCACCGTCACGGAGATGATGGTGGGTACGGCGTCTGCTGACAGAGTCAGCTGACCGTCCTCGCTCAGCGCGAAGCAGGACGACTCAAAGTGTCTCGAGCAGAGGCAGGAGTTTGTCCGAAGCGAGCCCTCGTCCCTCTGAGCCACCGCCAGCCACCGTCGCCGTTGCTCTGCCTCCTTCGGAAACCTGCAGGACAGAGGAAGACCGGTTGTGTGTTCAAACCTGAGAAAGCTGCACAGGAGGGAAGTCTGTGGCGTAACGCAAGGTTTCATCTTAGGTCCGGGTTTATCCTCATTAAATATACTTCCTGTCTTTTTACATTTTTACATTATTGTTGTGCAGACATTTGCTTTTATCTACCAACTACCGACAGAAATGGTTGTCTGTTCTAAGACATGCATGTTGTTTCATATGATTTTATTCATGTTTTAACTGTGTTTTTATGAAGTTGTTCTGCTGTGGACCCTTCGTGTTTATGGTCTTGAATGATAATAAAGTTTACCGCACTCTGCTGATCTTCCTTAAAATCCTGAATGACTAAAAACGTCGTACAGCCAAATGAAAACAAAACTCTGGTTTAAAATGTGACATATAAATTAATTATTTTGTTGGTACTATCTTTTTCCACCTTACATATATTGAAAAATTAAAATCATTACTGTTGTTTAAGGATTTGGATTCAAGACGACTCAGTGGCACCAAGAAGAGAGATTATATGTCTCCTGTACTCGCCTCCCTTCACTGGCTCCCAGTGAAATACAGAATCAGTCCTTTTATTTGTCTTCACATAATGAAGGACAAAACCTGACAAAATCAAAAATTAATGAATAAATACATGGCTCCATAAATACACAAATATATTAACATTAAATGTCGCAACCATAATATTAAGAATAAATGTAGCCAATTAATTGATGAAATTTTACATAAATTGATATTTCTGTTTTAATTTGTTGTATATTCTTTATTTGTATTAATTCCTTTCTTTACTCTTCTGTTTAATTTCCACTATGGTTCTATTTTTATGTATTATCAAATGCATTGATTTGTTTTTGCATGTAATTCTATTTCTGTATTTATTTTTGCGTTTATTTGTTTATTTTGTATTTAATGTATTTTTAAATGTTCTGCATGCAGAAATAAATAAAATAAATAAATGCTTAAGTGCTTAAATAAGTACATACATTTAAAAATAAATATAAAATGCACAAAAAGAAAACAGATTTATTGGAACAACTATGTAAATGTGGCGTCTGACTTGTGGAAGCTGAGCTCAGGGTAAACGTAGCTGGAGCCATCGCAGCCGTAGGCCAGGCAGAAGATGACGGGCGGGTTGGGCGGTTCGGTGGGACCTCGGCTCTGACAGACAGCACAAGCTTTTATCCAGGTCTTCACCGCCTCCGTCACTCCAACCCAGTAATACATCAACTGGGCGGACAGGGGGAAGAAATCCTTTCATTTCCAATTTAAAACTACATTATCTTAACTGCTCTGTTCTTTCTGACACCATCTGATCTCACCATGATCTCCTTTACTGCTCGAACCCGGCCAGCGTGGTTGTTGTTGTCATGGTAACGGACCATGATCTCCCTCACCTCCTCGTCACTCCTGACAACGCGAAGGAAGCGACCTCGATAACCACGCCACAGACAGCCATCTGGAGGACAGAGGGAGGAGGTTATTGTATATCAAGTAACTAAGTACATCTACTCAAGTACTGTACTTAAGTACATTTTTGAAGTACTTGTTCTTTAATTGTGTGTTTTCATTTTATGCTACTTTATACTTCTACTCCACTACATTTTGAATATTATACTTTGTACTCCACTACATTTATTTGTCAGCTTTAGGTAATCTGCATTATTATTATTATTATTATTATTAATCCAATGAATGTACCTGTATGATTCTAATAAAGTTTAAGATGATGAATAATGTATTTTCTAAATTAACCCTGGCAGCACCATGCAGACAGTTTGTTATTTGTCCAGTTTTTCATCTGTCTTACCTGTCTGTGATTTTCAGCTTCCACTTTAATATCATAAAGGTGAATATATTTGTGTCTGTGTGGGCAGTTGGAGGAAAATGTTGTCTAATGTGTAAGAAGCAGCTGGCAGTGAAATACCTTTATAGATGAAGTGTTTGCTAGCAGCTCTGGTTACTTTCTTTGAGCTCTTCGATGCATCGACAGGATACGTTCCTGTCCGCACAAACAGCTCCACCTGATCCAGAAAGCCGAAAGACGGCATCTGTGAGAGAGGAGGCAAAGACAGACAGGTGAAGCATTAAGTCCTGCAATCACAAAGCAAATCACAATCAGTCAGTCCAATATAAAGATGTAAAGATTAGTCAATTTATTGATTAACAGGCTACAAAAATAAGTCTGGTATTCAGTTAATTGTTTTCTAATCATTAAATAGGATTGCTAAAATTGTTTTGGTTGCAGCTAATAAATAACTGATCAAATATTTGCTTATTTTTCCACATTTAATATTAAAAACACTTGAATATTTAACTGTATTTTTTTACATCCCCTTGAGCTCATATAAAGTGATGAGTGTGTCATTAATGGCAGCTTAAACAAATGATTAAATCATGGTTTGTTGATTATTAATAAGAATGTTAATCTTGCCTTTCTTGCAGCTAATAAGCAAATAATTCAACATTTGCTGACTTTTCTCCATTTCATATTGAACACATCTGGGTTTTGGATAGTCACTTAGTTAAAATCAGCTTTTTTGAAGACAACACATAAAGCTTACATAACAAAATTTAGCTATTTTTGTTAGAAATGTATAAATACTGCGAAATAAACAGCTAATATTAGGTATATTAATTAATAATGGAAATGATATTCCATTATAATAAAGTGTTTAGCTAATTATCTCTGTTAAAAAAACATACACACACAGACTACGACTCTGACACTAAAAGAATATAACGCTAAATGTCATTTTTGGACGACAAATTACAAATTTATCACATAAATAGCTGAAGTTTCCAGCTGTCAGCCGCTCCTCACCTTAGAACAGCTTGAATCCGGTAAACACAAATCCTCGTTACACCGTCACCGACTTCCGAGGAAAAAAACAACTTTCAGCGCGACTTTTTTACACTCAACTGTTCACATGAACAGATTAAACTATTTTAATTCACCTAAATGTACGTATACATTCCTCAAAGTCTTACATTTCAGCTCAAACTAGCGGCTAAATGTCCAGTTTGGTGGGTCGCACATTTAAGCTAGCTGTAGCAACCATGGACGTTCCGGTGTGGGAATTTTCAAAATAAAGGTTTAGAGTTAATCGAGCTTTTTGGGGAGAGAAACATGTATAGATTTCCATATTTTAAATATATATCCATGAGTTGATACATATCTTGCTTGTTGCTTGTTGCTTAACCAGATTTGTGACCTTTTATTCCTGATAACTGAAAAGATTGTTTAAAACATATTTCTATTTTTTTTATTTTTACAACACCAAAACCAAAATTAACAGTTATAAAAACATAAATGTACCACTGCAATTGTGATTTTTTTAATGTTATTTTTTTAAATGATCATATTTACAATGATTTCTCAGCTTTATAGTTTCTGTCTCAACCAGACTCCAGTCTGTTTTTTACTCCTGTAATAATCTTGCACATGCTGAATTTTGTACATCTACATTTGCGCATTTACTACAGCAATTGTATATTTTTTTTAATTTAAAAACAAAACATTGTAACTTGTACACATTGCTAATATACAGTGTATTAGAGGTTGTTATTATCATTTTAAAGTTAGTGGTAGTAGTTGGGTATATTTATAGTGTACTCCAATATTCTTTATATGGTGTATTTTATGGATATATTTCTCCAGTTTTGATTTGTACATTTTATTTAGTGTTCTTGTCCATCTATCCTATAATTAATTTTATCATATTAATTCAAACTCTTCCTATCTACCAACACTGTACTAATCATATGTCACCGCTCAGGGCTACTGCAAATAAAAGATCTATTTGTTTAGGTCTCAGATTTGTAGAAGCACGTTCTGACAATTTAGGCCATAATATAGGTGCTTTTATTTTGGCGGAAGGAGTGATTAACCGGATGTGACATCGTCCCTCTTGCTGCGCTCTTGACAGCGGGTCTGTTTTGACGGTTTTGACGCAGGTTGTAAAAGCTGCTGTAACCCAAACTGACTGAGTGCTGCTCATTTCCGGTCCCCGGACGACAGCTGAGCGCCCCCTGCTGGTCCGGAGGAGACCCGCACGCTCCGACATCACTCTGGATCACACAGGGTGGACAAAATAGCAGGAACACGTTCTTCTTCTTCTTCTTTGGTGGAAGAAGTATTGAGGAGTAGTAGTACCACAACGTGGAAATACTCCGTTACAAATAAAATGTAATCAGAGTATAAAATGTAGACGTGCACATAATGCTGAAAAATGATCCCTGTGTTTTTCTGCTGTAGTTGGTCGAGGTTGAGGTGATTTAAAATGACTTTATCTGCTGTTGGGTCGTTAAATATGTACAAAATATACAATGAACGTATAAAATATGATGCATTGTTTATTATATTGTTTTATATTGTAAAATCTTACTCTGAGTACTATTCAAAGTAACTAAAGATGTCAGCTAAATGAAGTGCAGTATAAACTCTTAACTACTGCAATTTAGTGGAGTAAAAGGAGTATAAACTCAAGTACTCAAGCACATCAAATTTAAGTAAATGTACTTAATTACACTGTGTGCCACAGATATTTCTTACTAAATTATTTGAAGCTTGTATTTCTGTTTTAATGTATGATTTTTCAAAGGGTGATGTGTATTGTTATATTATTTATATATTTTATTCCCTTGTATTTGCATTGTTTGATTTTTTTTTGTTGTATGCACAATGTGTTAAATGTGTATAATCAATACATTAATTAATAAAAGATTTCCCTCACTAGAACCAGTGAAAACAGCACCTCTTCCTCACATTTTCGTGGCCTTGTTACCACATTTTTAAGACTCCTACGCCAAAATTTGAGTTTTTATGCACATTTGAGAAAGCAGCTTTCACGAAAACATATTCAAAAATTGGTGTAATTTGTTTTTAGCACAAATGCATGAATCAAATATCAATACATGATTCTTTGTGACTGTTTCCAGCCTTCTTGGACATAAATCAAAAGGTGCAGTATGCAGGATTTGGTGACATCTAGTGGTCACGTTGCAGATTATTCACTCCTCCCTTTCCAAGACTGCAGTAAGGTGAGCCATCGAGCACAAAACTGTGGCAACGCTATTGCTCAGAGCCATCCATACCATAATAACACGACTTTAGGAGGTACAGGAGTCAGACAGCGGCTGGGAGTACCGCGATTTAGCTCTCTGCAGTTCACGTTACTGCGGTTTGAGCGTGTTGGAGAACTATGGTGGCCTTCAGGTGACGTAAAAACATGAAAGTCTCTCTCTAGAGTCAGCGTCTGGTTTGTCCTTTATGGGCTACTGTAGAAACATGGCAGAGCCACATGGTGAACTAAGTGACAAAGAACATACAGGATATCGCCAAGAAGTGAAAATCAATTGTTCCACTGCAACAGACGCCAGCAAAACATCCATCTACAAAGAGCCGTACAAAAGTAAAACTTAATTATTTCTATTCTATTGTCATATTCTACCAAAACAGCCTGTGTTGAACAATAAAATATTATAAATATAATATGCATTTTCAGTCCAAGATGGTGGCTGTTGTCAAAACAGTTGCGTCTCTTTGTTTCAATACTCTTTGTCTGTGAAGAAGACCCTCTCGATCTTGTCTTGAAGGTAAACCACAAATTGCAAAATCTGATCTGAAATCTGCAAAAAGCTCTTGCCAACGACGCATCCTAACATTAACTATCTGAGATCAATGCTTTAACCATCTCATGAGAGTTTCCCCAACTCACAGATAACCCTCTAGACATGACTGACTCACCCACTATGTCGATATCAACAGCTGATTCTAAGCTAACGACAACACGACTCTTAGTTTCAGGTGATTATACACAAATAGATATTAATATTTTATTCCATTTCTGCTAATAGAGCCCTGAAATCTTACACACTGCTCCTTTAATAGACAGTTTTGACCTCCACGACGGCATCAGCAAAGCTTCATTCCTCAGAACTCCATCAGATGTGTGTAGGGTCCGTTGGTGTCGAGCTTCAGCACTTGTCTGTTTCCATACGTCCCGTGTTTCACCGCCACTTCAGCTGAAGCGGCCGTCAGTTCCTTCTCACACAGAGAAACGAAGGCGGCGTAGAGCCGCAGTCCGTCCTCTTTGCTGATGTTGTTGTGGTACTGCATGGCCCTGCCTTTGGCCTTCCCGCCCAGCGTGGCCTGAGGGACGATCAGCAGGCTGCCGGGAAGCTCCAACACCGACACCATCTTCCCAGAGTCGGACTCACACAGCCGCAGGTTCAACAGCGTCGACACTAGATGGGAGAGAGAGGGAAGGACACAACAGTCACACCTTATAGTGAGGGACTTACAGGAAGTGCACAACAGGAGGCGTTAAAATCTGAATCAGGTTTATTGGCAAGTCTTCACATAAAAGGGAATTAGCATTTAGAGATGATACAATACCATTTTTTCCTTCCCAATTCCAATTCTGATACCTGAATTTATGTGGACAGATCCAATACCAGCGTGAGTATTATTATTATTATTATTATTATTATTATTATTATTAACAGCTGTGACAAACCTCCTGCAGTCAGTTCTTCTTCACTGCTCTAAAAGAGTAGGTGCCAGTGGCAGCCATGATACCTCCAGCACAGTGAAGGCTGCTGTTTTGGAGCGATGAAGAAGAACTGATTACCAGTTAAATAAATGGGTTAATTACTGATGGTACTGCATCGGTGCATAGACTGGTGTACTTTCTGAATCTTCAAGGAGATCCAAGAGGTTCAAGAAGTTTCATTGTCATATGCACAATAAAAATGCAGCTGTTGCACCATTCAATGAAATGCTTGTTTTGTCTGTGTCCCTTCATGCAACAGCAATAAAAAGAAATAATTTCAGTAAAAAATATATTCACAAGTTAAAACAGTAAAGTGCACTATGCATCATGTAAATATTGCAAATACAACTAGTAATAATGCATCGAACAGTAACATTGCACAGTATAAATAGACAAGATAAACATAAATAGAAAAAAGTACAATAAAAATCTGAAAACTATATCAAGTTATGTAAAATATGCCTTAAAATAAAATGAACTGTGCAGTATTTGAAACAGAGGATTTAATGTGCAAAATACTAACCAAGGAATGTGTGAATGTCCAAAGTATAAAGAACGAATATGTAATATGTATATTTATTTAATTTCCCCCTGGGTATTAATAAAGTCATCTATCTATCTATCTATCTATCTATGCAGCATGCAGAGATAATAATCCCAAAAGTGTGCATTAATATAACTCGTGGGGCCAGAAGTGGATCTCAGTGTTAATGTAAGATGGAGGTCAAAGGTTAAAGAAGGTCACTGACCCATCTTAGGCAGGATGTCGTCTGTGGCTCCTTTAAAGAAGCAGATATAAATCACCATTCCTCTGTCGATCTGAAAGCACAAAGTGTCATTAATGAGGTGAACCAACAAGCAGCCAGCATTTCCTGGTTCACTGGTTCTCCTTCCTTGGACCACCTCTGGCAGACACCAATATATATTAAATATTGTCACTCTTTTGTTGTAACATATTAAATGTCTTTCATTTTATTATTATGCTTTCTGTCACTAATTCCCTCTTTTTTATTATTCTTAATTGTCTCCATTTTTAATTTCACTTCTATATTTTGGCATCTACAGAACTCTGCTGTCTAATTTAATATCTATCTTATTTTCTTTTGTAAAGCACTTTGATTTACATCTCATGTATGAAAAGTGCTCTCTGAATAAAGTTATTATTATTATTTGTATAATTATTAACAGTTTCTCTTCCCTCAGATTAGCTTCGTGTTTTTTTTTCCTTTTGTCCCGTGTAATAGACTGTTTCTTTCTTGATCGTTCTTTAACTTGATCCTGTTTATTTTTCATTATTAATTCATCATTCATTCATTCATTATTGCAGATGCAGAGTAGATGGACACCACCTGTGATGTCCTCACCTGGACGAACTGGGCCTCTGATGGTCCCTCTGCCGGTTTCACCTGCAGTCTGGCCTGCAGACACTGCTGCAGCACCGCCCGGGCCGCAGCAGCACCGCCTTTCTCCGTCATTACTGCTCAGATCGTCTCAGTATCTTATAGTAGTAGTATATTTATCCTCCTCTTCTCTGGTCTAAACTCTGACCTCTTTATGAACGGAGCTGCAGAACAAACTGGTCCAATCCGAAGAGTCTGACACAGAACACTGTGGTCCTATAAACTGACAGAAATGTTCAATGGATGCAAAGAAAATCCTCATGAATGGACAGAAATCAGAACAAAACTCATGCAACCCACTTCCGTATTTACGTCAACTAATGTCGCCCAAAGGTACTCAAAGCTGCGCATTATTTTCGCAGTATTCATTTTCTATCTCTATTATTATTATTATTATTATTATTATTATTATTATTATTATTATTGTATTTTAATAATAATAATAGACTTTAATCTATTTAAAATTTAAAAATGATAAATGACAAATAAATGTAATACAGATGACAAATAAATGTGATAGAAAACCCTGAAATAAAAAAATATAGTAAAGAAATAATACACAAGATATGAGATTATATTTGTAAAAGAACAGCAAAATAAAATAATAAAATAAAAATATGATAATAGAAAGAAAGAAAAAAATCAAGAGATTATCAAAGTAAAAATCTGTTTTATATACAGTATGTCTATTAAAATATAAATGTTCAAGAAACAAGAAAATAAAATAGAAAATATAAAAATATAGAAAATATATTTTTAAACTATTTAAAATTACTGAATGAAAAAAACAATAATTAATTAGATAACCTAATCTTCTATTGTTGTGAGAGACTGTTTTTTGTGCATGGTCCCTGGAAAATAGATGTAAAAAAACAAAACAAAAAAACAATAAAATAAAAACTCAAAGAGACAATTAAAATAAATGATAGTTTAATGTAAAATGTTTGCCTCTGAGACGTAGTGGAGTAAAAGTATAAAGTAAAATGGAAATACAAGTATTTTACCAGTGCAGATTTTAATTAAGATCCAGATAACTGTGGAATTGGATTTATTATTCTATTCTGTTGTTGATTCCCAAACGGATTAATTGATTGACAATGCAGGTATTAGTAACTATATAGAAATGTTCTTTTATAAGACACTAAAAGCACATTATTCAAGTAAAAAATAAAAACTAGGTCTATTTACAGAAGAAAACTAGAAAAACAAAATCCACGCATGCGCACTTTGCGCAAGCTTGACGCGCACCAAGCTAGCGAGCCGAGGAGCATCTAAACAGCTAAACATGGCTCAGTTCACATACAGCAGACTGTCTCATTTACTGAGAATATCCGCTAACAAACGCTCCGTTTTACGGACGGCGGCAGAAATGAACCCGGGACCTGCGTGTTGTGTGCAGTTCGCACGCTGCCAGGTGAGATTATAAGTCTGTTTCTGTCAGTTTCAGGTAAACTAGCTAATAGCATCATGCTAACGTCAAGGCAGACAGGAAGCGAGAAGAAGGAGACCGGAAGTTTGCAAAAATACAAGCGATAACGGTTAAACTGAATGATTTCAAAAGTAAATACCACTGAATGTCAACATATTTAACTTTATTTTAAAATGTTGTTGTTCACATATTTAATACAACATGTATGCATGTACTTTAACTTTGACCCGTAAATGTATTTTAATATTTGGATTTTATTTTGAAACTTACAACCGGAAGTGTTTATTTATAGTCGTCCGGATTTTTCTACTAATATTCTGCCCAAACAGTAAGTTAATAAAAAGCAATTTGTTTATAAATCAGTCTAATAGGGATTTAATTAATTATTTTCTAATACCAAAACAATGTCACAGCAGCAGAAGCAGTAATAGTCGTACTCGACACAACTATATTGTAACAAGTGGCTCAATTAATGTCAAGTAATTAATTTACTTATGCTTTATAGATCAGTTATAACCCATGCTGGTAAACCATTAATACATAAAAGGGTTTCTTGCTGTCTAAGCCGTGAAGTCTGTAGTTGTAACTGGATCAATACCATCCAAAGAGAGTTTTTCACAACTGCAGCCCAAAAGTTGTTCTTATTAATGGCCTTTAACTGATCTATAAAGCATTAGTAAATGACTGAAATAAAATGATTAAAACTATGAAATGCCATATTACAGTAGAAAGTAGTACCGGCTAATTTAAACCCTGAAGAGTACAATACATACTACATTTACACTGTAGCTTCCAGTTTTTGACAGTTGTGACTGGCTCGACCAAAAGCCAAACAGACCAAACAGTCTGGAGTTTCTCACCAAACTCCATGTTAAAATCGGTCAGTTTAGCATTGCCTTTATCAGCAGCAAAATCACAGTGATAGTACCATGTATGTTTGGATGTTTTCTAAAATGTTTGGGACTCCTGGTAAATTCAGCATGAATGTGATCCATCAAGCAGCATTTACTTTATTAAAATCAACAATTAACATGTTGAGGTTATATATCTTAAATGGAATAAAGCAAAGCATTTTCTGTTCATTTTAATGTGAGCCGTTCACAGGAACATTTGTGTCTATTAACTACCGTAGTATAGCTTCATTGATGTTACAGTCTTATCTTTGTCTTTCTGAAACCGAGAGCCTACTTTTTATACCAGGTGATGAAAGTCTGTAATGGAAACCAGCACCTCTGATGTTACAGCTTCCTCATCCACAGGTTGCTTTCATTGTGCTACCCGACTGTTGTGTTACTGTTTCTCACAGAGGTCCGTGGACAGTAAGGCGTTACAGGACAGGCAGAAGCAACAGATGGCGAGAGGTCTTCCCAAACAGAAGCCCATCACAGGGGTCAAACAGGTCATTGTTGTGGCTTCAGGGAAAGGTGGTGTTGGCAAGTCTACCACCGCAGGTACAGCGCGAATTTTGTTGCTGAAAAATGGCCGACTCCTCCAGTAGCTTTATTCTTCCAGAGCAAATACGTCCAAAGTTTTAAGAGTCTGTAATTGAAGTTTTGGACTCACAGATGTCACATATTGATGCTCAGTAATCTGAAAACAGACAAAAACAGAAAAAATGAAATACTTTCCAACCAGCCTGTTTTTTTGTCTCTGCAGTGAATTTAGCTCTTGGATTATTGGCCAATGATCCGGTAAGGAGTCGTTTCTCATATCACATCTTTGTCTTTTACATTTCAGCCAATAATTTGGGGCAGTTTTGGCCTTTCAGGACTTGCAGATTTGTTCTGAAATGAGGGCTGATCAGCGTATATTGTGCAGTGTTGATACACAGAGTAGAAGATAGTTACAGAGTCTTCTCTCTATCTTTCTCTCTCAGCTGAAGTCAGTCGGTCTGCTGGACGCTGACATTTATGGTCCGTCGATTCCCAAACTGATGAACCTGAAGGGAAACCCGGACCTCAGTGACAGTACGCCTCGTTGGTCATCGTTCTCTGTATACTGAATATCACCTGATCATTGGTTTTTAATGTAGTGGTTTTCATCTTTCTTCCAGGCAATCTGATGATCCCTCTCACCAACTACGGGATTCCTTGGTGAGTCCTTCCAGTCAAAACTTTCGGTCATTATGTCCTCCCTCCCCTTCAGTTTTCCCCAGGGGTTTTATATATCAAAATAAAGTAAAGTAAAATGCATGATTAATCGTGATTTAATATTTAATTGATTGACACAGTAATATGTAGCTACATAGTTTATTATTTATATATAGTATAGCTGGCCCTAACAAAAACAAATTAAATTTAAATATATAAAAACTTAAACTTTCATAAAACCTGAAATTAATCTGAAACGAAACCAAAACTGAAAAACTGAAAATTAAAACCTCTGACCCGGTCTGACCCGGTCTGACCCGTTCAGCATGTCGATGGGATTTCTGGTGGACGACGTGGCTCCGATCGTGTGGCGGGGGCTGATGGTGATGTCAGCGATAGAGAAACTGCTCAGACAGGTGAGAACGTTGTTAATATCCAGCTGAGGCTGGACAACAAAGCAGGACTGAATCCTGATAGATTGAGGTGGGTGTGTGTTCGTAGGTGGACTGGGGGTCTTTGGACTACCTCGTAGTCGACATGCCTCCTGGGACAGGAGACGTCCAGCTATCAATCTCCCAGAACATCCCAGTAGCAGGTCAGTCACACTCACACTCATTAAATATTAATAATATTGATAGTAATAAAAACGTGAATATACTCTGAGATCATGATGTCTTTTTAAGTCAAATGCTTATATGCCCGGTGATTTGGGTAAAATCATAAATCTCCTTATGCTAAATCTGATTGCAAAGTATAATTTGATGAAGCCATGTGGTTCCTTGACCAAAAACACCCCATTACTCGCTGCTTAACAAGCTTTTGTCTTTTAATATTACCCCCCGCCCCTGAGTCCATACCTTTATTTTATTTTTACCGACTATGGCCTTAATACACTGTTGTGTTTTGTTCTGCAGGTGCGGTCATCGTGTCGACGCCGCAGGACATCGCCCTGCTGGATGCTCGCAGAGGAACCGAGATGTTCAAGAAAGTTAACGTGCCGGTAATCCATGCATGTGTGTGCATGTTATTTATCTACAGAAGGAGGGCTGGAGCTACAGGAGGGTAAACATACTGTGTTCCTGTGATGTTCCTGCAGGTTCTCGGTCTGGTGCAGAACATGAGCGTCTTCCAGTGTCCCAACTGTAACCACCAGACTCACATCTTCGGCTCTGACGGGGCCCGACGGCTCGCTGACACTCTGGGAGTCACTTTATTAGGTATGTGAGGAGGATCATTTAGGAGTAAAGTGTGGAAGTCATGGCAGAATATTTTAAATCAAGAAGGATGTCTTCATCTGATGTTTGTTGAAGTTACAGTTAGTTATTAGAGACGTACTCGTCTACACCGTGGGGAGGACAACAAAGTTTGTTGTACTCCCATGCAGTCATGATCAGGCTGGTTGTGTAGATTTCAAGCTAGTCATGGTTAAATATGTGATAGTGATACTTGCTACCCAGAAAGGTTGGATGGAGATATACATTATGTTTCTACATAAAAACCGTTGGAGTTAACATTAGTAGAGCATGTCAGCACATCTTTAACTAGTGTTAGCGCTGCTACATAAGCTACATAAGCTGCTGTAGTTTTGTAATGACTGTAGCAGTGAATGAAGACTACCCGGCTTCAACAGGAACAGTGTTGTTCCTTCATTTCATTTTCTGTCTCGGTCACCAGGTGATGGTGGTTCACCTTTACACTGTGATCTGGTGGCTTTAGCTTCTGTCTTTATGTGTCTAACCTATTTTCACAGCTGAATCAGTTTGACATCCTGATATAGCCTTCAGACACATAATTTAGATCCTGTCTACTTCTATTTGATATCCAGATATCTATACAGGGGAATGCATTAAGTGATAGTGTGGGCTCTATGGTAGCTCTGACAGCTTGGAGGGTCAGTTATCAGCTTTACAGAATACATAGATGTATTTTATTAATTATTTATAGTAAAGAATAAAATACGTATTTCAAGGTGGTGAACACAGGTAGTGGCTAGAAGGGAGCCCTCAAACTGGGGAAACTCTGGCGAGGCTTGACCCTAAATATGGGATTTAGAGCATTTCAATTGCCTCTCAATGGCTCTCAACATGGCGGCGGTTCACAGCTAACAGCGCTAACAGTGGAA